>JANAVB010010597.1:4007619-4042619 GCA_029216955.1 Iris pallida
CAAATCTTTATATAGAGATACCATCCATTTGGTTTTTTTTCAATGTGGGACTATCTTTCTAGTTTCTAAAGCAAAAGACCAACAAGCAAAAACACCAATAATATATATATATATATATATATATATATATATATATATATATAGGATTCGGATCAAAGACCGCGCACACGGAGCCCGGCGAAGCCCCGCCCCTCCTACACCAGCGGATCGTGGGACTTCGACGGGGTTCCGAAAACGGAGCTCTCGATCCGGACCCATATATATATATATATATATATATATATATATATATATATGATTTTTTTTCATATTTCTAATTGATGGGAGAACTAATGAGTGAGTGCAAGATTTCCTATATATATAGGGGCTGTTTGGTTGGCTGTTATTGTTCCTGCTGTAATATGGGTTGTAGCATTTACACCAATTCTAGTGTTTGTTTTCTTGTAAATGGTGCCATTACTGCAACAAATGCTGCAATAAATGCTTTAATCCCTGTAAGTTTTGTTGTAGCCAAAGTGGTTGTAACACCAATTGCAACAGTTTTGCTGCAAAGGATTCCATTTACAGGCAACCAAACAGCCCTCGGCCTAGTTTTCGTAAAAATGAAGTCCCTTCCAGATTGAAAAATTTAGTTAAGGTGCTAAACAAATGATGTAGGTTTATTTGAAACTAAATTCTAAATTTTAAGTTTTGGTAGCTAAATATTCTTAATATTTGCCCCTCATTAGTTGACCTTGTCACCAATTTATCATTTGTAAGGCTACTTTAATTAACCTAAACATTGATAGTAAAAAGTTTAAAATATCAAAAAAAATTATTTAAAAAAAATCCTAGCAGAACTTTTAATGGTTCAGAATATTTAATAGATAGTAATTTTTTTAGAAAGTTCATTACTATTTAGTTGCATCTGTAGAAGAAAGAAAAGGCTATTTTTTCGCCCGCGGGTGATCCGCGTCCGCGTGGCATCGGACGGCCATTAGACCCCCGCTAACTTGGACCCACCCCAGATGGGAGAGCCAATAATTGCCTGACGCGGGCTAGCACGGGTCAGCCCCACGGGCGAACAACCTAGTAGCGTTGGTAGAAAAATATAGCATTATTAGTAGCAAAAGAGGAGACTGGATACAACCAAGTAACAAATATACTTAATTGCCACAACAACTCACAAGGAAGACAAAGCAAGCCGTATTAGAGCTAATGCTCCGTACTTATTCTGAGTGATCTTCAATTAAGACACGAAGAGAGTATTTATAGAATTAAAAAAAATAATACTCTCTAATGCTTGCCGTAACTGATTGCGAAAAGATAGAAGCGAATAATGGAAAGATTTGAATGAATTAAATTCAAATCCCACAAAAGATGGATTTGAATAATTGACTCAATCTTTCCTTAACCGCTCAAATCTTCCAATCAGCCACATTATCCGTCACCAGCACCCCTGCGCCCACTCAGCCCGTCAGCCCGTGCGCTTGCACGTAGCTGTGCAGCAAGCACCACTACCAAAATAAGTCATATTAGCGACGCTGGAGGATGTCGCTAAACAACAAATTAGAGTGGAAGTGTCTGATATGTGTCTGACATGACACGATACAGACACCACACCCGATATTTAGAGAGGAAGTGCAAAATTTGAAAATTTTTGTATAAATATTCAACCAAAAAAAAAGAAAAAAGAAATTGTGTGTCCAATTTGCAACTCACATCGATACGAGTGAACGTTGCCATTAATAAGCTCCTACACTAGAATCTTAGCTCGCCTTCGATATCGGGTCCGGGTCGGCTAACAGACTCGATCGACAAGGATCCATCGAGGCATGGACGGAAGAGTAGTCTGGAGACGGGCTTTCTGAGCGCGAACGATGCGGGCATGTAGAGAGAGGGAGAGAGAGGGGGGAAATGAGGAAGGTGACGCTGGACCTAGCCGTGTTTTAAAAAAAACCACCAGTCCAACCTACGACGATCCATTAGTTTTGTGAATATTAAAGTTATGTTCATCAAAGAAAAAAGTATGGGGATGTAGCTCAAATGGTAGAGCGCTCGCTTAGCATGCGAGAGGTACGGGGATCGATACCCCGCATCTCCATTTAACTATTTTTTTAATATTTTTACAATATCGGGTCGGGTCAGCGTAGTGTTAGACCCGGACCCATCCAAGTTTTGCAGCAGACTTGTATTTTTTTAAAATACATCTTCGCTATTCCTAATTCAACTGTTGGGATGATATCCAGCTGTGATTTTGTCGTCTTTGATTGTTATTAGCTGTGTACGTATTTAGGATCAGTCTTGGGATAAGTCGAACAAAACTTGGGACTTGGACAATCCCTTTCTGCTAGGACAACTCTCCAGATTCAACATGATCCTACCAAAGGTAGAGTCATTGATGACCATCCGGACCAGCTGACAATAAGGACCAAGGGGAAACCAAAATTAGCTAATATTTTTTTTAGAAAGTTAAAATATCAACAACAACAACAAAATTCCTAGTCTCAAAACCTTTAATAGTTCAGAATATTTAATACCTAATATTTTTTTAGAAAGTTTTAAATATTTAGTTGCATCTATAGAAGAATATAAGGAGCAAAAGAGGAGAGTTGATACAAACCAAGTGACCAACATACTTAATTGCCACAACAACGTACTCACAAGGAAGACAAAGCAAGCCGTACTAGAGCTAATGCTCCGTACTTATAACAGAGAACACATACAACACACAAGTCTCCTCTTCCTTCTTCTTCTTGAGACACAAAGCATTTAAGAAAGTAGCATTAATTAGAGCTAATTAATACTAATTGTTGCTCCGATGTTATTCTTAACAACAACAACAACAACAAAAACACACACGTACGTACACCTTCTTCTTCTTCCTTGGCCGCGCACAACCTGGCTAGCCTTAACAATCTCCAGTACTAAAGCAACCGTAGTAGTAGCCGTAGTAGTAGTCGACGTGAGCTTCGCCATCGTGGAAAGTAGGTGTTAGATTTTTATTGTACCCTGTCGATTTATGAGATGAAGAATATAATAAAATTGATTGCGGAAGCGTACCTGAATCCATTGCCTAACTTGATGGATGTTGAAGCGATCGTCTCTTTATGGGGTTTGATCTTCCAACCCGCTACGGCCCTTAATAACAAAGATGAAATCTTTGTTCCTCTCTTTATTGATGGGAATACAGAAGAGAATAGAGTAAACCCTCTCTTAGTGGCCGTATGAGTTGGGGACCACAACCCTAATGAATATACATATATATATAGATATGTGTGTTGTGATATTTCTAATTTGGCCCCTCGTCAAATTAGAATTATCTCCGGTATCTACACATTAATTCCATGACAATTATACCCTTAAGCCAATTTTCCCAATAGACCACTTTAATTTGGCTTAATTATTTAGATAGCCCAAACACAATTAATTTTACATGTGTGGACCCATAATTATTGAATAATTCCAACAATCTCCCACTGGGCCACATATGTAACCTTATAATTGTGTTAACCTTAGTGAGCTCATAAATTGCTATCTTAATGCTTAGGGTATATCCGGACAATCTCGTCCATTAACCATATCAACATAGGATCAGAGCGGCCTTCGTCACATATAGCGTAACTAAACCATCAATGGTCACATATACCAATATAGCTAAACGACATAGATCAATCATGGATGTGTAGCATGGAAATTACACGCAATGTGATCAATACATGTCTATTTCCAACTGGTCCTCCTTAACTTTAATGAGATCAATACTTTAACATAATAAAAATAGAATGAACTGAATTTCCATATATCTGATCAGATAAATATCCAAAATACTTTAATACATAAATGTGTCCAAAACAAAATAGCACCCAAATACATAAAATATAAACTCCTACTATATTGCCATATTCTTAATTAACACCCATATGAGCAGTATGCTCATGAAAGACCCTGGGTGATAATGCTTTTGTGAGCGGATCCGCTAACATGGAGTATGTCCTAATGTGCTATATGAACACTATAACCATTCTGAATTCTTTCCTTCACAACTAGAAACTTTATGTCAATATCCTTTGACTTGTACAAGTTTATGTTGTTTTTGGAATACAGTACTGCTGATTTATTGTCACAACATAATTTTATGTGGTCTTTCAACACCGTACTGTAGGCGCAGCCTTGTGACAATTTCGCAACCATATTCCCTGAATAGATACCCCACAGCATGTTATAAACCTTGCTTTCATGATAGAAGAAATTATGAGTGCATGTTTGACACACATCCAAAATATATCTCCATTAGTCAGCATAACTTGATGTGGATCTCCTGCTGTGTTAGCATCCAACAAAATCGGAGTCGGAATACCTTATGATCTCCAGAATTATTCCATCTCCTACAAAGAACATATAATTTCTTGTTCTCTATTAATTACTTAAGTAGTTTGGCTGCTACCCAATGATCTATCCATATATGCTTAAATATCTGCCTAACATCCGAATTATGTACGCAATATCCTGACGCGTACATACTTGTGTATACATTAGACTCCCTACAACTGATCATGAAGGAAAAATCTATTGTATTTTTTTAATTTTAAGGCTGACCTTAGGGCACTTATTTGAGACCGAATTTGTCTCCTTTAACGAGAGGTGTCACCTGGTTTGTATTAAACACTTCAATCAATATACAAAACCAAAAAATTATTTCTACTCCCACTGAACTTGTGATACACACAATCTTCAACAGTGTTCATCTCAAAACCAAACGAGATAATCACTTGAAGTACCTTTGACGAGAAGCTTGCTTGAGTTCATAAATAAATTTTGTCAATTTGTAAACCATATTCTTTTGGTCTTTCGACACAAAGTTTTCTGGTTGCACCATATAAACTGTTTCATCAATGTTACCATTGAGAAATATCGTTTTGACATCCATTTAATGTAATTCAAGATCAAAATGTGCAACATGTGCTATGATTGTTTTAAAGGAGTTTTTCAAAGATACCGAAGAGAAAAACTCTTTAAAATCAATCCCAAAATTTTGAGTAAAGTTACTAGCTATAAGACGTACTTTATACCTCTCCACATGACCCTTCGAATCATTCTTGGTTCTAAATATCCATTTGCAACCAATGGACTTCATACCTTTTGGTAATGGGACAAGTTCTTAAACTTTATTGCCTTGCATGGACTTATACTCCTTATTTTTTGTATCAATCCACTTTGAGAACTAGAACTTTCCATGGCCTGATGGAAGATGATTATAGATCATCTTCCAATATCCACGATCTTCCTCACGTTCTTAAAAAATATGACAATATAATCCAAAATTATATTTCTCCTTTCTCTTGTGGACCTTCTTAACATTATCGGTTCTTGAGGTTGTTGAGTTTGTTCCTTATGAATAATTACCTTATCTTGAATGGGGTGCCGCTACGTTGTTGTTGTTAAGGTATCTCAACAACGACTTATAGAGGTAATTCGATATTGTCTTATTGAGGCTCCGAATTCATTTCTTGATCATGACAGGTATAGAATTCTGCACATCGTCAAAAGTGATAGTGCGAATCGTAATTGATTCCTTCTCAAAGACAATGATCCTGACTTTATTTCTCCCCTAAACTCAACATCCTCAAAAAAATATTATACTTCTCGTCTCAAATTTTTTTTTTTAGTGTGGGACCGTATAATTATTAACCCCTTGATTTGTCAGCATAGACAATAAAGTAGCTGCTTACAATTGAACTTTGGTCTGTATTTCTATTACACATTAATATAGACGTTAAGTCTATAGAGTCAATAAAATCCAAATCTCATCAGACACAAGTCGTTCAACTCTATTTCTAGAGATGTGACCTAATCGCTTATGTCATAATGAGGCTAAAAATATTTATTCTTAATTTTGTGTTTAGTACCACATGACTCCACTTGCAAGATTTCATTTAAGCTGCAATAGTTTCAACTGAATATAGGTGATCATAAATCTTAAAGGAACCGTTACCAATAATATTTGGATTTAAAGATAGACTAAACTTATTATTTCCAAATGAACAATGATAACCGGATTTGTCCATTAAGGAAAATAAAACTGAATTTTGTCTAAAAGACGGTACAATAAAAGTGTCTATCAAATCCAAATAATAATCGGTTCCTAAAAATAACCTAAAATGTCCTATTGCATCTACTTCTACCGATTTGCCGTCACCCACATAGATGTATCTTTCACCATCAATTGGCTTCGGTAGCTCATACAACCTTGTCTATAAACACTAATGTGGGTAATAGCACCAGAATCTAACCACCACGTATTTTTAGGTACTAAATCTAAATTAACCTCAGAACAGACTAAATTTAGAAATTTACTTTTCTTTATACGCCATGCATGGTACTTTGCACATTTCTTCTTTATTTGTCTCGTCTTATCACAAAAGAACAACCCTTAGTTTTATATTGTTGTTTCTTTTGACCTGGACCCTTAGCAGCTACTGTATTCATTTCTTTTTGCCCTTCAAGTTTATCCCATTAAACATGAAAATTAAAATCTTATTTGCAGATATTTTAACAACATTAACTGTAAAGAGAACAAAAAATAAATAGACAAACATTCTCTAATTAATAACCAAAGAGTAAAATATAGTCAAACAAATTCAAATAATGGTGAACCCCATCTCAAGATACCTAGTACATCATTAATATCAAGTCTTTGGACAGTGATATTAACTGCAAGTGGTACTCTTGGTGTAATGATCAAACGTTGACAATAAGTCATGTCAAATAATAAGCCTATCTTTGGATCGGGTTATTATTCACATGTAAACCTTACAATTGTCACACATTTATCACCACAAGTATGTGTGCAATTCGGCCAAGTATTAACCTTCCTTTGGGCCGACTAATACCCGCATGAATATACACACACAAACATCCAACATCCCTCATAGACTATCTACGCAAGAGAGGTCACTTTGGCGACATCTTGTTTCAATGAGTCTATTTAGAATATTAGACAACTATTGCTAGTCACAAAAGGCACCAAAAAATTTAAATGTTAACTAAATTTTACAAACTGAATCATGTCCAAAACTTTATATACATGCATATTCATAAGATTATTACTCAAATAAAGTAATCAAAAGCATAATCATGAATTTCAATTTGGCAAAATTGGATATTGTAACTATAACAAAATTCATGAAATAATCTACGGAGGATATGCATCCAAAGATAATATCAAATAATGCATAAGGATTACTTTAAATAGAATAATCTATAGAAGGTCAAATATATGCATTAACAGATTATATCAAATAACCCAAAAAAAGGTTACTTCAAATAAAATAATCTACTAAAGATATGCATCCAGAGGAGAACATATAGCAAACAGACCAAATAAATACAAATAAGAGTGTACATTATGGATAATGGAGCATCATGCAGCTATATAGAAGCAATAACATATTGATTAAAAAAAACTTTAATCCTTAAACTCAAGTACGTATAACATGTGAATAACTCCAACACCATTTATATATCTTCAACAGGAACAACATTTGTCTTTCCTAGCAAAAAGTAGCATCCTGAATATGTTTCCAACAACGAATCATCTACTTTACAAAATTAATATTCTTTTTTCTACCAAAATTAAAAGCGATCTCCTAATGATTTTTCTGGCCTGGAAGCTTTTTGGCATGACTTTGGTCCTCCTCATTCATATGTTTCCCAAATCAAATAGATCTTCAATTGTATGCAGTACCAACTACATCACAATGCCATTTGGCACTCAATGCTAAAAGTCCCAGAATCCATCAGGATAAAACACAATGTAGCTTTTGCATGAAAAAGAATCGGCTTTTGAACAAACTAAAACCACAAATTTAAGTATATTCTACTGTTAGAAATTTTACATGCCACACAATAACAACACGTACAATGCACCAAGACAGCACTATGCATCAGACCCAACAACAAAATTTCCATTTTTTTTATTTTTATTAACCGAATCCTAACCGTCCATAAACTGTAGGCATGATCTGAATTTTTAAATCTAAATATAATTTACCAAAAACACAAGATTCGAATTAGCATATGCTGACCTAATTTGTTCTTTCTTTGACAGATCATTAAAAAAAAACTTTGATCGAACAATCAGAATCCGAAATTAAATTATATTGAACAATCTAGGATTCCAGAACAACAATAAAAATTGGATTCAAAAACTTCGACCTCACAAATCAAACAGAAGGCTCTGATACCACTTGTTAGATTTTTATTGTACCCTATCGATTCATGAGATGAAGAATATAATAAAATTGATTGCAGAAGCGTACCTGAATCCATTGCCTGACTTGATGGATGTTGAAGCGATCGTCTCTTTATGGGGTTTGATCTTCCAACCTGCTACGGCCCTTAATAACAAAGATGAAATCTTTGTTTCTCTCTTTGTTGATGGGGATACAGAAGAGAATAGAGAAAACCCTCTCTCAGTGGCCGTATGAGTTGGGGACCATAACCCTAATGGATACACATATATATAGATATGTGTGTTGTGATATTTCTAATTTGGCCCCTCATCAAATTAGAATTATCTCCGATATCTACACATTAATTCCATGACAATTATACCCTTAAGCCAATTTCCAAATAGACCACTTTAATTTGGCTTAATTATTTAGATAGCCCAAACACAATTAATTTTACATGTGTGGACCCATAATTATTGAATAATTCCAACAGTAGGAACTACGGCAAGTCCAACCGAGCTGGCCGGAGAAATATGGCCAAGGTGCTGCAGCTCGACGGGATCTTTGAGAAGCGGTCGCGTAGATGCTGTCGGTATAAGGAAGGAATTAGATATTGTCATCGTGGCCAAAAGGAGCTGGATGAGTACTCGGAGGTGTGCCGGATGCATTATGAGTGAGTCAGAGATCCGAATTAATATCACAATATATATAGGTATATGAAAGATGAACTAGCTAGCTCTAATTAACATTAATCCTGAGAGGGGGAGGGCCTGCTGCAGCCGAAGGATATATTGTCATTGTCATGGCATTTTTCGCTGAGGCTGATGGAGTTCCTCCAACAGCCAAAAACCTGAGCATTATGCTTGAACTTGATGTTGCGAAAGAGGTCCATTGGACATGGATCCAATGGACAGACGACCAGAAGGCAGCAGCTAGCTAGCCAAATGGAATTAATCCTGAGTGCTTGAAGTTCATACTCGGAATCTACAAAGAAACGGCCTCAAAATGGTCCAAAAGAAGAGAGAATACCTATTAAGTACTGTTACATTGTCCGTCTGTGGGCCAGCCCGTCCGCCACATGTCTCAGCTCCATTGGTAGGTCAATCGGCGTTAGACCCGTGAATACATGAAGGCAATAGAGTACGGTCACGCGGCAGATGGGTCAGCCGACCAGCGGACAAATTAGCTTTTCTAATACCTATTTATTTACTAGAAAATTATATTAAAAACATTCCAAGTTCTCTTTAATTAGCTAAAAGACACAAACTTTAAAATATTTGTAAACGCAGTTCCAATATGCCAATTTGGAGTGAACGTTGTCGCCAAAGCTCCTGCACTAGAACCCCAGCTCGCCTTCAATATCCGGCCCGGGTCGGCTAACGGATCCGACCGATAAGGATCCATTGGAGCCTGGACGGAAGAGTTCTTCGGAGATAGGGTTTCTGAGCGCGAACGATGCGGCCATGGAGACCGAAGAAATGAGGAAGGTGACGGTGAACCGAGCCGTGTTTTAAAAAAAAACCGGTCCAACCGACATCGATCCATTAGTTTTATCATTATTTATGTTAATGATAGATTCAGCAAACCAATCAACAAGGGGATGTAGCTCAGATGGTAAAGCGCTCGCTTAGCATGCGAGAGGTAGGGGGATCGATGCCCCGCATCTCTATTAAATATCTCTTTTTTTAATATTTTTACCAGCACCAGTAGACCCACTATCGGGTCGGGTCCGCATAGTTTTAGACCCGGACCCATCCAAGTTTTAAGACTAGACTCCACGCCCATTGGACCGGGTATTTCACTTTGTTATTCAAGTCTATATATACTTTTGTATATGTACTATTTCATACTTTATAAATAAAAAAAATTTAATTCTATAAATTTTTTCACCCAAACTTTTCAACTCCTTATCCTAAATTCCATTTAAGTTTGTATTTTATAATAATTTAAACATGATTGCTATTTAATTATGGGTTTAATATTAATCTTGTTTAAAATTATTTCAAATATTATATTAGAGACTGATAATTCTGATGCACCCAACCTAATTCGAGGACTTGGATAATTTTCTATTCCTCCGAGCTCGGTCTTGGACTTCATATGTTGAACCTCAGGTTGAGTCGGGCTCGGGCTCGGGCTTGGACTAGGCTTACGATTCATCGGGTTGGGCTCAGGTTTAGCTCAAACCCGACCCAACCCGCTCAAATTGCATCCTTAAGCTAAGCCCTTGTATGCAATAATTCATAGTCAATGTGAGCTTCGCCGTCATGAAAATTAGGAATCACGGTAAGTCCAACTGAGCTGGGAGCAGGGACGGTCCTGTCCCAGGACAGACAGAACGACGATCCAGTTAAAGGGCCACAAATATGGTTGTATCAAAAATAGTATTATTATCTGTCATTGACCGTCTTTAAAACAAAATAGTTGTTATGTAGTGGTTAATATATTAATCTTGTACTTTAAAGATACTTAGTATAAACCTTTGTGACAACTTTTATTTTTATTTTAGTTTCTTATTTTTTTTATACATATTATGTATGAGTCCATTTTGAAAGTTCACCTTCCCCATGAGAGGGAGGAGTGGATGCTGATATAGAGTTATTACATGTGAAATGAGTGGGAGGAGCTAAGGGTGAGCAACAGTTCGGTTCGGTTCGGTTTGGTTCGGTTCAAATCGAATCTGTAAAATCTAAATTTTAATTAATTAATTAATTTGGATATTTGCAAGAATTGTCGGTTTAATTCCTATTAGTATAATTTAAAATTAGAATATTATAGTTAGTATTATTACTATTACTATTTTTATATTATTAGTAGTATTATTATTATTAGTCGGTTAATTAAATTACATTGTTGGTTAAATTAAAATAAATGATTTTTGCATTGTGTTCTTTGTTTGGACCCTAGCCAGCCCATTTATTCCCAAGTCCAACCTTTTTCTTTAATAAAAAAAGCCATTCACGCATTCACCCCAAATTCTCTCCACGTTCATATCACCCTCCCTAAATTACTCTCCCTAAAATCTCTCTCTACCACACTCTAAACATTAACTACCACCACCACCTAATTCTCTAAGTCAGAGGAAGCAAACACTCACATCGAACCGAAAGCATCAAAAGGTGCGTATCGACTTTGCGGACGTGTGGGCTTTGACGGAATTCAAATTTGTTACATGTGCGCGACGAATTTGATATGTATCTGTCGAAATTCACCGTATCGGTCTCTTTGCAAATTTCTCAATTACTTTGTGTACGTTCGTCAACTCGAGATGAAACTTGTGCCAAACAAACCGTATCATTTTTTGGTCTTGTATGCCAAGTTTGGTCCAATTCTGAGACAGTTGATCGGATCGCTGTTTTGTGAGCCCCACGATTCGACTCAACAGGCGATTTTGTGCACGGCCTGCCAGAATCTAACTTTGGACATACGATTGGGTTCGTATCAAAAAATTCGGACCCGTAGACATGTAGTTTAACGACTTTAGAGATCATAGACTCTGGCACGCTTTTTGATACAAAACGGGTCCAACGACGGACATAGTTTTGACCCGAAATGACCGTTTTGCCCTTGTGTCCAGAATTGGACTTATGGGTAGGCAATTCTAGCTAATTTGACTATTCTAAAAATATTGGCAATATATGTTTCAGCATCCGGAGGCATTTGCGGAGTTTGGATTTTATGACGCTTTGATTTGACGAATTATTTGTGAGACATGTTGCTACCATCAGGCAAGTATACCTTACCTGTCTCTACAGTTTATTTACATACTTATTCCTATTATTACCTAGTTTTACTAGTTCATTATTGACATATGATTTTTACATCATGCATGCTAGTATATATATATATATATATATATATATATATATATATATATATATAGTCATTGTTCATAGTTAGCTTTGTAGTCCATATTGGACATGTTCTTCCATGTATTTTGACTGAGTCGTGTCATGTTATCACCTGTACTTAGACTGAGTTGTATCGAGTCATAGGATAAGAAAGTCATAACGGAACTGATGTACCTTATATTCTTGAAGCTAACCTGCGAGTCCACACTAAGGACGTGCGTTAGTAGTTATCTGTACATTGATTCATGAAGCTAACCTGCGAGTCCACACTAGAGGCGAGGTTTAGTAGTTATCTGTCCACACCTGCGAGTCCACACTAGGAGCGAGGGTGATTCTTGAAGCTAACCTGCGAGTCCACACTAGGGGCGAGAGTTGAAAGTTGTTCAAAACTGCGAGTCCACTCTAGGGGCGAGGGTTTGAGTATCCGATTGATTATCTGTTGACATCGTGACATTGTGTTCTCTTGTTCTCCTCGAGCAGTTCGTTTATGCGTAGTGGTTCTCCCAGTCGTGTATAGTGACATTTTTATGTTGATTGGTCATTTCCTGTTTATACCCAATATTTTCTTTATTACATAATAAACTGCTAGATAGGCATGTTTTTATGTATCTTGCTATGTCCCCTGATGACTTGATGATCTCTTCAGGTTTAGCGATTTCAAGGAGTTAGTTAGCTGAACAGGATGGTAGATGATTATGATGCACTTGTAGGATCCAGGTATTGATATTACATTTATTACCCGTTCGTGTTTTCATTCCTTATCATGATATATACTGCTTATTAGCTTACTTTATAGACTCATATTACTTCTTGGAGTCTGTTCGGACATGTATGCTAGTAGGCTGCAGACCACGACCCATAGTGTTCATTCATGTTTCATATTCTTGTTGTAGAGATATAGTTTGCCTTGCCATGATTAGGCACATTACCATAGTCCAGACAGCATTTACGTATTCGAGTTGGGCTGGAATCCGCTTGATACATAGCTGGCTTGCTCACGAGATCACGTCCGAAAAGCGGGTACGGGTCGTGACACCATTCCGCAGAATCTGTCACTCGTCGCTTGAATGTATTGAGAAATGAGAGAGAGCAGAGTGACTTGTAATATGAGAGAAAAGTGATCTTGAGAGACTTGTAATTTGGCCTCGTGCCCACATTGTAATTTTTGTTCAACATCAATAAAAAGAGTATTTTGCATGACTTGTATTTTGCTTCAAATTTCTGCTGCTGACTATTCAATATTTCTGCTTGGGACTTCTATACGATGATCCCCGTCGCTTAGCCTGTAATCTGCCGTTATGGACCTGCCTTATGTGAGCACAATCTAGGCTCACGCGACATCATGTCTTAGCGAGGACAATCGCTCTTACGGGAGCGGGGCGTGACATAATGGTATCAGAGCATGACTTTACATCCTTGGACTTCGATTGAATTCTTTAACTCCGTTGTTCCGCAAACTCTGATGTTGTTTCCGTAAATCGGTATCATTGGTGCGCTCTCTCTCAAATGTCCAATGACATGTCCATACAATAAGTCTAAATATTTTGCAAAATCGTACGAAAGAAATTTGGTTAAATAAAAGTTCAAGTAAAGAACGGTTGGCTAAGTCGAGCTAGGCATATATACCAAGAATCGTGACGACCTTAGCAAAGTCGCGTACGAGATACAAATTGTGTCGAAAAAGAAAGAGTTAGACACGATTAAGTATATAGGATGACTATCGATAGGGATGCCATCCGACGATGTTATCATCGATGTGATATAGATGAGCGTATTTGGGCTCGAATGAAAATCTGAAGTATGATTCGAAACTTGTTTCGAGGATTTGTTGAATGACTTTATTCCTGAGTGGTGTATGGAATAGCCTTGGGGATTTTAGTCGATTGAGGATGCGGGTTCCCAATGAGTCTATCAGCAAGCATCACATGTATGCAAAGCCTTAGATCGAGTATCTTTGAGTAAGTTATAATCTTGAAGATTTTGACGAGTTGATTCGAAAGAAATTATAATCGACGCGCATGGGATTGGAATTTACAATGAGCGCAAAATGCAAGTGATAAGAAAAAAGATAGATTGAATCGAGAAAAAGTTAGGGTGTACGAACGGATGACTTGATCGAGGAAATCGATATGAATCGTATACAAAAAGTTAGCACGATTGGACGATAGCGTGCATGAAAGTGATTCAAATATTTGAGACTGACTCTAAGGATTGGAATTGATGTTGCTCGATGGTTTAAGTTAGCAAAGATTGAGGCAAATTAATAAAATTCGTTGTTCGATGACTTAAGATAGTCGAATGAATGTATGTGATTTTGGATTTGAACGAATTGAAAATATAGCTAGTTCAAGGAATAATGATCGAAATTGATCTTGAATATTGAGAAGATTGTCTAGTTCGGACAATATCATTAGTCGCACGAATCAAAATTTGTTGCAAACGAAGATCGTCAGGTTACGTATATCAAAGATCGATATACGATAACTCGGGGGTACTCTGATTCGAGGAATGATGATCGTGCACAATGTTATTATTCCGATGGATGCTATGGTTGGGATTTTGATAAAATGAATGTTGGATGAAAATGATCATATCTTGATAATGACGTCGATAACCATAATATCGACGTTCTTGTCTTGCGGGAGCACAACTCCAGCCTCGCCCATGCGTCACGTCAGATTTAGGGACGATCGTTATGCGTGAGCGCGGACATGGTGATTCATGTCGTGGGAACGATCGAACTCAAGTAATCAAGATGTGGCAATTTGGATTGCTACGACTTGTGGTTTGAGGTGAAGGTGGATTCGAGGATTGATCGGACTTGTGATTGATGATTGAGTAAACTTGAGAATTGAGGATATCCAATCTGCGTATCGAGAATGAATTAGTCTAGACTAAAAACAAAAGTTACGGTCCGATGAGAATGATTATTCCACGGGAGCGTTGCATGGTGATTTTATGCCGATCGTGGATAATCAGACTCGAATGAGATTGGGACGTGACATATTGTTAAAGTCAGACGACCTTGTGATCAATTATGTGAATTGGGATAAATAACTTAAGGAATATGAAATGAGAATTATGGTTTAGCGACATGTCGTGTCGTAGCGTGCTTGACTTGAGAGGAATAGATAGGCAGATTATATCGAATATGTTTGAAAAATATAGACTATGCAAGTTGCTTGTTGGATGAACGATATTGATATGTAGAGAAAATGGTTGAACATGACTCAGTGTATGATGGCTTTGCTGAATGACACAGACCCCTTGGACTAAGTGTTGCAAGTGCGAATAGGAGAAATATATGCCCGATGTTTAGAAATCTGAATGATGCGAGCTTGGATAGAAAACCCTGTACTATCAACTTGGTTTGACCCTAGGATTGGGGTCAGTGTTGGCATTATTGTTGGAGAACTATGATTCCAATCCTGACAATTGACGTTAGTCTAGCGAGATGGCCAAGCCAGTTAGGTGAGACGTCCATGTTTCGAGAGAGAATATTGGTATTGATCAATGTAATGATTCAAGAGTATGGTAATATCACTCACAAGATTCGGTTGACATGCATATATTTCAGGGACGTCTAAATATGTGCACGATGCGACTCGAGTGAGAATGACGAATTCTCTATCACGTAGCTTGGCTGAAATGCATGTATTTTGGGGACGCCTAGAATATATGCACGATCCAACTAAATGATACGTTGAATTCAAGTGAGATTTGAGGAATAGAAAAGTATCGAGGATTTGTGATTGTATGTTCCAAAGAAAAGATTGATAGTATTGCAAGCTTGGCTCGAATTGAAGAAATGAATAGGCGTAGTGTGTACGAGAGTTATAGAATGTTGAATAAAGTGATAAGTCGATGAGTAAGTACTCAGTTAGTTTCGAGGATGAAACTTTTTCTGAGTGGTGTATGATCTAGTACCCCATCCCGCTCAGTCAATTAAAGGAATCGAAGCGCCGATGGCGTTCGGATTTAGCCACGCAACGGCTTGCTCGAAGACTCGCTCAGGTGGGTGGCTTCAGTAAACTTGCCTCAGCTTGGCCTTCACAATAATAAAATGAAAGTTTTCAAATGCACAAGTAGGCTTGATAATAAAAGAGATGCATCCACATAGCTAAGGAAATAATCCCAACTTGGGTTAGACTGAGTTAGAATATGGAAAGGTCCCACGGTCGGCTTAGAATTTTGCTCAACGTGCTTTCAAAATGGCACTCGGTCTTTCATCCCGTGGCTTAGGAGAAAGAAAGTTGGTATTCGCCACAAAGCTGGAATTAGCCTAAGTCATAGGCGTTGCTCGCATATATACTTAATAAGCATGCACGGTCCTGTCGTCCTTGGCTTGGCATAGCCTTAGCCTGTCCCGTGGTTTAAGTCATATTGCACGGCTTGTGGTATAATTCTAGGCACCCAAAAAACTTGGTTGTTTAAGTCGAACGCGTGCACGACACGTTTTTTCGATGCAAGGCTTGGTATAGCCTCTGCTCGTCAAGTCGTTGCACGAATAAGTTAGACAAAAGTTTTGCTGGGCTATCGAAGTCATAGCAAGCACTGTCCCCTGTGGTCTGCGGTTGTCAAGTCACATAGTCCCACAATCTCAAGGCTCGTCATATAAAGTATGTGACTTGAGCGATAGTATTGCCTAGAGAACAAGTCAGTCTAAGGCACGAGCCACGGTTGGTTTAGGGACAGGTATGCCACGGGCAAAGGAACCCGTTCTATTCAAGTTAAGATGGAAGACTACTTAGTAGTCGTCCCCAGGATTTTAAAAGATAGGAGTTCACGCGACTGGTTGTCGGCGAGATCGATCCCGCTACTTGGGAGTCTCGATAAGGAAGTTCACAAGATCGGTCCCGCTACTTGGGAGTCTCGATAAGGAAGTTCACAAGATCGGTCCCGCTACTTGGGAGTCTCAATAAAGAAGTTCACGAGATCAGTCCCGCTACTTGGGAGTCTCAATAAGGAAGTTCATGAGATAGGTCCCGCTACTTGGGAGTCTCGGTAAGGCAGTTGGAAAGCATGTAAGGAAGGACTTGGTAGATCGAGTTGAGTCTTGCATGGTCATTGGACAACTTGCACGCAAGGAGAATTCCTCGAACAATCCCGGGGGTACCGAGTTCGGGTCGGCCTAGGAGGAATTGTAGATATTGTACGGCCTTCATCAACGGTATGACTCGATTGAAGTGAACCATTACAATATAGGCTGCGGGTCATTCGATGGAAGCTCGTACCTCGCACGCGAATGGTCAACATATGCAAAGATCCAGTATAGCTTGACATTGCTAGTGACCACTCATATAGATGTGTCGGCATAAGAGTAGATATTCGCGTGTATGCCTTTGGATTGCGTCGAGTACTAGCAAGTTACGAGTTGGGTTAACAAGGTATAATTATAGCAAGCACTAACCTTGAATCAGTGCGGGTTAGGTGTACACGGTTGCAACATCATTCTGGAGCCTAGGATTTGGCTATAGCAATGACACATGCTTCAGGATGAATGTGGCATCGTCAGCGAGTTGTCTCAAGTTAAGTCATGAAGGGCCGTAAGGCAAGTTGGTTAAGTCTGGTTAATCCTTGGCGAGGTACTACCTCGAATATATATTGAAGCCACGAATAGCGTATAGCATGACCCTGTTGTTGTATTGCCAAGTATAGGCCAGGGTGTCTCTATCCTAAAATTGATCCTAAGGCAAGACTAGCAAGACAATCAGAAAGGGAATTAAGCTGCACAAAGTAAAGGACGTGATGGTTTTGTATGGGTGGACGAGGAGCTCACTCCACCAGTACAGTTGAGTACTGACACCTACACAGTTTTCATGTGCAGGCACAGGTAGAAGCTCGATGGTGCGGAGCTCGCTTGGATGCGTCGAGGCACGAAGTTCCTTGGCATTTCGAGGCGTACGGCCGTATAGAGTCAGAACTTATACGGGACATAATGTATAGACATCGCTATTTCGTAGAATCTGCCACTCGTCGCTTGAAGCTTGTATTGAGAAATAAGAGAGAGCAGAGTGACTTGTAATATAAGAGAAAAGTGGACTTGAGAGGTTTGTAATTTGTCCTCGTGCCCACATTGTAATTTTTGTTTAATATTAATAAAAAGAGTATTTTGCATGACTTGTGTTTTGCTTTCAATTTCTGCTGCTGACTATTCAGTATTTCTGCTTGGGACTTCTGTGCGACGACCTCGGTCGCTTAGCCTATAATCGGCCGTTATGGACCTGTCTTGTGTGAGCACAATCTAGGATTATGCGGCATCATGCCTTAGCAAGGACGATCGCTCCTACGGGAGCGGTACGTGATACCCCCACACTCGAATGACATTCAAGTTGGGTCTGACCTTGAACCAGAGTTCATAAGGAGTGACTTCCGAAGTAGCATACAGCACTATGTTCAATATGAACGTAGCCATAAGCACTGCTTCACCCCAGAAGCAATTTAGAATATTCGCAGTCAACAGCATTAAGTTTATCATCTCTGTTAACGTTCTGTTCTTCCTTTCTACAACACCATTTGATTGATGGGAGTACGGAGCAGTTGTCTCGTTGATAATTCTATGTTTTTTGCAGAACGATGTGAATTCATGAGACCTATACTCTCCATCTCGATCACTTCTGAGTCTCTTGAGTTGTTGTCCGGTTTGACGCTCGGCTTCAGCCTTAAGTCCTTAAACTTCTAAAACGCTTCATCTTTAGACTTGAGCAGATAAACGAATGCGTACTTTGAGAAGTCTGTAGAAGCATGGAATTTCAGGCGCATCTATAGGCCAGAATTCCTATGCGCCAGAGAACTCAAACGAAGTACTCGGCACAGCAAAGGACAGCAAAAGTACAGATATTAAAATAAGATTTTTATTTCATATGAAAGTCTATTACATGTCCAAAGAAAGGCTTTACAAAGGAGAACTTCTACAAAAAGAAAGATCCTAAGACTACTGCCAGGTGCAGCAAACTGCCATGCGCCCTATGCCAGGCGCATCATCCGTCAGGCGCATCTCTTCAGCGTCTCAGTCAGGTGCGTCTCTTCAGCGTCTCAGCCAGGCGCATCTCTTCATCATCTCAGTCAGGCGCATCATGAAGTCTCAACATATGCGCTCTAGCTTTGTGCATAACAAGGGTGGGCGATCAACCCTACTCTAGCTGGAGGAAGAGCTCTCCAAAGCCCAAGGAAGAGGAGAACACCGCAATTCTGATCTGCGGCTCTTCTAGCATAACGGAGATGGGACTCGATCATCCCGATCTTTGGATGCAACAGGCACCTTCGGCCTGCTTCGGGAGCCCGTGATCCCAGTTTTTGGATGTAACAGTCACCTTCACAAGTGCGTATGAAGACGACTCGACGCATCTTCACCCTCGGGAGCATCTTGTCAACAGAATGAACTCGAACGAAGAAGTTCATCTCTATTCGGGAAGACGAAAAAAAATGAGAAATAAACTCTCTCCTTGCTGCTATTTATAGGCCAGACAAATCAAACCCACACGCCAAGTGGCGGGCTCTCCGAATCCCGTGCAATAAATTTGCATTCATGGTGATGAACCTGTCCCCTCGAATTTAGCCAAGTCAAAACGGCTATTTAAAGCACTCGAAGAACTCAACAGTCGGACCAATAAAGACGCGCCGGTCAGACACTGCGTATCATACAGACGCGTCCATCAGTACCAAGCACCTCATAAGAATACGCCCTACGCGTCCCTATGTGCCTAGTAGAATGCAGATCAATGTGCCCACTCAAAAGCGCATCACCCGTCAAGAGCATTAAATGCGGAAGTCTGATACGACAGCAGCCATGCCTCGATGACAGAGCAGTAACAGCTTTTACAGAAAACGAAGCACCGCTGATGTCAGCATCATCATTACTTTTCTCTGACGGTTAAAAGCCACGTGGCCGACCAACCACTCACATGCGCCTCCGCAGCCATGCGCCCGAAGATTCGTATGCGCCTCAAAAGCCATGCGTCCAGACTGGTTCATGACTCCTGAAGGTTACGAGCCAAAGTCTTCTCATGCGCCCGATCCTAGGTACATCCTGTCAGATCACTCTCCACCAAATCTGAGATGTTTGAGCTACGGACATGCACCACGTGTCCCTTGACTCAGTTCAATCCACGAAGGGGTGCTAACCACCCAATATCTCAGCAACCGAAGAATCCTCTCAGTCGCCACGTGTCAGCTCTTCCGCTGCACTACAGGCACAACAGGAAGGATTCAATCCCCAAATCAGGGTGCATCAACCATGCGCCCCCGCCAGCATCAGCTACGTGGCGTTCCCACGACCAGGCACATCCGACATATGCGCGCATGAGCAACCAGCCTGCAAGCTATAAATGGAAGGATCATTCCTTTATCAAGGAGGACACAGACAGACAGTCGAAGACAGAGAACGAGATCATCAGAGTTACAGAGACGCGCGTCTACTCACAGGGATCGAAAGAGACACTCAACGTCTTCTTCTCCCTCCGCAAGCTCCGGCATCCAGAGCAACCCAGACCTTCAGAGAACCTAAGATCATCGTCAGATCGTCAACGGAGTCAACACATTACCACTCACTCCATCGACACAGGACTCAGATAAAAACAAAAGTGTACTCCTAGGACTACATCTAAGTCCTACATTGTAACACTGTTCTGTTTATAATTGAAATTCCAATTCAAAGATTTTAATGGCAAATAAGCTCGCGACTCTGCTGGGGACTTTTTTCTCCTCCGATGAGAAAGTTGTGTCGCAATCTGACAAAGTAAAGATGGGATCCTCCCACAAGACACTAGTCATACACCTCAATCAACAGGCGCATGAGGAGTTTATCTCTGAAGGCAGCGCAAGTCCTTCGAAGCGGCTGTCGAAGCCGAAGAAGACTCGCCAAGCCTGGGTGCGCAAGGTGGAGGCCCCTGGCACCATCACTGAAGGGGATGCGACGATGCATCCTACCCTTCTCGTTGACGCCTTCAGCAGCCAGGATGTGCACACGGGTGCAGTGCATCTCTCGGGAAAACGTGGTGCTGACCACATTCTCCAACCATCTCCTTCTTAGTCAAGGAAGATTCGTCGACGGAGCAGGGGCGCATCTAACGCCCTGCGCATGAACTTTGGTGTGCCGCAGAAGGCCTTTGTCTTTGACAGACTCACTCGCTGTCATAGCGAGGATAATTTGGACTCTGAGTACTATACACCCCAATGGGCTAGTACGAAGAAGTCCAAGGCGGCACGGGCCATGCACCTCAAATGTGCTGTGCCAACGGCAAACCAGAAGCATGCGCTCACAATCATGCACGCCGCTGATGGTAAGCTGTACAAAGTTGACTCGGGTGCTTCTGTGCCAGAAACGAGCCGACCCTCACATTTCTTGTCTCACTTGGGCGCATTTGCTGCGTTCGCAACCAAGTCGAGCAAGGAAAATTCTGTGGTCTTGAACCCCCGCACCTAAATTGGTTGTGCGTCTGAGGCTAGTTCAAGTCACTATAAATGTGGTTCCTCCACTATTGATCTGGGTGCACCTTATGTGCTGGATCAGGGGGCACAATATTTACTTGATCACTTCGGTGCTTGGCCTTGCCATATGCCTGATGGGGGTGTAAAGGTGGCACTCTCCTCTAACGATTTGCGTAATATGATCATTCACAAACGTCGATCAGAAGAGTTGACCGACAAGCATAATGTGCCCCTCACAGGGCACACCTGTGCCGTGGTCACCATCAACTGTTGTTGCAAGATAGTTGTCCCACCACAAAGGCAGTCTGTGTTCCAGCGACTGCAATCGTCAACACCCCTCCGACGTTGCCTCGGAAAGAAGGTGTCGATTGAAGAAGAGCCAGAACTAAAGGTTGCTTCTTGCAACGTAGTCTCTAACTCCTCATCAATCCGAAAAGCGACTGGCAACTCCTCGTCCTCATCCAAGAGCCAGCCGAGGAAGACCAAGGTGACTGTCCCGTCCTTAGAAGTGTTTGAAGGCACCCGGGCGAGAAAGAAGATTTCGAAAGAAGTAATAGCTGGGGGTATTCAAGCCCTTATTGATTCTCCTTCCGAAGACAAGGATATCCTCCAGAGCATAACTGGGGGTAGCCAGGATGAAACCCCAGGAGAAGCGACTCTTCTACAAGAGAGCGAGGCTGAAAGTGAAGCTTCAACCGATCCATCCACTTCCAGTCACGTCATGACAGTATACATGACGGGAGGTGGTGATACGGAGTCAGATGCTCCACCAGCAGACCTCATTCAGCGCATGGATACTTTGGAGGGAGGACTCAAAACCCTCTCTGTCTCTATGTAAACACTGACTCAAGCAGTGTTCGAGATACGGTCAGCTTTGGCCAGAGCACCTTCCACCAATCCGGACCCAGGAGCTAACGGGGAATCAAGTGTGCTCCTTCAACGGGCATCCTTGAATACCGATTGCTGCGAAGCACCTCGGGTATCAGAACCTTCATATGTATAACTCTAGGCTGTTCCACCTTCTCCGACTCCCAGTTCCATGGAGGACGTGGTTAAGATGATCAGGGACTTGCGTGAACGCTTCAAGTCAAAGAATAGACAGGAGGAGTGCCAGAAGATGGGGATCCCGCAACCATACCCCCTCGAATGGAACAAAGTGGTCTATCCTTCCAAGTATAAACCACAAACGTTGACACCATACGACGGGAAGGACTCTCCACGCCGTTATCTGACATACTTCCAGTCTCAAACGGGACATCTCCCGAAGGAAGACGTGTTACTCACCAGCCTGTTTATCGGAGCATTAAAAGGAGTGGCTTACGACTGATATTGCAGTCTCCCTGACAACTCCATATCCTCTTTTGATGACTTGACACGCCTCTTCCACGATCGTTTCTACGATGGAGGAAAAGACATGACGATGGCGTCCCTTATAGAGGTACGTCATAAGGAAAAAGAAACGGTTCGAGCATTCATCGAACGATTCCGACAAGCCTGTTTCAGACTGCCCCCGGGTATGCCAAAACATGCACTCCTCTCCTCCTGCAGTATGAACATACTTCCTACGGTTAAGCTCTGGCTCGACTCCACTCCTCCTTCCGACTGGAGCTCATTGATTATTGAGGCCGAAACAGCTGAAAAGAAGGCATGCAATGGCCGCCTCTGGGAGTCAATTTCTCTGCCTTTGAAGACAAGGGAAAACGGCCTGCTACCAGCAACCCTGGACGTGAGGCGAAGGAGAAGCAGGCATTGACTGTCAATGCCTCTAAAAATGCACAAGCACCTACCCAGAAGCCTCCACTTTCACCGAAGGCAAAGGAGGTCTACTCTTTCAATGATGAAGACTCCTTGCAACTCTTCGAGATGTTGAAGCAGGATGATAAGATCAAACTACCGGACCCGAAGCGTCCCGACGAGGTGGGGAGAGTTGACAATCCGAGGTACTGTCACTACCATCGGTTTGTCGGACATCCAACTCAGGACTGCTACGTCCTCGAGAACTACATCCAGCGCATGATCAATGCGAATGTCATCTCCGTCGATTACGAAGAGAAAACAGTCCCGGCCAACCTGGTGTATCTCCAATTTGGTACCTTGCCGCCAACCACAGCACAAGATGGCGTCGTCCCCATCCCAAAGGTGACAATAGAGATGGTCAACCTATCACCTACCCGTGACAACGTGAGTGGACTCATCCCACTCACCACATCTTGGGAAGAGATCTTATGGGTTCACCCAGACCTCGTCTTCGAAGTTACTCAACCGGGGGTACGCTCTGCCTCTAAAACCAAGGGCAAGAAGATCAAGTCTTGCCGCATGGTCTCTTCCTTCGCGGAAGAGGCACTTCCTGTACAAACGCGTTCACAGCAGAACACCCAACCCGACGAAGCTGCCGTCGAGGTGGTGCCTCCTTGCACTGCCCCTGCTGCCCAGGAAGAGGGCCCATCCAGACCTCCAGCATCCAATAAATAGAAGCACGTAGAGGCCCATTTCGACAAGCCTTTGCGAAGAAAAAATGCTTCGGGGCTAGCCAAGCCCCACAACTTTGACATACTGGCACAACTTGCCAGTACTCCTGCCCGCTTATCTCTGTTCGAACTTTTTCGTCTTTCCAAAGATACCCTTGAAGCTCTCTGTGAAGCCTTGAAGGATGCTGAGTCCTTCATCAGTCAGGTTAAGCAGCACGAGGATATCCCATCAACATGTGCGCACTACCATTGTACGGAGGAGGTCATCCCTAACATAACCTTCACCCAACAAGACATGCTACTCAAGCGCAACCGGCACAATAGGTCGTTGTATTACACAGGGTATGCGGGTTCCGTCAAGCTGAAGCAAATTCAGATTGATACACCGGTCACTGAAGGTGCAGTTGAGGCACCCCTGAAGGTGCGTCTTAAAGGCAAGCCTCCGCAATCTTCAGCCTCACTCAAGCTGCAACAGAAGGCCCACATAGCCCTCTCAGATCCCAAGGTCAAGCCTGTGATGAGTTCTTCCGAACCAGCCCCAGTGCTCACAGATGAAGAGTTAGGAGAATACATATCTGCTGATATAGATGTACCTTCTCCTGACAATGTAATCCCACGAGACAAAATCTCGTGTTTTATCAACAATAGAGTGTCTTTCAATTATTGTAGTCTTCCACATTGGAATGCCATATATACACTAGATAAAGCTCTATGGTCGTTACAAACACAAATAACGACCGTCAATCATGTAAATCGAGTAGTTCCGTCCCGAGGAGTCTGTTTTATAGTCCCACCGCAGAACCGGGACGAAGAACCCATCATCTTCGGCAAAGTCGAGCGTCATCAAGACCTCCCGCCACTCGAGCCAGAATCGGATACCGACAGAATTCAAGTCTATCGGCATATGGACAAGGCAAAGTACCTCATCCAAAACATGGGCTACGTTCTGAAAAGTAACAAGGGCCTGAACTACGACAAAGGCCGGCGTCTTCCTCTCCGACTCCCAACACCCAAAGGAAAGCCGCAGGACTACTATCATCGTAATCAACGGGGGGTGGGCTATGTCACGTCGTCGGCAACTCCAGAAAGTTCAAAAGCAGAAGAAGTGGAGCACTCTCATCCATCTGAAGCATCAACTTGGGATTCTGATACCAGTATCGGCTCAGTCTTCAGAAAGGTGCTATCAGCCAACATGGCATCTGCATAATCTCGAGAGGATGAAGGCGATGACCAAACGCCAGAATTCTTTGAGGAAGAACCTTGGGCTCAACGCCTAGGAGCGCAGTGGGAGTCTCGGTTTGAATTACGCGAACCCCCTACCGAAGACGAAGTCGAGCAGATCAACCATGGGGATGAGTCTTCTTCTAAACCTATCTTCATCTGCAAGAGCCTAAAGGGAAAAGACCGAGATTCTTTAGTCCAATTGGCCAAAGAATATATTGACGTCTTCGTCTGGAGCTACGAAGATATGCCGGGACTTGATCTCCAGATCTCGATGCATACGCTTAACATCTTACCTGATGCTAAGCCTATAAAGCAACAACAACGACATTTTCGTCCTGACATCATGAACGCTATCGATCAAGAGGTGGACAAACTCCTGAGCAGTGGGTTCATTCGTGAAGAGCAACATCCGGATTGGGTGGCCAATGTCGTCCCTGTCACCAAGAAGAATGGAAAGATACGAGTCTGCATCGACTTCAGAGATCTCAATACTGCTTGCCCGAAAAACGAATTCCCGCTTCCAATCACTGACATGATGATTGACAATACATGTGGCTTTGAATGCATGTCTTTCATGGACGGGTACTCGGGCTATAACCAGATCAAAATATTCCCCGATGACTCAAAATACACGTCATTCAGGACTCCGAAAGGGGTTTTCTGCTACACAGTAATGCCCTTTGGTTTGAAGAACGCTGGTGCGACGTACCAACGAGCTTTAAGTACCAATTTTTGTCAACATCTATACAAAACAGTTGAGTGCTATGTTGATGATATCGCTGTCAAGAGCCGTCTCAAAGGTGATCACCTACAAGACCTAAAGACAGTCTTCGATCTCATACGAGCGCATCAACTCAGGATGAATCCCGCTAAATCCTCCCTTGGGGTTTCTAGCGAAAAGTTCTTGGGCTTCATCATCACAGTGAAAGGCATTCATGTCGACCCCGAGAAGACCAAAGCCATCCTTGACATGGACCCTCCGAAGAACCTCCGAAAACTTCGAGGCCTGCAAGGGTGTCTTGCATACATCCGAAGGTTTATAGCAAACCTTTCCGAAAAATGTCAACCCTTCACCCAGCTCATGAAGAAGGGAGTCTCCTACGTCTGGACAGAAGAATGCCAGAAAGCTTTCGATGATATCAAAGCTTACCTAACGAGCCCGCCAGTCCTGGTGGCACCCGTCGCAGGAAAACCATTTATCCTCTACGTCCGTGCCATGGATCATTCCCTCGGCGCTTTGTTGGCTCAGAACAACAATGCAGGCTACGAGCAAGCTATCTACTACCTTAGTAGGATAATGATTGGGGCTGAACACCGGTACAACCCCGTCGAAAAGGAATGTTTGGCTTTGGTGTTCGCCATTCAGAAGACTCTCCATTACGTTTCGGGCCAGACAATTCATGTCATCTCCCGAGTCAATCCACTCAGGGTTCTCAAGACGAAGCCGGGATCATTGAACTCCCGACTAGCTACATGGGCAATCCTGTTGATACCATATAACATGGTATTTGTTCCACAAAAATTCGTCAAGGGTCAAGCCCTAGCCGACTTTTTAGTCGCTCACCCCATCCCAGAGTCTTCCAGACTCTATGAAGACATCCTGGATGAGGTCCAAGAATCAAACGTCACCGAAGAAAGCTCCGTTTGGCAGGTATTTTTCGATGGCGCTTCGAGAATAGGCCCCAAAGGCCAAATCATCGCAGGAGTGGGGGTGGTCCTAGTCTCCCCCGATCAGCTGGTCATCCAGTGTGCTTACTCCCTTTAAAAGCCGTGCTCCAACAATGTTGTCGAGTACAACGCTCTCATCATGGGACTCCAGTTGGCACGACAACTGGAGGTGGATCATTTGGAAGCGTATGGCGACTCAAAACTCGTCGTTAACCAGATCCGAAGGCAGTACGAAGGTCGTCATGAAGATCTGGTTCCTTACCATGAAGCTGCATTGAATATTATTTCAACATTCACCATGTTCTTTATAGAACATGTACCTCGGCTATAAAATCTGGAGGCTGACGCTCTGGCTGGCCGGCCTCACAGCTTCACTAGCAGCACCCCTCGGGGCTCAATACTACGTCACGATAATTTGCCGATACTTGGTCTGTCCTAAAAACAACCTATGCTCACAAATGGCCCATGCCATAACGACAAGTGTCGGTGTTAATGTCCGAGACTGAAGATTCCCGTTTATCGACTTCGCGGTCTATGGAATCCTTCCAGAAGACCCGAAAGAAGCCGTCTCGGTCAGAAGGCGTTCCTTTCAATTTTATTACGATACAGCTACGAAAATGCTGTATCGACGGTCCTATGATGGACTTCTCCTTCGATGTCTATCCAACGGAGAATCAGCCGAAGCCCTTCGGGAAGCTCATGACGGGACTTACGGGGCTCATCAACCTGGCCCTAAATTGCAGGATCGACTGTGACGCATGGGTTACTACTGGCCAACCATGGCAGCCGACGTCGTCGACTATGCTAAAAAGTGCCATGCTTGCCAGCTTCACGCCGACTTTATCCATACAGCATCGGAACCACTACATCCTACAGTCGCCTCCTGGCCCTTTGAAGCTTGGGGCATGGACATTGTGGGACCTATCACCCCTCCTTCATCGAGGGGACACCGCTTCATCATAGCCATCACCGACTACTTCTCCAAATGGGCAGAAGCGGTTCCACTGACGGAAGTGAAAAGCTCTTGGGTGATTAGCTTCATCAAGCATCATGTCATCTACCGTTTTGGAGGACCCCGTAGGATTATCCACGACAATGGTCTACAGTTCATCAGCCATGTTTTCAGCAGATTCTGTGACAAGAATCGTATTCAGAACGTGGCATCAACCGCCTACAATCCGGCAGCGAACCGATTAGCCGAGGCTTTTAACATGACTATCGTCAGGCTACTCAAAAAGGTCGTGTCATCCAACAAATACAACTGGGACAAAAAGCTCAGCGAATGCCTTTGGGCCTACCGTACAACGGTACGAACTCCGACGGGCAATACGCCATTCTCCTTAGTCTATGGGAGCGAAGCGGTACTGCCTCTCAAGATCCAGATACCCTCACTCCATGTAGCGATTACAAACCAATTGACAGAAGAAGACAATCAACGCCGCCGTCTACGAGAATTGGAGGCACTTGACGAAAAATGTCTCCTAGCTTAGCAGCGTATTGAACTCTATGAAGCCCGTATATCACAGGCTTTCAACAAAAAGGTCAAACAAAGGACTTTCCAAGTAGGCGACCTGGTCCTGGCAGTCAGGAGGCCGATGGTGTTGACTCACAAAACACCAGAAAAGTTCGAGCCCAAGTGGGAGGGACCTTTCATCATAGAGACGGTATACTCAAACGGTGCTTACCGCCTCGCCTGACCAAACGGGGACTTTTTTATGATGCCCATCAACGGCAAGTTCCTAAAGAAGTACTACTCTTGACATCTATCAGATATGTACTTCCATCTCTACATAGTAAAGGAATCAGTGGACCTGATCATCAGAGCTCACATACAACTCCCTTTCACAAAATCTTATGCTTTTGAAACCCAGTTGTTCCGTGGCATTCTATCTCCAGTAGAAGAACAACCACATCCACATTGCCTCTGAGTTGCTCCTCTACACCCTGCAAAGCGAAATCTTACACTACGTAGGATTGTGCTACTTATCATGTTTACCATGTCCACATTACTTCTGAGTAAACATCCCGTACAGACAACCCCCGCGTTGCCGTACATCGATCGCAGAACTTCCATGTCCATATTACCTCTGAGTAGTTCCGCGTACCCCCCCAGAGTCACTCCTATCACGTCCATGACACCTCTGAGTAGGAAGATTCCGTCATTTGAACCCCATATTTGCTACGTCTATATTTCCTCTGAGCAAACATGTCGGTCCTCTCCCACTTATTATTTGTGCCTAAAAAACCAAGGTGCACAAAAGATAATATGTCCACACAAATCACTAGTTCGTGACAGTAAAGATGAACACACCAAAAAATTCTTTATTTTGTATTCAAAAGTAAAGGATTACATCCCCAGCAAAGTTGCCAAAAAAAAGAAAAAAAAGAGACTACAATCCCTAAGCATCATTAGGATTGGCAGAAAGCTCTTTGATCCGATGCTTCAAGTCTTCAGCCCGAGTCCCCACGGTCGCCAAGACTCGGCGTTCAGCTTCTTGACGCATTACCTCCACAGCCTCAGGAGCAGTGTTATTCTCGTACTTGGCGTCTAACTCTTGCCGCTGGCAAGTTAGAGAAAGAAGATGGCGGGTAAAAGCTGCGTCCTTCTCCTTGGATGCTACGTGCTCAGCCTGGGCTCGCTCAGCATCTAGTAAAAGTTGGGCTCGCTGGTCTTCATGGAGGCGAATCTTGGCAGTAACCTCCGTTATACTAGCATCCAATACTGTCCGCAGCTCTACTTCTCCTGTGTGGACTGAGATAGTCTCTCCGTCGCAGCCTCAGCATCGGCCACCTCGCGGTCCCAGATGGCCACCGGGCCTAATAAGACGACTCAACTTCAGCTATCAATTTCTCATTTTCTTTTTCTATCAGAGCAGAAAAATCATTTTACCGAATAATCTGAAGTTTGAAAAGGTGCTGGTCAAGCTCAGCCACCGACGTCTCCAGAATCTCAGCCATATGATCATGGCCCCGGTAGGAACGTATCAGACCAATGTAAGGGAGCGCCATGGCTTTCGCCATCGTGAAACTCCCGTTCGTATTCAATACTGTCGATACGCCTTTCTGCAGCATCTTATATACCGCTTCAACGACGAACTGCACATATTCATCCGCGTCTGCCAACACCTGAGGCGTCATAACAGGCATTGGAGGAGCTATCGTAGAGGTTGAGGAAGATCCCCCGACGAGCGGCGAAGCCGGAACCTCAATGTCAGTAGGTTTTTCCCCACCGGCAGTATGGATTCTGTCGCCAGCTGAGGAAGCTAGGAAGGGATGCAATACTGTCCGCCAAGTGGAAGGAGCAGGAGAAGTGTCCTCCATCACAGGGCCCTTGCCCTTATCAGAGTCAACGACGGATGGTCCCCCGACATCCGGGTTGATAGTATTATCCCCAGCCGGGGTAGGGCGGCTATCCCTTTCGTTCGAAGCGACAAGGTCCGCCCCTGATAGTTCAACCTCCCTCGGAACCGGGCTCGAAAAATGAATCTCATCACCTACATCAGCTCCCCCTACAGGGACGGGTGTAGGGCTCGACAGTGACGCCGACCCTACCGCATCAGCCTCCACTTCCGAGGCAGGGGTAGGGTTTGGCCACGAGGCCTCGTGTATGACCAACGCCTCGGTACCACAACAGAAAAGAAGCCCGGCCGACAAATTCTTGTCGGAGACGTCTTCGCTAAACGCGATCTCTCTGATAGCTGGATCAACATCTTTCTGCGAGCCATCGTCAGAAGAAGACGAGCTCCACATTTACTCCTCGTCTGGAAGGACTTTTTCCACAACTTCCTTTGGGGCCCTGACGCTTTTAGGTACCCCCTTAACAGTCGGTTCTACTCCCGGTCGAGGCTTCATGCCGTCCTCCTGATGGGCCGACCGAGAGACCTCAGCAACCTGAGGCGCTAATACATCTTCAGCTTCCCTTCCAACATAATCTGGAGACACCGAAATCTCCACAGAAGCGACATCATCAGCGCTCCCCTCCCTGGGAGATGCTGTAATCGGAGGAATGCGCTCGTCCGAGCTCGCCACCTCCTTCGGCCTACTAATACTCGGTTTTGAAACCCGAGATTTCTTCTTCGGCACCTTCTACAAAAAAAGAGGAAATAAATCACAGAAATCAAAGAGTAAACCAGACTACGTAGGACGTCTTTACCTCAGTAGGAGATGATTCCGTTGGTACTACAGGTGGCACTTCCGGAGCTCCCACCTTTGGAGTCGTCGCCTTCCTCGGCCTCTTCGGTGTAGACGAACCGGCCTCTGCGTCAGCCCGCCTCTTTCCAGCTGGGGGCTCTTCCTGCGTACCCCCTGTTGATGCTGCAGCAGCAGCCCGATAACCTACGACCTCTGGTGGATAATATGACCGAGCCACCGCAAGCATGTTGTTCGTTGCCTCTAGCTGAGTGCCAACGATGAAACTAGTATCCTGGTCATCTTCAGAGGACACAGTATTCATGGAGCAATACAGCTTAACAGCCGAATACAAGATCTGCGGTCGAGGGTTGTGAACTGGCGTAGTGAAACGAACTCCAGTGCATCCGACGTTGTAATATTGCCAACCCCGAGCTCCATCCAGTAAACTCTCGATAAACCCCAGACTACTACTAGGGTTCCTCAACATTAGCTGGGTGTAACCAAACTGACGTGCAAACCGGCTCGGCAAATACGGTTCCAGATAACACCTATTCTTGTTGCGGTAGACCAAATGGAAAGGCTGAATACTCTGCAACCAGCGAAACCCCCATGTCGGCAGGGCGATCGCATCCTCACCGGAGTCTTCCAATTCTTGGTCAGCCTCGGAATCTATAAAGACGGGACTGACCTTGGTGATCTTCCACCCCTGAAGATAAGACAAAACCCTCCTACAGACAGGGACACCGGTGTACAGATAAAGGCATCACCTTCAACATGATCATCTTCAGGGCCTCGGCTCATCACATTTGGATGATGCATAATCAAACATCCCATCAGATAATGGAATGGTAGCTCAGCTCGGGGAAAGTTGTCTTTCTTGCCCCTCTCATGGACCACATCGTCAGCAAAATTTCTCAAACCCCGCAGCAGGTTACATACCATCGCGGAAAGGAGAGCCAGAGGGCAACCAAAAACCAATTTTACCACTGGCAAAATGAGGTTCTTGCTCACTCTCTCTACAGATCCAGATCCGCCCGAGAACACATAGTCCCGGAGCCATATCATCAAGTATGCAGTCAACACTGACTTGGAAGACATCCGGTCCACGCAATGCCAGAAACAACTGTATACGTTGTCACCACTCTCGTTTGAACGATGAGTCTTCTCGCCTAGTCGGCTCATTTTGGAGGTAACCTCCATGTGACTCGGTCCATGCGAAGTCACAAATCGAATCTTGGAAGGGTCCGTCAGGTCCTGCTTGAAGACATAATCCCTCCAAGCAGTTGCATGGGGCTGTGACCAGCCCCTATCCCTCCGTTGCATCAGGTAATGGTGGTTTGCCACCGCCTTGAAAATAGCCATCATCTCTGAGTCCTTGTCTTCCAGAACTTGGACCTCTTCATTTGTCAAAAAAAATATTCTTCATACGGCTCCGAGCCCTAGGGAAGCTGGATACCTCATACATCTCTTGGAGGGCCAATCCCAACTCCACCACCGGAGTAAAGAAAGTGCCAGTCTGGGTGTTGAACATTTCCAGGAGAGCAAGGAACATATGTCGATTAAGGTCGACACCTGCTTGGGTGGCGCGAAGGACGGCGGTCAGCCCAATCGCCTTGAGCTCAGTCTTGAACTTCGACAAAATCCAAAGAACCAGCTCGTCCTACTTCGACACATGGTGATACTAGCCCTCAACCCGAAAACCTCCTTTCAGATACATAACCTTCGATGTTAGCATCCGACTTGCAAAGGTCGAAGCACCAAAGACGAAGGTGTCAGGAGGAACATCACTATAAATGCTCCCAGGGCACAAAGTTCGACAATGGTACGAGGTCCCGGCTCGCGATGAGGCCAAGGTATCCCTTTGATTCGAAGTAACATCAATACGAAGGGTACCCCCACTGCCCCTCCTTGAGAATGAGTAAGTTCCCATGGCATCCTCCTCTTGGAAGCCAAACGATAGAAAGCTATCAGTGGCAGTTGACGCTCAAACTGCCGTACGTACAGGGTTGCGCCCTTTGCCATGAAGAACCAGTTTTCCTTAATCTTCAGTATCTTCGCCTCACTGGAGATCAAGCGGTCACCAAACAGAAATGCCGGTTTCAAGAAAGTTACATTCTCGGATTCAGCAGATTTCAGTTGGCCGCTCTCCATCTAACTTTGGAGAAAAATAGGCGACTGATCCCGGATTTGCAACATCCTTTCGGAAGGCTGATTCAGCATGATAGCAGCCTTCGCTGGGTTAATAACTACCTCGTTGAAGTCAACCCCATCCGACAAAGGGAAGCATCCAGAAGGACTTCATTTAGCAAGGGGATAGTCATCGACACTGACACAGTAAAAACAAGTCAGGCAGCAAGGAAAAATTTAGAGACTTTAAAGACAAGACATTTGGGGCGCATCAGCAGCCTGGCGCATAATCAGGGCCCAAGTCCATGCGCGTCAACAGTGAAGCTTCGGCGCATAATCAGAGGCTAAACCCATGTACGTCAGTAGTGAAGTTTCGGCGCATAATCAGGGACTAAACCCATGCGCGTCAGCAGTGCAGCTTCGGTGCATAATCAGGGACTAAACCCATGTGCGTCAGCAGAATAGTCTCGACGCATAATCAGGGCCCAAGCCCATGCGCGTCAGCAGTGTAGCCTCGACGCATAATCAGGATCTAAGCCCATGCGCGTCAGCAGTGGAGCCTCAGCGCATAATCAGGGCCTAAATCCATATGCGTCAGCGGAATAGCCTCAGCACATAATCAGGTCTTAAACCCATGCGTGTCAGCAGAATAGCCTCAGTGCATCATCAGGACAGAAGTCCATGCGTGTCAGCAACAAGGAGTTAGGGCACAGCAACAGGATACAACTCATCCGTGTGCCCCAAACTCGTCTAAAAATGTTGGGAACCACAAAGACAGAAGATACCTACCCGTCACCGCTGGCCGAACATCGGCGGGAGTTACAGTAAAAATAAGAGCGTCTTCCTCGTCAAACTCCATCGACTCCTTACCCCGGCCTTGTCCTCAGCCAACACCACCACGAGGAGTCTTGGGAGCCATTTCACAAAAAGAAGTTAAGGTTTTTTTTGAAAGAAAAACTCTAAGAAAAAGAAAGCAAGGAGAGAAAGAACTCTTTCTCTCCATCAGACACCTATTTATAGGCTTGGACGAACGCGGAAATCGATGAAGTGTGACGTCAGCCACCGCTTGGGGTTCTGCGAAATGATAACGACGGATATCCAAAAGATCATCATTAATCTTTTTTCGTTTATGCCGAGGCATTATCATTTGCATTTAAAACTGAGAGGAGCGTGTCATGACCCGCACCCTGATTAGGGGCACGAGCACGTGGTTACGTCCAGCCTATACCGCAGAATCGGCGATAGAATGCTGTATAGGTCGTCTATAAAAACTACACTAAACAGTAAAAAGGTACCTGTACAATATATACACTCCGAATAGAGGTGACATAGCAATACAGTCTCAATCACAAAAGCAAACTATGATAGATAGCACGAAATAGAAATATGATAGATGTAAAAACGAAAAATGAGTTCAACATCCAATACAGCTAGAGAGAAACTAACAACATCACAGAGTCACAAATTATGAATATAAACTACTACAGTCTAAAACAAGCTGGATCGCAGTCCAGGCAAGCCTAACTAAGCAAACTAGTCAGGGAGTATAAAGTCTAGTGGCACAACTATCAGGCCACAGCCCTGGCCTAAGTCTCCATCTGTCTCGACCCCATAGTAGGTCGAGCAGCCTGCCTCAGAAATATCTGTAATATGTCAACGGTATTCTGTCAGAAAAATGAGCAAGTACAAACACTAACAGCAGATCCATATGAATTGACAAATTCTATAAGAGACAGTATAATGAAATACATGACAATGATATGGAAAAACTTGGGAGCCATTCGAAAGCCGACTTACAACCCGTAAACCAAATAAGAACCGGGGTTGTAACCCTTCTCCCGAACAGAACTTAGCATCCTATGATAAATAAATATAAAGTGTGACTTAAA
>JANAVB010010597.1:4047619-4065119 GCA_029216955.1 Iris pallida
AAATAAAAAATGACCAAAATACCCTGTTCTTGAAAAGTGGGGGTGACAGAGTGTGCGCCTCATCACACATGCACGGAATAATCATGCGTCCCGAACAGTCATGCGCCCCAATGAAGACTCCACCATGCTTTTTATTCAAAGTATTCCAAAACTTGATAAAAAGTTTTGAAAACTTTGAAGGGGGTCTTGTAGAAGCATGGAATTTCAGGCGCATCTATAGGCCAAAATTTCTATGCGCCAGGAAACTCAAACGAAGTACTCGACACAGCAAAGGACAACAAAAGTACAGACATTAAAAGAAGATTTTTATTTCATATGAAAGTCTATTACATGTCTAAAGAAAGGCTTTACAAAGAAGAACTTCTAAAAAAAGATCCTAAGACTACAGCCAGGCGCAGCAAACTGCCATGCTTCCCATGCCAGGTGCATCATCCGTCAGGCGCATCTCTTCAGCGTCTCAGTCAGGCGTGTCTCTTTAGCGTTAGCCAGGCGCATCTCTTCATCATCTTAGTCAGGCGCATCATGAAGTCTCAGCATATGCGCTCTAACTTTGAGCAAAACAAGGGTGGGCGATCAACCCCACTCTAGCTAGAGGAAAAGCTCTCCAAAGCCCAAGGAAGAGGAGAGCACCACAATTCCGATTTGTGGCTCTTACGTCATAACGGAGACAGAACTCGAGCATCCCGATCTTTGGATGCAACAGGCACCTTCGGCCAGCATCGGGAGCCCGCGATCTCGATTTTTGGATGTAACAGTCACCTTCACAAGTGCGTACGAAGACGACTCGACGCATCTTCACCCTCGAAAGCGTCTTGTCAACAGAATGAACTCGAGGGAAGAAGTTCATCTCTATTCGGGAAGACGGAAAAAACCGGGAAACAAACTCTTCCTTGCTGCTATTTATAGCCGGACAAATCAAATCCACGCGCCAAGTGGCAGGCTCTCCAAATCCCGTGCAATGAATTTGCATTCATGGTGTGAAAACCTGTCCCCTCGAATTCAGCCAAGTCAAAACGGCTATTTAAAGCACTCGAAGAACTCAACAGTCGGCCCAATAAAGACGCGCCGGTCAGACAACGCGCACCATACAGACGTGCCCAACAGTACCAAGCGCTCATAAGGATGCACCCCACGCGTCCTTAACGCCTAGGGGAATGCAGATCAATGCGCCCACTCAAAAGCGCATCACCCGTCAAGAGCATTAAATGTTGAAGTCTGATACGACAGCAGCCATGCCTCGATGACAGAGCAGCAACAACTTTTACAGAAAATGAAACACCGCTGACGTCAGCGACATCATTACTATCCTCTGACGATTACAAGCCACGTGGCTGACCAACCACTCGCATGCGCCTCCGCAGCCATGTGCCCGAAGATTCGCATACACCTCAAAAGCCATGCGCCCAGACTGGTTCATGACTCCTGTATCACGCTTCACTCCCGTAGGAGCGATCGTTCTCGCTAAGGCGTGATACCGCACGAGCCTAGGTTGCGCTCGTGCAAGGCGCGTTCCATAACTGCCGATTTCAGCGGCTGCGACGGGGTCGTCGCACAGAAGTCCCATACAGAGACATTGAATATTAGCAGCAGAATTTAGAACAAAAACAAGTCATTACAAAACACTTCTTTTATTGATATTGAAACAACGGTTACATTTGGACGCAAGGCCAAGATTACAATCACTCAAGCTCACTCTTCTTATATTACAAGTCACTCAGCTGTTATCTCTCAATTACAAGTCTTGAGCCAACGGAAGCTTCGGAAGGCGACGTCCATACATTATGTCCCGTATAAGTCTTTACTCCATGCGGCCGCACGCTTCGAATCGCCAAGGAACTCCGTGCCTCGACGCATCTAAGCGAGCTCCATGCCAAGAGCTTCTACCTGTGCCTGCACATGGAAACTATGTGGGTGTCAGTACTCAACTATAGTAGTGGAATGAGCTCCTCGCCCACCCATACAAATCCAACACGTTTGATTTACTTTGTGCAACGTAGTCACTTCTTATCAATTGCCTTTCTAGTCTTGCCTTAGGATTATTTTAGGACCGACGCCTTGGCTATTTTGTGTCTCTAGACCATCCCGTGCTCGCAACATCAATGTTAACTCGACAACGTTAACCTATCAAGCCGTGCTTGCCTTACGGCTTAAAATCAGAGATACAACTACGCGATAAGACTCCATTTCTGTGTGACCGTGCTGTAAGTCCTTCCTGAGGCCGCGCCTCGCAACTAAATAAGACTCAATCATATCGCCGCCTTGTGGCCCTTGCCGCCTCACCGCCCTTCGCTACTAAATCATCAACTGACCCATCCAACTTTTGTGAACTAAGTGTCACTCGACCAACTTTGCCTTGCGGTGTCTCCTGACTTAAACTCAAGACAACTCAAACCAACTTATGCAACTTATATGCCAACAACTTAAGACCGACGTCGCATCTCGTGCCGTAGCACGTCGCCTATGTTGATGCCCAATCTTAGGCCCAAACACTTGTGTTCCAACCATACACCATTCACTAGACTAAATCCAAAGGCATACACGTGGATTGCCGCTCGTGCCGACCCATCTATATGAATTGGTCACTAACACAACAAGCTATCGTGGACTTATAGCCTTCCATTCGACGACCCTTTCAGCGCAAGTAGTTAGCCCCACTGAAAGTTCCCAAATGACCCGAGCGGTTCGTCCAGCTACGGCTATACCGTGTTTCCTCCGGAACGACGCGGTCCCTCGGCGCCCAGGGTTGTCGCGCATGGAAACTCTGCCTTGTCGACAAGTTGTCCAATGATCATGCAAGACTCGACTCAAACTGACATCTCACACAGTCATCCTTCTTTCAATGTTACCATCTCTTTCAAACCAATATCAAAACTTCTATCATTTGAGACCCTCGACGACCCAAGATCGCGAGCATTTTTTCTATCATTTGAGACCCCTTGACGACCCACGGTCGCGAGCATTCTTTCCATGTTACCATATCATTCCATTCAACTCAATGCCTATTCAATAGTCCTTTCTCCAAAACTTACTCAATCAACCATGGTTCATGCCTTAACACTAGGTCCGTGCATCGTGCCTCAAACCGATTCGTTCTACGCAACGCTATCCCAAGTCATACTTTATATGATGGGCCTTGGGATCGTAGGAATATTTAACCTGACAATCGCAGAATGAGCGGGACAGCACTTGGAATGACTTAGGTCGACCGACATAACTTTGCCTAACTTACTCAAGCCTACAACTTAACGAGCAAAGGCCGCGTCAAGCCTTGCCTCGATGGAACATGCCGTACACGCGTTCAACTTTGAACGACCAAGTCATTTGGGTGCCTAGACTTATGGCACAAGCTGTGCAAACAACTTAACTCATGGGAAGCCAAGGCTATGCCAAGCCTTGGACGATAGGATCGTGCATGCTTTATGAAGCATTCATACGGGCGACACCTAAGACTTAGGCTACGTTTCATGACTTCGCCTACTCAACCAACTTTCTTTCTCCCAAGCCACGGGACGAAGGACCGAGTGTCATTTTCAAAGCACGCCGTGCACCAACTCTAAGCCGACCATTGGACCATTCCATTCTAACTCAATTCGACCCGTCGGGATTATTCCCTTTAGCTATGTGCAATCGTCTCTTTTATTATCAAGCCTACTTGTGCAAGTTGAAAATATGTGATTTATTATGTGAAGGCTAAGATGAGGCAAGTTCACCTAAACTACCCCACCTGAGCGAGCGATCGTCTCGACCGAGCGATGTCTTCGAGTAGCCGTTGCAAGGCTAGTCTGAACGCCGTCGGCGTTTCAATTCTCTGATTGACTGAGCGGGACAGGGTACTACATCATACACCACTCAGAAAAAGTTTCGTCCTCGAAACTAACTGAGTACACTTATCGACTTATCACTTTACTCAACATTCAAGAACTCTCGTACACACTACGCCTATGCGTTTTCCAAATCTGAGCCACGCTCGTGCTACTATCAATATTTTCTTCTAAACTCACGATCTAAAATCCTCGACACTTTCCATTCCTCAAGTCTCACTCGATTCAACGTATCACTTAGTATGGATCGTGCACATATCTTAGGCATCCCTAAAATACATACATTTCAACCAAGCCTCGTGATAGCGCCTCTCCCATCACCACTCGAGTCGGATCGTGCACATATTCGGGCGTCCCTGATATACATGCATGTCAACCGAGACTCGCGAGTGGTGCCTCCATAATTCTACCACTTCGTACTCGGACGTCTGCCTAACCGCTAGGCTATATTTCGTCAGTATTGGAATCATAGTTCCCAAATAATAATATCAACACTGACTCCATCCTAAGGTCAAACCAAGTTGATAGTACGGGGGTTTGCTACCCAAGCTCGCATCACTCCGATTTCTAAACTTCGAGCACAGATTTTCTATACACATCGAACGTTTTGTCGCACGGGGTTCGAGTCATTCAGTAAGCCATCCTACGATAACTCACATTCCAACCAACTCCTTGACGTATCAATATCGCTCGTCCAATAAACCATCTTGTATAGTCCATCTTTCAAACACGTTCGACATAGTCCGCCTATCAATCATTCTCATGTCAAGCACTTTACGACATAATTCATCACTAAACCATAGTTCACATTGCACATTTCCTAAGTCATTTATTCTAATTCACGTATTCGATCATGAGGTCGTCTAACTTAACAATATGTTGTGCCCCGATCTCACGCGAGTCAGATTTTCCACGGTGGGCATGAATTACCATGCACGCTCCCGCGGGATAATCATCCTCATCGGACATAACTCTTATTTTGCGTCTAGACTAGTTCATTCTCGATGCGCGATTGGACCTACTCAATCCTTAAGTTTATTCAATCAACAATCGCAAGTCCTAACATCCTCAAATTTTTCCTTCGCATCAAACCGACAAGTCGAGACAATCAAAGTTATCGCATCCTGATTTTTGAGTTCGATCATTCCTGCGACATGAATCACCATGTCAGCACTCACGCGGAACAATCGCCCCAAATCGACGCAACGCATGTGCAGGCTGGAGTTGCGCTCGCACAAGACAAGATCGTCGACATTATGGCTATCAACGTAACCATCAAGACGATCATTTTCATCCAACATTCATCTCGATCAATATCCTAAGTATCGCATCCTACCGAACAATAACACTTGCACGATCGTCATTCGCCGAGTCAGAGTACCCCCGAGTTATCGCATGACGATCTTTGATGCCTCAATACCATCGACGATATGCGTAACCTGACGATCTTCCTTTACAACCAATTTCGAGTCGTACGAACGATGCTATCATCCGACTGGATAATCTCCTCGACATTCAAATTCTAGTTCGATTATTATCCTTGAATCATTCACAACATCAATTTCCTCAAACCAATTTCACGTATCGTTCATCCGTTTATCTTAAGTCGACCAACGTATTTCTCAATTTGCATCATTCCTTGCTAACTCAAATCATCGAGCAACATTCATTCCGATCCTCCGAGTTATTCGCGTAACTTTAAAATCAAACCTTGCATGCACGCTCTCTTTCGATCGTGCTAATTTTTTCTACATGATTTCACCTACTCAATCATTTTTGCATTTTATACTCGTATAATCCTCAATCCCGTGCACGTTCCGTGCGCGCAAATTTCTAGGTTGTTCGAATCCACTTATTAAACTTCATGACAACAACTCACTCAATCTAAGCTTTGCATATGTGCGACGTTTGCTGATAGACTCATCGACACCCCGAATTCTCAATCGACCGATCGATATCCTAAGGCTATCGCATACACCACTCAGGGATGAAGTCATTCAACAAATTCTCAACTATCATTCGAATCAAAATCGACTTTTTTCAAGTTTTTCGTTCGAACCATTCCTCAATTTCCAAGCATGCTCATCTATATCGCACCGACGATATCATCGCTCGATAGCACCCCTATCGATAGTCACCCCATTTACTCAATCGAGTTCAACTCATTCTTTCTTGACACAAGTACTCAACTTTTCTAAGGTCGACGCAACTTGGTGTATATGCCCAGCCCGACTTAGCCAACCATGCTTACGTAAACCATCTTTTATTTCTTGTCAAAAACTATTTTTCTATGTTTTGCAAAATAGTTAAACTTATTGTATGGACATCCCGTGGGACAATTGAGAGAGAGCGCACCAACGATATCAACTTGTGGAAGCAACCGAGTTTGCAGAAACGACGAGTTAAAGAATTCAATCGATAGTCCAAGGACGTAAAGCCGTGCTCTGATACCATTTATGTCACGCCCCGCTCCCGTAGGAGCGATCGTCCTCGCTAAGGTGTGATGCCGTACGAGCCTAGGTTGTGCTCGTACAAGGCGGGTTCCATAACGGCCGATTTCAGCGGCTGCGACGGGGTCGTCGCACAGAAGTCCCATGCAGAGACATTGAATATTAGAGCAAATTTAGAACAAAACACAAGTCATTACAAAATACTTCTTTTATTGATATTGAAACAACGGTTACATTGGGGACACAAGGCCAAGATTACAATCACTCAAGCTCACTTCTCATATTACAAGTCACTCACCTCTCTCTCATCTCTCAATTACAAGTCTTGAGCCAGCAAAAGCTTCGGAAGGCAACGTCCATACATTATGTCCCGTATAAGTCTTTACTCCATGCGGCCGCACGCTTCGAATCGCCAAGGAACTCCATGCCTCGACGCATCCAAGCGAGCTCCGCGCCACGAGCTTCTACCTGTGCCTGCACATGGAAACTATGTGGGTGTCAGTACTCAACTGTACTGGTGGAATGAGCTCTCGTTCACCCATACAAACACAACACGTTTGATTTACTTTGTGCAACGTAGTCACTTCTTATCAATTGTCTTTCTAGTCTTGTCTTAGGATTATTTTAGGACCGATACCTTGGCTATTTTGTATCTTAGACCATCCCGTGCTCGCAACATCAATGTTAACTCGACAACATTAACCTATCAAGTCATGCTTGCCTTACGGCTTAAAATCAGAGACGCAACTACGCGATAAGACTCCATTTCTGTGTGACCGTGCTGTAAGTCCTTCCTGAGGCCGCGCCTCGCAACTAAATGAGACTCAATCACATCGCCGTCTTACAACCCTTGCCGCCTCGCCGCCCTTCGCTACTAAATCATCAACTGACCCATCCAACTTTTGTGAACTAAGTGTCACTCGACCAACTTTACCTTACGGCGTCTCTGACTTAAACTCAAGACAACTCAAACCAACTTATGCAACTTATATGCCAACAACTTAAGACCGACGTCGCATCTGTGCCGTAGCACGTCGCCTATGTTGATGCCCAATCTTAGGCCCAAACACTTGTGTTCCAACCATACACACATTCACTAGACTAAATCCAAAGGCATACACGCGGATTGCCGCTCGTGCCGACCCATCTATATGAATTGGTCACTAACACCACAAGCTATAATGGACTTATAGCCTTGCCATTCGGCGACCCTTTCAGCGCAAGTAGCTAGCCCCGCTGAAAGTTCCCAAATGACCCGAGCGGTTTGTCCAGCTACGGCTATACCATTTCCCTTCGGAACGACGCGGTCCCTCGGGCCCAGGGTTGTCGCGCGTGGAAACTCTACCTTGTCGACAGGTTGTCCAATGACCATGCAAGACTGACTCAAACTGACGTCTCACACAGTCATCCTTCTTTTAATGTTACCATCTTTTCAAACCAATATCAAAACTTATATCATTTGAGACCCCTCGACGACCCACGGTCGCGAGTATTCTTTCTATCATTTGAGACCCCTTGATGACCCACGGTCGCGAGCATTCTTACCATGTTACCATATCATTCCATTCAACTCAATGCCTATTCAATAGTCTTTCTCCAAAACTTACTCAATCAATCGTGGTTCATGCCTTAATACTAGGTCCGTGCATCGTACCTCAAACCGACTTTCGTTCTATGCGACGCTATCCCAAGTTATACTTTATATGACCGGCCTTGGGATTGTGGGACTATTTAACCTGACAACCGCAGAATGAGCGGGACAGCACTTGGAATGACTTAGGTCGACCGACATAACTTTGCCTAACTTACTCAAGCCTACAACTTAACGAGCAAAGGTCGCGTCAAGCCTTGCCTCGATGGAACGTGCCGTACACGCGTTCAACTTTGAAGGACCAAGTCATTTGGGTGCCTAGACTTATGGCACAAGCTGTGCAACGCAACTTAACTCATGGGGCAAGCCATGGCTATGCCAAGCCTTGGACGATAGGATGTATGCTTTATGAAGCATTCATGTGGACGATGCCTAAGACTTAGGCTACGTTTCATGACTTTGCCTACTCAACCAACTTTCCTTCTTCCAAGCCACGGAACGAAGGACCGAGTGTCATTTTCAAAGCACGTCGTGCACCAACTCTAAGCCGACCGTTGGACCATTCCATATTTAACTCAATTCAACCCGTCGGGATTATTCCCTTTAGCTATGTGCATTCGTCTCTTTTATTATCAAGCCTACTTGTGCAAGTTGAAAACATGCGATTTATTATGTGAAGGCTAAGATGAGACAAGTTCACCGAAACTATCCACCTGAGCGAGCGGTCGTCTCGACCGAGCGATGTCTTCGAGTAGCCGTTGCAAGGCTAAGTCTGAACGTCGTCGGCGTTTCAATTCCTCCGATTGACTGAGCGGGATGGGCACTACATCATACACCACTCAGAAAAAGTTTCGTCCTCGAAACTAACTGAGTACACTTATCGACTTATCACTTTACTCAACATTCAAGAACTCTCGCACACACTACGCCTATGCGTTTCCCAAATCTGAGCCACGCTCGTGCTACTATCAATGTTTTCTTCTAAACTCACGATCTCAAAATCCTCGACACTTTCCTATTCCTCAAGTCTCACTCGATTCAACGTATCACTTAGTATGGATCGTGCACATATCTTAGGCATCCCTAAAATACATGCATTTAACCAAGCCTCGTGATAGCGAATCTTCCACCACCACTCGAGTCGGATCGTGCACATATTCGGGCGTCCCTGATATACATGCATGTCAACCGAGACTCGCGAGTGGTTCCTCCATAATTCTACCACTTCGCACATCGGACGTCTGCCTAACCGCTAGGCTATGTCTTTTCGTCAGTATTGGAATCATAGTTCCCAAATAATAATATCACACTGACTCATCCTAAGGTCAAACCAAGTTGATAGTATGGGGTTTGCTACCCAAGCTCGCATTACTCCGATTTCTAAACTTCGAGCACAATTTCCTATACACATTCGAACGTTTTATCGTACGGGGTTCGAGTCATTCAGCAAGCCATCCTACGATAACTCACATTCCAACCAACTCCTTGACGTATCAATATCGCTCGTCCAATAAACCATCTTACATAGTCCATCTTTCGAACACGTTCGACATAGTCCGCCTATCAATCATTCTCAAGTCAGCACTTTACGACATAATTCATCGCTAAACCATAGTTCACATTGCACATTTCCTAAGTCATTTATTCCAATTCACGTATTCGATCATGAGGTCGTCTAACTTAACAATATGTTGCGCCCCGATCTCACGCGAGTCAGATTTTCACGGTGGGCATGAATACCATGCACGCTTCCACGGTGGGATAATCATTCCTTCATCAAGGAGGACACAGACTGTAGTGCCCTGCTCTGCGAAGGTACTAGATAAACAGAGAGATCGGATTGCTGGCTCTGCAACAGAAGACAATTTATCTGGGTGAGTGGACGAAGTCTCATTTGCTAATTCTTACGCCTAATAAGAATCTGAGTTTTTGATTGAATGCTTTGTTAATAAAAAGATAGTAATCTTGAGTATGCTTATAAGAGAATTTGTACATTGTCTGCTAAGAAAGAGAAAGATTTCTGCTTGAGAAGAAGATGGAATTGTTTATGAGTTGCTCGATTGATGCATGATGGTTTCATTTGATATTACATTTGCATTGGGTATCCACTTGCGACGAGCTGAACCCTTGCGAGTCACAGCGGCTGCGACGAGCTGAACCCATGCGTGTCACAGCGGTTAGCGACGAGCTAAACCCAAAAGGGTCACAGCGGCTAGCGACGAGCTGAACCCATGCGAGTCACAGCGGTTAGCGACAAACTGAACCTAAGGGAGGCACAGGCTAATATGGAAATGATATGTTGGTTTTTCAAAGATGCGTTTTCTAAAAGAGATGTAAAAACTCTGTATGCATGGAATGAACATAGATAAAAGTAGCAAGATCACATCACAAGAAATGCTTTCTCACTAAATGAACAGTGATCGTTTCAGACAAACGTAGTTCTTTGTTCACAATCACCAGTACGATATACTGATCCACCATCAGTCTGCATGCTGGTTGCACTATGCATCGAGAAGGATAGTCCGAAGCGATAGCCCGAGCCTCATCCTCAGTAGCCAGAAATCAGAAGAGATGACATCTATTGCAAGAGTTGATTTTGTATATAAAGGGATATAATATGGGAACGGGATCATTGTAATCTGTAAAGTTCTGAGAGAACCTTGTATCAGAGAGAATCGAGAGCTTGTAATCTGTTCAAATGAAATCAATAAAGAGAATTGTTCCTTGTTACCATTGTATTCAATGCATGTATTCTGAAATATGTCCGCTGATGCTTCAATTATCTGCAATATATTCCTCTGTGTATTGTCAACCTTGTCTATCTTGTCTTGTTACAGGTCTTGGCCTTGTACAGGTGCAACTTAGGCTTGCACTGCATCACGCCTTAGCGAGGACGAACGGTCCCAAAGAACCCGAAGCGAGGACGAAAGGACTCTGCAGGATCGGGGCATGACAAAATAGTATCAGAGCACCACGATCCTCGGGCCAATTGATTCGATTGAATTCAAAGTTGTTCTCCTGACCAAAATTTCCTTGCTGCTTGATATCATCAATGAGATGAACGTTCCATACAATAAGTCCGTAAATATTTTTATGATGACGGCAAATGTTTTATCGATTTAATGGATTAGGATTGAGATGGTTTAGAGTTTTGATATGATCTAAACTGAAAGTTTTATCGATTGATGATGGCGAAGGATGAGAACTATCGCTGCTATGCATATCGTAAGTTTCTTCTTAAGTTTCGAGGATTAAACTTCTTTTTGGTGGGTAATTATGTAGTGTCCCGCTCCACGAAGGCACTAGATAAACAGAGAGGTCGGATTGCTGGCTCTGCAACAGAAGATGATTTATCTGGTGAGTGGACGAAGTCTCATTTGCTGATTCACTTACGCCTAATAAGAATCTGAGTTTAATAACAAGATAGTAATCTTGAGTATGCTTATAAGAGAATTTGTACATTGTCCGCTAAGAAAGAGAACGGTTTCCTGCTTGAGAAGAATATGAATTGTTTATGAGTTGCTCGATTGATGCATGATAGTTTTATTTGATATTGCATTTGCATTGGGGTATCCACTTAGCGACGAGCTAAACCCTTGCGAGTCACAGCGGCTAGCGACGAGCTGAACCCATGCGAGTCACAGCGGTTAGCGACAAGCTGAACCCAAGAGAGTCACAGCGGCTAGCGACGAGCTGAACCCATGCGAGTCACAGCGGTTAGCGACGAGCTGAACCCAAGGGAGGCACAGCAGCTAATATGGAAATGATATATTGGTTTTTCAAAGATGGGTTTTCAAAAAGAGATGTAAACTGACTTCGTATGCATGGATGAACATAGGTAAAAGTAGCAAGATCACATCACAAGAAACATTTTCTTACTAAATGAACAGTGATCGTTTCAGACAAATATAGTTCTTTGTTCACAATCACCAGTATGCTGATATACTGATCCACCATCAGTCTGAATGCAGGTACACTATGCAACGAGAAGGATAGATCGTCGTCAGATCGTCAACGGAGAACCAAGATCGTCGTCAGATCGTCAACGTCAACGAGAAGGATAGATCGTCATCAGATCGTCAACGTCTTCTTCCCCTCCGCAAGCTCCGGCATCCAGAGCAACCCAGACCTTCAGAGAACCTAAGATCGTCGTCAGATCGTCAACGGAGTCAACGCATTACCACTCGCTCCATCGACACAGGACCCAGATAAAAATAAAAGTGTACTCTTAGGACTATATCTATGTCCTACATTGTAACATTGTTTGTTTGTAATTGAAATTCCAAATCAAAGATTTTAATGGCAAATAAAGTCGTCGATGAAGGTAATGAAATACTTCATCCAGGCCTTTGTTGAGAATTGTTTGAAGTCACAGATATCTGAGTGCACCAACTCCAGAAGATCTGTACTTCGGTTAACCCGCTTGAACGGTTTTCTTGTGAACTTTGTCTGCGCACAGACCTCATACTTCTCCAACTCCTTACTCATACATTTGGAGATAAGCCATAGACGACATCTTGTTTATTTTTTTACAATGAACATGTCCTAGGCTATTATGCCATAACTCAAGAGAATAACCAGAAGGAGAGACTGCATTCACTATCTCCATAGGAGTTACAAGTTAAAGTTTGAACATCCCTTCTGTACAGATGGCCTTTCCGAAGTATGTTCCTTTATAGGACATAACGACTTGACCAGCGTTAATGTCCATCATCAATCCTGCATTGCAGAGCAGGCTTCCAGAGACCAGGTACTTAGCTAAGCAGGTATGTGCTTCACATTTTGAAGCGTTAACGACTTCCCTGAAGTCAGTTGCAATACCACCGTCCTGATCCCGAGTACTTTAGCTTGTGTCAGGTTCGCCACCATAACCTTCTCAGAAACAGGGCAGTGGTGAACACTCATTCTTTGAGATAACATGACACGAGGCCCCAGTGTCTATCCACCAGTCTGTGTCAATCCTAGCTGAGTCAACCTGCGCAATCATAGCAACAAAGTTAGCCCCGCTTGCTCCTTTTGTTTTGGTTTTTCTTTGCAGTCCCTCTTCCAGTGGCCTTTCTTGCCACAGTTGAAACAAGTTCCAGGTTCTTTGGACTTGGGCTTGAACTGCGCCGACTTCACCTTCAGATGGTGAACGTCTTTCTTCTTTTGGTAGGGAGCCTTCTGCTTTTCTTTGTAATTTCCTCCTTGCACCATGTTTGCCTTGGCCATCTGCTTGGAGAAGGTGTCCACTTGAGTTAAGCCCTCAACTCGTCTTCAATATGTATCCAGTGCAAGAGGTGTTCCAGATCCACTTCCATCTTCTTACGGTGCATGTCTGTGATAAAGTTGCTCCACCCAGGTAGGAGCTTGGCGACAATACCCCCGACGAAAAGCATCGACCAAGGGAATGCCGTCATCCGCCAGCTTCTGACGTAACTTGAGAAACTCCTTGACTTGAGGCAACATGGTTTTATCGTCCTCAAATCGCATCCTCCAGACCTTTCGGTCACATAGATCTTGTTTCTGTTCTCATCTGTCTTGTAGAGATTCTCCACAGACTCCCAGACGTCCTTTGCAATGACTGTGTTGCTGTATGACTCCGCCAGAGAGTCCTCCATTGAGTTCTGGATCAACAACTTGCAGAGGTTATTATCCCGTCTCCACTTCGACTGCAAAGCCATGGCTTCAGCAAACCTTCGAGCATTTTCACCCTCTGGAATTAAAGGCTCAGGATCTGTCAATACATAGTCGACGCTCATGAGTTGAAGATTGAGGCTGACATTTCTCTTCTAGACGTTAAAGTGCTCCTCGTCAAACTTTTCAAGTTTAAAACTTGTATCGAGAAGTTGTGCACGGTTGTTCTCCATCAGATCTGAATCTTGCTTTGAGATTTTTATTCCCGAAAAGGATATTTTGATGTAAAATGGAAATCTCGAACTCTTATTTCCAGAGAGACGAAAAACTCGTTCTCCTAAGAGAGAGATAATACTCGTTCTCAACCGAAGTTGATGCAACGAGATGAATGATCGCTCTCAACCGGAGTTGATTCAACGATATGAACAATCACTCTCAACCAGAGTTGATGCAACGACTTTGCTGGGATGATAAAGATCACCGTTGCTCAAAGCAAGATTCGCCCTATTGCGATCCACCCCAGGAACTAGCAAGTTCGAAAGAACTTCTGGAACGCTCGCTGTCCTCCTTTCACGAACTAACGAAGAACTCCTTAGGACTTAATGGCGGCGGCACCACTTCTCTTTTTGCCTCTTTATTTTGGCGTCAGTCCATAATGAAGGCATGAAGAGAATATTTATAGAGAAGGTCAAAACCCTAATCCTTTTCCCGGCCGCAACTGATTGCGAAAAGATATTAGCGAATAATTAAAATATTTGAATGAATTAAATTCAAATCCACATAAATGGATCTGTTCAATTAACCCAATCTTTTATAACCGTTCAAATCTTCCAATCAACCACATTATACACCACCTGTGCCCCATAGCCACTCAGCCCATCAACATGCGCACGTAGCTGCGAACCCGCAGCAGCCCGCGGCCCCGTAACACCGTAGCACCTGCACACCTGCGCATAGTAGCCTTACAGCACCTGCGCGCCCAGAGCCGCAGTCCCACGGCATCTGCGCGTCGACTGTGCCTGCGCTGCACCTAAGCTACGACTCACACAGAGATGTGCGCACGAGCGCATCAACTGCGCATAATGCGCCTTGTGCCAATGTTGACGTGCTAAGTGCAAAGTGCGCCAACAAAATGCCACTCTACGCCCTTGAGCCCGAATCCGAGTCGCTAGCTCCATAAGAAAATTATCCCATGAGCATGACAAAAAGCATTGCTTTAGCCTTCTTTCCACTAGAAAAATGCCCCCACATGGCACTCATGTGCCTCTCCACACTTCATGTGATCTCTCAACACAAACAAAGCTTTATTATTTTGTCCTTTTTTCCAATGTACCAAAAATAATTGAAAACATAATTTATTTGATATTTATGTTTGATTAATACACACACACACACACACACACACACCACACACATATATATATAATATATATATATATAATATATATAACACTAAAGCTCGTGGATAAAGCCACCCAGCCAGCCTTGTCCTGGGTGCCGTGGCCACCGCCATCCAGCTGCTCCCGTGGGGGTTCGAATTCCCGACCACTTTGGCCGCATGTATCTCTCTTAACCATTAGGCTAGAGGTCATTATATATATATATATATATATATATATATATATATATATATATATATATATATATATATATATATGTGTGTGTGTGTGTGATTTCGAAATAGATCTTATGATGGAAAATAGAAATCTCAAACTCTTATTCCAGAGAGACGAATAATTCGTTCTCCTAAGAGAGAGATGAATACTCGTTCTCAACCAAAGTTGATGCAACGAGATGAATGATCGCTCTCAACCGGAGTTGATGCAACGACCTAGCTAGGGTGATGAAAATCATCATTGCTCAAAGCAAGATTCGCCCTATTGCGATCTGCTCCCAGGAACCAGCAAGTTCGAAAGAACTTCTGTGGAATGCTGGTTGTCAGTCCTTTACGAACTCGAAGAACTCCTTATGACTTCATTGGCGACGGCAGCATTTCTTTCTTGTCTCTTATTTTGACGTAAGTCCTTAATGAAGGAATGAAGAGAGTATTTATAGAAAAGGGTCGAAACCCTAATCATATTCCTCGCCGTAACTAATTGCAAAAAGATAGAAGCGAATAATGGAAAGATTTGAATGTATTAAATTCAAATCCCACAAAGCTCGGATCTGATCAATTATCTCAATCTTTCTATAACCGCTCAAATCTTCCAATCAGCCACATCATCCGCCACCTGCGCCCCATAGCCACTCAGCCCGTCAACTGCTCGCGTAGCTGCGAAGCCCGCAGCAGCCCGCGGCACATGCGCATGGTTGCAAAGCCCGCTGTAGCCCACGGTACCTGCGTGCTTAGTGCCAAGCACCTGTGCGCTCAGTACCCAGCACCTGCGTGCCATAGCCCCGCAGCACCTGCACGCAGCAGCCCTGCAGCACCTGCGTGGTCAGTGTCCTGCACCTGCACACTGTAGCACCGCAACACCTACGTGCCTAGCGCCGTAGCACCTGCGCATCGCAGCACCAGCACGCCTGCGTTGCGACTAGCGTACGACCACATCAACTGTGCACAACAAAATGCCACTTTACGCCCTTGAGCCCGAGCCCGAGTCGCTAAGTCCCTTCGGGGCTTAGCTCCATAAGAAAATTATCCCATGAGCATGACAAAAAGCATTAATACTTCTTTGTTAGTTTAGCCTTCTTTCCACTAGAAAAATGCCCCTACATGGCACCTATGCATCTCTCCACACTTCATGTGATCTCTCAACACAAGCAAAGATTTATATAGATACCATCCATTTGGTTTTTTTTCAATGTGGGACTATCTTTTAGTTTCTAAAGCAAAAGACCAACAAGCAAAAACACCAATAATGTATATAGGATCCGGATCAAAGACCTCGCACGTGGAGCCCGGCGAAGCCCCGTCCCTCCTGCACCAGCGGATCGCGCGGGCCTACGCGGGGCCCACACGATGCCGCATGATCCAACGGTCAAGGATCGCGGGACTTCGACGGGGTTCCAAAAATGGAGCTCTCGATCCGGACCCATATATAATATATATAATATGATTTTTTGGTTTCATATTTCTAATTGATGGGAGAACTAATGAGTGAGTGCAAGATTACCTAATATATGGGCTGTTTGGTTGGCTGTTAGTGTTCCTGCTGTAATTTGGGTTGTAGCATTTACACCAATTCTAGTGTTTGTTTTCTTATAAATGGTGCCATTACTGCAACAAATGCTGCAATAAATGCCTTAATCCCTGCAAGTTTTGTTGTAGCCGAAGTGGTTGTAACACCAATTACAACAGTTTTGCTGCAAAGGATTCCATTTACAGGCAACCAAACAGCCTTCGGCCTAGTTTTCGTAAAAATAAAGTCCACTTCCAGATCGAAAAAGTTAGTTAAGGTACTAAACAAATGTTGTAGGTTTATTTGAAACTAAATTCTAAATTTTAAATTTTGGTAGCTAAATATTCTTAATATTTGCCCCTCATTAGTTGACCTTGTCACCAATTTATCATTTCTAAGGCTACTTTAATTAACCTAAACATTGATAGTAAAAAGTTTAAGATATCAAAAAAAATTATTAAAAAAAATCCTAGTAGAACTTTCAATGGTTCAGAATATTTAATAGATAGTAATTTTTTTAGAAAGTTCATTACTATTTAGATACATCTGTAGAAGAAGGAAAAGGCTATTTTTTTGCCCGCGGATGATCCGCGTCCGCGTGGCGTCGGACAGCCATTGGACCCCCGCTAACTTGGACCCACCCCAGATGGGAGAGCCAATAATTGCCTGACGCGGGCTAGCACGGGTCAGTCCCATGGGCGAACAACCTAGCAGCGTTGGTAGAAGAATATAGCATTATAAGTAGCAAAAGAGAGACTGGATACAACCAAGTAACGAACATACTTAATTGCCACAACAACTCACAAGGAAGACAAAGCAAGTCGTATTAGAGCTAATGCTCCATACTTATTCTGAGTGATCTTCAATTAAGACACGAAGAGAGTATTTATAGAGTTAAAA
>JANAVB010010597.1:4067619-4074716 GCA_029216955.1 Iris pallida
TCACAAATATATATAGAGGAGAGAAAAGAGATAGGTATATGAGCCGGATGATATATGATCATTTCTCGCTGAGGCTGTTGGAGGATATATCATCATTTCTCGCTGAGGGAGTTCCTCCAAGAGCCGAAATTAACCTGAGCATTATGCTTGAACTTGATGTTGCGGAAGAGGTCCATTCGAAATGGATCCAATGGACGGACGACCAGCAGGCAGCAGCTAGCAAGCCAAATGGAATTAATCCTGAGTGCTTGAAGTTCATACTCGGAATCTACAAAGAAAACGGCCTCAAAATGGTCCAAAAGAAGAGGGAATACCTATTGAGCAATGTTACGTTGTCCGTCTGTAGGCCAGCCCGTGCCACATGTCTCAGCTCCATTGGTAGGTCAATCGGCGTGAGACCCGTGAATACAGGAAGGCAATAGAGTACGGTCACGCGGCAGATGGGTCAGCCGACCAGCGGACAAATTAGCTTTTCCAATACCTATTTATTTACTAGAAAATTATATTAAAAACATTCCAAGTTCTCTTTAATTAGCTAAAAGACACAAACTTTAAAATATTTGTAAACGCAGTTCCAATATGCCAATTTGGAGGGAACGTTGCCGCCAAAGCTCCTGCACTAGAACCCCAGCTCGCCTTCAATATCGGGCCCGGGTCGGCTAACGGATCCGATCGACAAGGATCCGCCGGGCATGGACGGAAGAGTCGTCCGGAGACGGGGTTTCTGAGCGCGAACGATGCGGCCATGGAGACCGAGGAGATGAGAAAGGTGACGGTGAACCGTGCCTTGTTTAAAAAAAAAAAAAAAAAACCGGTCCAACCGACATCGATCCATTAGTTTTATCATTATTTATGTTAATTATAGATTCAGTAAACCAATCAACAAGGGAATGTAGCTCAGATGGTAGAGCGCTCGCTTAGCATGCGAGAGGTACGGGGATCGATGCCCCGCATCTCCATTGGTCTCTTAATATTTTTAGAAGCACCTGCAGTCTGTAGACCCTCTATCGGGTCGTGTCAGCATGCTAGACCCGGACCCATCCAAGTTTCACAGCAGACTTTTCTCTGATTACAAGGCAGGCGTCCACTCCTCCTAGTAATGTTGACAAATATCGGGGCTGTTTGGATAGGGGAGAGTGGGCAGCAAGTGGCACTTTCACATGAAAGTGGTCGGCCAGTTTTGCACTTGCGTGTTGTTTGGTTTGCCGTAACAACCGAATGGTAAGTGTCAAATCGCAGCAAGTGGACAGTAACTGCTCTTTGATTTTTTTGAAGGAGCAGTTACAGCAAAAAAATGGTGGAAGTGGGCTGCAACTCAGCGTGGTGTGTCGGCAGCGGCGGAGAGGGGTTGCTGGTTGGGGGTGGCGGTGTGGTGGTGGCGGTGGCGGTGGAGAGAGGAGGAGGCGGTGGAGGAGGCGGTGGAGAGAGGAGGAGGCGGTGGTGAAGATGAGATGGTGGTGGAGGAGGCGGTGGAGGAGGCGGTGGAGAGGGAGATGGTGGCGGAGGAGGCGGTGGAGAGAGGAGATGGTGGCGGAGGAGGCGGTGGAGAGAGGAGGAGGCGGTGGAGAGAGGTGATGGTGGTGGAGGAGGCGGTGGTGAAGATGAGAGAAGAAGAAGGGGTAATAAAGAGTGCCAGGTGCTGATATTAAGGAGACATTTTAGGTTTAATAACAATAATAATTTATTGAAAAATTTTGAGTGGCACCCCACTTTTGTTTACCATATTTACAGTGCACCCCAGAAGTTTACAATAATGTAAGGTACCCCCTACTTTTGACGGTTTCCGTCCAATATGGACGGTCAACTAGGTTGACCCAAATTTTTTGACAAAAATATTCCTGACCTGTTGTCTTCTTCACCGTGTCACTCGCCCCCCCCCCTCGCCGCTGCCCCCCCTCGCCGCTGCACCCCCCCCCCCCCCCGACCTCGCCGCCCCCGTCTCCGACCTCTCCGACCTCGCCGCCCCCGTCTCCGACCTCCCCTGGACGAGGTGGTGAACGTTTGGGTCCCTAGTGACTGCAAGTTCTTCAAATGTTTACTTGAAAATTGCAAAAACATACAAGTTTCCCACCTCTAATCCGATAGATTGATGCAATTGTTGTGATTTGATCCTAGTCCTGAAGACCTTCTTCATTTGTAGATGCCATTGTGTGCAATTTGTTTTTTCCCGAAGGATTTCGACAAACACATGCTCGCGAAGCAAACTGGACTAACCAGAAGCCAGGTGCTAAGAGTCCCTTCTCTTCCTGTGTATATGAATGAATTCATTCGCGATACAAAGGCCTGTTGTGATTATTAATGCATTAGTTGTTCTTTTTTTTTTGTGAATGCAGGTCTCGAACTGGTTCATCAACGCGAGGGTCCGTCTCTGGAAGCCAATGGTGGAGGAGATGTACAACGAAGAGGCCAAGGAGCAGGAGCAGAACAACGGCGATGACAAGACCAGCAAGAGCGATTGTAGCGAGCATTCCGCGTCCCAAGCTCAGAGCCCAACAAGGACAGATCATGGACCACCACGGGGGCGGCGAGGTCGGGGGGGGGGGCGCGGCGAGATCGACGAGGTCGTGGAGGGGGGCGGCACTAGGGTCCGGCGAAGGGGGGCGACGGAGGTACGCCGACGGCGGGTAGGGGCAGACCCTGAAAACAGAGGGATTAGGGAAAGAAGATCGGGGTATTTTGGTCAAAAAAAATGGTCAAAGGGTTTGACCGTAAGTTGGGGACGGAAACCGTCAAATGTGGGGGGTACCTTACATTGTTGTAAACTTGTGGGGTGCACGGTAAATTTGGTAAACAAAAGTGGGGTGCCACTCAAAATTTCTCTAATTTATAACAATAAATATAAGGAGACATTTTAGTAATAAGGAGACATTTTAGTAACAAGGAGACGGTGCTGATATTAATAACAATAATAATTAATAATACTAATAATAAACTATATTAATAATAATTTATAAAAATGATAATAATAATAATAGTAATTTATAATAATTTATATTGTAACATTTAAGTTTAAATGAGACATTTTAGATTTAAATGAATTGGGGGTAACCATACCTAGGTTTACCATATCTCCCAAAAAAAATTCCACTTTCTACTTACATAACTATCCAAACACCAAACCAATTTTTTTTCCACTTACAGCAGACAAAAAATATTTTATCCAAACATATTTTGGAAAGTGCCACTTGCTGCAAGTCCACGGAAACTCCACTTGCTGCAAGTCCAGGCTCAAAATCTCCCCTCTTCCCTACGCTCACGGTTCTCATCCCCAACCCCAGCCACTCTCCCACTTCACTCTTTGCTGAGGACGAGTTTGCCATATGAAGCATTCACGTCGACGACAAGGTCGCAAGGCCGAGATTTGGGATATCATCATCCAGGAGAGGTCTGATTTCTTCTCCTTCTTCTCTCTCCTCTTATTCAAGATCTAAAATTTGTGTCTATTTATGACAAGATGTTGTCACCGTTGTGCTTTGTTTAGGGTTTCATGGGTGTTTGCACTCATCTCAGACATAGATTTGTTGATTGAGAATTATGTATGGTGTTTGTTTAGATTAGGAAGCTTTTTCTAGGGTTTTGAAGCATGTTTCCTCTCAAATGCTTGAGTTTTCTGCTCTGGACACAGAGGGCTAAGGGTCAGCACTGTTTCTTCTTGTAAGGGGAAGGTTTTCGGAAGAAAAATGGGGCTAAGGTTTCTTCTCCGCCGCCTCTAAATATTTTGTTGCTTTTTTGTTAAAGAAAGTTGGGGCAACTTTGAGCCAGTCATCTTTTTTGATTTTTTTTTATTTATTTTTTGATTGCATCATACACTTTGGAAGGTCTTTGAAGATGAGGCTTTTTTCTTCGTCGTGGGGACTTCAGACATAGGAAGGTGATATTTTCTATTGATTGCTCTTTTTGTCGTGTCCAATGCATTTTGAACTGTTGGAGCCTTTCGACCATTTTTTATGAAAGTTGGAGGCTCAGATTGCTTCTGTATATGGCTGTACGCCCTTGTTCTATTCTGGATTTATATACCTCGAGCCGTTGGTACTTTTTCACTCATTCAGTGAATAGACCTTAATTGGTTACTAGTATAATCATTTTGCTACCCTTTGGGGTGCTCTTCTTGTGATCATAACCTTGTGCTACATCTCAGAGAGTTTTGCATAAAAATCCTGGTGTCTGTGTCCCTTGACTCTGATCTGATCAGCAATTTGAAGTTCAATCTTTTCCTCTATATGTATACATAAATTTGTTTGGTTGCCTATCTGAATTGTTACAACAAGGAATATTACATCTGAACTTGCTCGAGTGCACATGGAAAGCCTTTGCTTTCTTGAAGGGGGAAAATTATATTTTGAGTTATGTACTTGAGATTTTGGACAATCACCGGCCTTATTTTCTGCAAGATGAGTACACAATACAATGACCAGAAGCCACTAGTTATTTGTTGCATGTATATTGTGTAATTAGGTCATTTTGTATGGAGGCAATAGTATGGACCTCTCTTGACTACGTAGTTTGTGATGTGAATCGACCAGATCGATTCACAAATAATTTATAGAAAAATAGAACTAAAAGGAAAATAACGATCTTTATTAGAGAAAAGAACAAACTCCCAACTTTGATGGACGGACAAAGTCTAAATCCTTCTGAATGACACTTGAGAGAGTTTTCTCAATCCAAGCATGAAAACTAATGACGGCTAGCCCTAGCTATAAATAGAAAGGAGAAATAAAACCCTAAGAGGGTTATTGTGATGAAAGACCACAATACCCCTTTATGCCTAAATAACTGAAAGGCCTAAAAAGTGGGCCCGCATCAATACCGCCCCCTAAAAGAGCCACCTTGTCCTCAAGGTGGAAATCTGGGAACTGCGTATGTTGCTATAGCGGCCTCTTCCTCCGTCGGATCCTCCGCCTCCTCCTCTTCCTCCGTGGTGGTCGTCGTGGGGGTAGATCCCCTCTCTGGAAGTTGGCGGGATCCGCCGTTTCTCCAAAGAAATTGCTGCCTCCGGGTGTCTCGCTCCTCCTGGCGGTTCCGCTCCTCCGTCCAAGCCGGAACTCCCGCCAAGCCCCTTCCCGGACCCGCGAACCGATCTCCGTAGTTCGCTGTCATCGTCCGACCCCATAGGGGGGCCCAAGCCCTAGGGCTTCTCCCGAATGTGGAGCCGATCCGCCGGGACCGTACGGGTCGCCGGCGTCCGGCCACGGCCGCTCGCCGGCGGCTCCTCTGGCACCGACCGGCCAGGGGTGGCGGTCAGCGGCCGGCCAGCGACCGCCCCCAACGGCAGCGGCCCCGCCCGGGCTCGTGCGGTCGGCGGCGAAGCCCCCGCGACCTTCGGCCGCCGTCCGGGCTGCTCGCCGGCCGCCAGGGCCCGCTCGGCGGCGCGGTGGTGACGGCGGGTGCGGGCCATCGCCCGTCGGCCGGTCCTCCGTGATCTTCGGTCGTTTCCCCCTCCGTTTGAACAAACCCTAGTTGGTCGCCTAGGGTTTGGGTTGTCGCCGCCTCCGCTTCGCCGCCATTGATCTTGTTCGAGATGTTTTACAAAAGCATCATGATCGTCGACGTCTCCTTCCGCATATCACGCATCTCCGTGCGGATCTCTAGGTTCGTGGACGCTTGATCCTTCGCGAGGACCTCCATGGATTTCTTCAAGCTCTCGATCTCGGCGGTGAAGTCCTCCCGAAGACCTCGGATCTTCTCGTCGATCGTGTTTCTCGTCCCATCGGCCATGGCTCGTAGAAAGCTCTGATACCAATTGATGTGAATCGACCAGATCGATTCACAAATAATTTATAGAAAAATAGAACTAAAAGGAAAAACGATCTTTATTAGAGAAAAGAACAAACTCCCAACTTTGATGGACGGACAAAGTCTAAATCCTTCTGAATGACACTTGAGAGAGTTTTCTCAATCCAAGCATAAAAACTAATGACGGCTAGCCCTAGCTATAAATAGAAAGGAGAAACAAAACCCTAAGAGGGTTATTGTGGTGAAAGACCACAATACCCCTTTATGCCTAAATAACTGAAAGGCCTAAAAAGTGGGCCCGCATCAGTTTGACATATATGTACATTTACATGGTGTCAAAGCATATGTACATGATCCTAACGGTTTGCATATCTTTAGCTGGTTGCTGATAAATGCTATAAATGTGAATCCCATCAGCAAGATTTTCATATATATGATTGCTATTTTGCATCTGTGGAAGTCTGGTAGATTCCTGGTAACTGATACATTGCATCGGCCAAGTCTTGAAGCAATTGGTGTGTAGCCTTCCCAGATGAAGAATGGGGTTTTATCACTTGCTTACATGAATGATCAACTGATGCTCTCAAAAATTTTAATAATTATTTATTATTTTGATACCAAAGAATTTGATACAACATATAGCTATTAATAATTTATTAATAATTATCTTGTTTTGATACCAAAGAAAGATAAAGTTTATTTGTATCCTGGCATTCTGCTCCAGACTATCATTTTATTCAACATTTTAGTTTTTTCAGATGATATAGCTTTTCCGGTTTCAGCCTTTCAGGTCACCAGTGATCACGATATGATCTCGCTGTGGTACCTTGCATATCACATTTAGGAAACACCATATGCTTTGTTCCTTCTTGTACGGTTTCAGAAGATTGGTTTTGATACGGAGGTGCTGGGTTTGTAGTAGCATGATATTAGTGGCCAAGTAATAATTGTTTTTCTATGGCACTTTCACGATTTTAGTCTTACAGTTTTTATGTGAAAAAAACTGGTGGTTAAGAATTCAATATGTTTTTTCTATGTGAACTTTTTATTTTTACTTTACAATTTTTTGCTCCTATTTTACGTGAGTATCTGCGTTAGAAATCTTTATAATGCTCTGGAGGAGGATGCTTTTAGGCCGTTTTTCATCATTATGATGGCCCCAAATTTCGTCTTGACTCTCGATTGCTGAGGTATTGTTATATATTCTTGTCTTTTTGGCAATCCTCTACATAATGTTAACACGTGATTTGGCATTCAGAGTGTCATTGCAAATCATTTAAGAAATACAGTCGTTTAGTAGAAGTGCCTGTTGAAATTATGTTGTTACTACGATGGCCCTTGGTTGTGTACCAGTATACACG
>JANAVB010010597.1:4074729-4142229 GCA_029216955.1 Iris pallida
TTCACCGTGTCACTCGCCCCCCTCCCCCCTCGCCGCTGCCCCCCCCCCCCTCCCGACCTCGCCGCCCCCGTCTCCGACCTCTCCGACCTCGCCGACCTCGTCGCCCCCGTCTCCGACCTCCCCTGGACGAGGTGGTGAACGTTTGGGTCCCTAGTGACTGCAAGTTCTTCAAATGTTTACTTGAAAATTGCGAAAACATACAAGTTTCCCACCTCTAATCCGATAGATTGATGCAATTGTTGTGATTTGATCCTAGTCCTGAAGACCTTCTTCATTTGTAGATGCCATTGTGTGCAATTTGTTTTTTCCCGAAGGATTCCGACAAACACATGCTCGCGAAGCAAACTGGACTAACCAGAAGCCAGGTGCTAAGAGTCCCTTCTCTTCCTGTGTATATGAATGAATTCATTCGATACAAAGGCCTGTTGTGATTATTAATGCATTAGTTGTTCTTTTTTTATTTTGTGAATGCAGGTCTCGAACTGGTTCATCAACGCGAGGGTCCGTCTCTGGAAGCCAATGGTCGAGGAGATGTACAACGAAGAGGCCAAGGAGCAGGAGCAGAACAACGGCGATGACAAGACCAGCAAGAGCGATTGTAGCGAGCATTCCGCGTCCCAAGCTTAGAGCCCAACAAGGACAGATCATGGACCACCACGGGGCGGCGAGGTCGGGGGGGGGGCGCGGCGAGATCGACGAGGTCATGGAGGGGGGGCGGCGCTAGGGTCCGGCGAAGGGGGGCGGCGGAGGTACGCCGACGGCGGGTAGGGGGCAGACCCTGAAAACAGAGGGATTAGGGAAAGAAGATCGGGGTATTTTGGTCAAAAAAAAATAGTCAAAGGGTTTGACCGTAAGTTGGGGACGGAAACCGTCAAATGTTGGGGGTACCTTACATTGTTGTAAACTTGTGGGGTGCACGGTAAATTTGGTAAACAAAAGTGGGGTGCCACTCAAAATTTCTCTAATTTATAACAATAAATATAAGGAGACATTTTAGTAATAAGGAGACATTTTAGTAACAAGGAGACGGTGTTGATATTAATAACAATAATAATTAATAATACTAATAATAAACTATATTAATAATAACTTATAAAAATGATAATAATAATAATAGTAATTTATAATAATTTATATTGTAACATTTAAGTTTAAATGAGACATTTTAGATTTAAATGAATTGGGGGTAACCATACCTAAGTTAACCATATCTTCCAAAAAAAATTCCACTTTCTACTTACATAACTATCCAAACACCAAACCAATTTTTTTTCCACTTACAGCAGACAAAAAATATTTTATCCAAACACATTTTGGAAAGTGCCACTTGCTGCAAGTCCACGGAAACTCCACTTGCTGCAAGTCCAGGCTCAAAATCTCCCCTCTTCCCTACGCTCACAGTTCTCATCCCCAACCCCAGCCACTCTCCCACTTCACTCTTTGCTGAGGACGAGTTTTCCATATGAAGCATTCACGTCGACGACAAGGTCGCAAGGCCGAGATTTGGGATACCATCATCCAGGAGAGGTCTGATTTCTTCTCCTTCTTCTCCTCTCCTCTTATTCTAGATCTAAAATTTGTGTCTATTTATGACAAGATGTTGTCACCGTTGTGCCTTGTTTAGGGTTTCAAGGGTGTTTTCACTCATCTCAGACATAGATTTGTTGATTGAGAATTATGTATGGTGTTTGTTTAGATTAGGAAGTTTTTTCTAGGGTTTTGAAGCATGTTTCCTCTCAAATGCTTGAGTTTTCTGCTCTGGACACAGAGGGCTAAGGGTCAGCACTATTTCTTCTTGTAAGGGGAAGGTTTTTGGAAGAAAAATGGGGCTAAGGTTTCTTCTCCGCCGCCTCTAAATATTTTGTTGCTTTTTTGTTAAAGAAAGTTGGGGCAACTTTGAGCCAGTCATTTTTTTTTATTTATTTTTTGATTGCATCATACACTTTGGAAGGGCTTTGAAGATGAGGCTTTTTTCTTCATCGTGGGGACTCGTTAATCAGACATAGGAAGGTGATATTTTCTATTGATTGCTCTTTTGTCATGTCCAATGCATTTTGAACTGTTGGAGCCTTTCGACCATTTATTATGAATGTTGGAGGCTCAGATTGCTTCTGTATATGGCTGTACGCCCTTGTTCTATTCTGGATTTATATACCTCGAGCCGTTGGTACTTTTTCACTCATTCAGTGAATAGACCTTAATTGGTTACTAGTATAATCATTTTGCTACCCTTTGGGGTGCTCTTCTTGTGATCATAACCTTGTGCTACATCTCAGAGAGTTTTGCATAAAAATCCTGGTGCCTGTGTCCCTTGACTCTGATCTGATCAGCAATTTGAAGTTCAATCTTTTCCTCTATATGTATACATAAATTTGTTTTGGTTGCCTATCTGAATTGTTACAACAAGGAATATTACATCTGAACTTGCTCGAGTGCACATGGAAAGCCTTTGCTTTCTTGAAGGGGGAAAATTATATTTTGAGTTATGTACTTGAGATTTTGGACAATCACCGGCCTTATTTTCTGCAAGATGAGTACACAATACAATGACCAGAAGCCACTAGTTATTTGTTGCATGTATATTGTGTAATTAGGTCATTTTGTATGGAGGCAATAGTATGGACCTCTCTTGACTACGTAGTTTGACATATATGTACATTTACATGGTGTCAAAGCATATGTACATGATCCTAACGGTTTGCACATCTTTAGCTGGTTGCTGATAAATGCTATAAATGTGAATCCCATCAGCAAGATTTTCATATATATGATTGCTATTTTGCATCTGTGGAAGTCTGGTAGATTCCTGGTAACTGATACATTGCATCGGCCAAGTCTTGAAGCAATTGGTGTATAGCCTTCCCAGATGAAGAATGGGGTTTTATCACTTGCTTACATGAATGATCAACTGATGCTCTCTAAAATTTTAATAATTATTTATTGTTTTGATACCAAAGAATTTGATACAACATATAGCTATTAATAATTTATTAATAATTATCTGTTGTTTTGATACCAAAGAAAAAGATAAAGTTTATTTGTATCCTAGCATTCTGCTCCAGACTATCATTTTATTCAACATTTTAGTTTTTTCAGATGATATAGCTTTTTCGGTTTCAACCTTTCAGGTCACCAGTGATCACGATGTGATCTCGCTGTGGTACCTTGTATATCACATTTAGAAAACACCATATGCTTTGTTCCTTCTTGTACGGTTTCAGAAGATTGGTTTTGATGTGGAGGTGCTGGGTTTGTAGTAGCATGATACTAGTGGCCAAGTAATAATTGTTTTTCTTTGGCACTTTCACGATTTTAGTCTTACAGTTTTTATGTGAAAAAAACTGGTGGTTAAGAATTCAATATGTTTTTTCTATGTGAACTTTTTATTTTTACTTTACAATTTTTTGCTCCTATTTTACGTGAGTATCTGCGTTAGAAATCTTTATAATGCTCTGGAGGAGGATGCTTTTAGGCCGTTTTTCATCATTATGATGGCCCCAAATTTCGTCTTGACTCTCGATTGCTGAGGTATTGTTATATATTCTTGTCTTTTTGGCAATCCTCTACATAATGTTAACACATGATTTGGCATTCAGAATGTCATTGCAAATCATTTAAGAAATACAGTCGTTTAGTAGAAGTGCCTGTTGGAAATTATGTTGTTACTACAGATTGGCCCTTGGTTGTGTACCAGTATACACGTCCAAGGAAACTGAAGCAGCACAAAATTCCTCGGATACTTAGCAAATCCTGATCTAGACTTTGTTCATCCTCATCAGAGTTACACTCTAAAAAGAGGAAATGTATTGAGTGACATTAGGTAAAGATAACAATCCACAAGTTACATAATCTTGGCATAGGTAGCATGGCACAAAATTGATGGTTAATTCATACTCTACAGGCATGGCTATTCAATGTTAGTTGCTCACTGGCAGGAGGGAGTAACACACAGTAGATATGGCTAATGCATTTTCATTTGAAGAATTTAAGGAGGTATGCATACAGAACATTTTTCTCACTTTGTTGCAGCCGAATGCATTGAGTTAATGTGGGCTTCAATGATAGATTTAATTTTTCTCTTATTAAATTTTAAGCTTGCTTGATGTACAGCTTCACACTTCTTTGGATCTTGCAGAATCTTTTCTTGTTTACAAAATGTATGCTTGATGTTTATCAAGATCGTTGGAATGGACTACTTGTGTTGCACTATCCCGCGAGTGATCTTTTTAACTATTTATAGACACTAAACGGTGTCACTCCTTTCCACATATTGGTATTTATAACCTAATTACCTATTCTTTGATACTTCAAATAGTAAGTTTGGCATGGTGCTCTATTATTTGCTATTTATATTCACCTCTTGATACAGAAATAACCCCAAAAACAATTTTATTGTTACCATTTGGCATCTTTTCTTATTTATGTGTAAATAATTTGTTAAAGTTTCTATTAATTTTAAAATCATTTGTGAATATAGACCATGATGGTTGCAGGTCCCGCAATCTGTCTATTAACTCTGGTTGTTCAACTTCTTGAATCCAGATCTAAAGATAAAGAATTTAGTTAGCATGGGATATCAAGAATGCACTTATATTGGCCTCGTGGATATTTTTAGTTTTACTTTTACACAGTTATATTTAAAACTTGAGGATGTCATTCGACACATGCATCTTGGAGGATGCAGGGTTGAGTTGTGGTAACTGCCACTCCATTTATTGGGATAAGGTTGCATACATCTCGACCCTTTTCCAATCCTCCAATCGTCGTTGTCTTCCTCCTAAAATTGTTACATTTCTTATCTGCTTATCTTCTGAGTGTCAAAAACTTCAAGGTGCCCTTTTTGTGTGCTTCTTCAAGTTTGCTTCTCATTGTAACAACTTTAAAAAAATTCTCCTTACGAAGCATATCCAAATTCTTAGCCAATTGTCAGTCTTATAAATCTATAAGGTTCTTTTAGCTAAGTTGACATTATGCATACACATATTAATGAAATCTCACTGACTTTATGGTGAAAATCTATAAGGTTCTTTAACTTATATACTGCAGTTCCAAGTCTTATCTTGCTTTATTTTGTTCTATATATGCTTTTTATGGGAGTTTCATGCCAAATCCATTATTTAATCTTTATAGGCTACATATACTGTGTACATACCTGGAAAATCCAAATCTTAGTTAGAGATACTATGGTAGTAAAATCTGATTGGCACTTATTTTCTCTTTGAAGCATCAAATATGCCTTATCAATGGGAAACTTTTGAATCTATTCTCTATTGAGTAAGTCAATGGATGATATAGTAAGTTAACAATAGCAATTTAGTATAGTGGAATAGTTCTCTTGTTGACAACTCTATGTTTTAGTTATGAAGCATCTAGCTATTGGTTTAGTTGAAAAAGAGGATTCTCTTTGGACAATAATCTTGACCTTATTTTTTTTTAGTAGATATTGCAATGGTGGGATGATTTCACTTTCCTAATTTCTTATATTGCTTGAGTTTAGTAATAACATTGGTATTTTAATAAAGGAAGCCTCGAATATTGGCAAATTTTTGAACCAATCTAATTCTCTTCACAATCCTCTTTGTTAATTATAAATTTCTGATAGTTAATATTTTGGCGTTGAATGTTGTCCATAATATAAAAGGAAAACTTAAAAAAAATGTTTAGTAGAACAGAATTTGAATCTTTCGTTTGTAATTAACTACGTATTAAATACAACCTGTAAATAGTTCTCTCTCATATTTCATGAATCAATGGATAATGCATCAATTAAATTGACGACCCTTCCTAGTAATTATGTACATTTTTATTTTGACCCTCAATAATATATAAGTTACATCTTTTCGGAAGAAATGAAGCTTATATTCACCTCTTTTTTTCCATGTCACATAGTAGAGTGATCATTCTCTCATTTCACACAATTTTGTGGTATATTAACATTGCAAATTTTCCTACAGTGTTGTCTGCAAATGGCGAAACTCAAGTTGTGATGAAGGGAATACTCATGTGGCTGTTGACTATCTTCTGAAACTAGTACGAATTAAGGAGGTCAAGAACATATGGCAGCATGTCACTAGGAGGAAGAAGGTTGATACTAGGGATAAGAATAATGTGGATAGTGGAGATGATTGCGACGACCTCCAGCTTGCAAATGTTAAAGGTGGGCAGGGTTCTATTTCAAGTGGCTTTTCATATCAAAAGCTTAGTAAGAAGAGGAAAGAACATAATGAGGAAGGTGATGACGATGAAGAAAATAAGGCTGAGAATGATGATCCATCTGCCCAACAAGGGTGGTTTGGTCTGTTGATTTGTACTGGAAGTTTGTTGTTGCTGTTAATCAGTTGGGAATTGATAGCAATAATTATGTCCTAAGTTATTGGATCTTCTTCCTCTGTGAAAGTTCTCTTCGACTATAATTGCTCTCCCCCCAACACACATACAGAGTATTCTTAATAGTTGTTGATTGTGTTGTGGCTATCTTTCTGATACAGAGGCTGTCCCCATGAGGATCTTATGAATATTGAAAGGCTCATACGGGAAGCAAGCCATCTTCAGGTATAGCTTATTTTTCTAATAACCTTCATTAATCACAAAATTGTATTTCTTTTTCTAAACGTGTGTGATATCTTAAAATATAATAGTATTTACTTCATATTAGGCTCTGGAGGATGTTCACTTATAATAGTATTTACTTCATATTAGGCTCTGGAGGATGTTCACTCATAACGAGAGGGAAATTATAGAATGACACCCCACATCTCATCATTGAACTTTGCAGAATTGAACTTTACTACAAGGAATGCCAATGTCACTCGAACTAGAAAATTGCCGCAATCCAAGGCTACACCAGAAGCAAACCGGTAAGCTCGATCCTTTCGGAGATAATGTTATTTTAAGTTCGATCCTTTTTGGAAATAATGTTATGTTAGTATTCTTTTGTTAAAGTTCAGAAGTTTTAATGTTGAGTTTGAAGTATAGTAATTATAATTGCTAGTGAATAAATGCTTATGAGAATCTAATTTAGGGGCATTATCTGGAAAATGCTGAGAAACTTAATGTCTTGGGATACTAGAAGAAAATGTGTGTTAAAGAAGTAACTTAAAATACTAAAATAATTGCAGATGAAACAAGAAGTTTGTGTGCTTCTATTTTCTAAAATACAAGAATTTGTTTGTATACTACTGACAAAATATTCTAGTTCATATTTTTCTTTCTTTCTGTCTCTTTTGGAATAGTTGTGTCTAGAGTTATTTTTTGTAACACAACTCATAAAATATCGTCATCTGTTAGGTTGGCGTGATTGGGAATTTGGTCCTTTCTTTACCAAACATAAAGAAAGAAGTTCTTTTGTCAGGAGCTTTACAACCTGTTATTGGATTATTAATGTATTATTTGGAACTATTCGCTCTCCTTATGTTATTGTTTCAACTTGTATATCGGAAGTGGGGATAAAGTGGAACTTTTTAGAACATCATAGCATATATTTGGTTTTACATAAAAATTGTGAACATTAATTATTTGTCTTATGTTGTCTGCTTTTGTATTCCATAGTCATGTCATAGTTGTTTATTGATTTCTTAGTAGTACTGTATTCCTTAATCAAATTGTTGAGTTTCATGTTGCTCGAAAATATTTGCAGGCTGTAGAGCTACAATCTGTGGCCTGGATCCTGCATGTAATGAATCAAGTTCATGGATGGAACTCACAAATATTGATAAAGTGCTTCGAGGTCCTATTCAGCCATTTTATCAGGTAAGTGATACTATTGATGAGCAACTTGATTGGTAGGATGAAGCAATCTGTTGGTTTGGAAATCAAATGACTTCTACTTTTTGGCCTAATTAGACTCCTTGGGTCAAAACCACACAAAAAACATTTAAAAATATTACACAACCATGTAGAAGCTTGATTATCTTGAATATGCAGTTCCTCCTTGATTCTATATGGTTTTGGTGTACGTCAACACTTTTTAAGATATGTCTTACTCAAAGGGGAGATGGAGTAAAAAAAGTCTAACATGGAAGTGTGTCAAGGTAAGTTCTCATTTATGTTTCTTTAGCAGAAAATGTGGTAAGTTGGCTGTTGAGATTGTTCTATATATTAATGTAATATTGGTTGTATTGGTATAACATGATATACTTGTTGATTTTATGCTTATTTTTGTAGTTTGCTGGGAGAAAGGATTCCTTTGTCAGAGAAATTGATGAATGAGACGAGAGCTGGCCAAATTTATCCCGGATATTGTTAATGAAGACCGTATGTAAAAAATGAAGCATAATAAATTTTTTGGAAGTATTGTAAATTTATGTTGTGAACGTTTGAGACTGAAATAATATTGTATAGTTCAATGTTGGCAGTTTGAATAATTATGAAATGAAAAAAAATTTGTTGGTGTTAAGTGTTTATTTTTCTTCTTCTTTATAATGTACACAAAATATAAATTGTGGAATACGGATGAAAAAATTGGAGCTATAAAAATAACAAAATTTAATGATGAATAAAAGTCATATTTACGCATAAAAGTCATCTTTTACAAATAAAGATGACGTGTATTGAGCTGTCATAGATTTCTTATGATAAACGTAATTTTTTTAAAATAAAGATGACGTATAGAAGTCATCTTTTGTACATAAAAATAACGCGTCGAAGTCATCTTTTGTAAATAAAGATGATGCATAGAAGTCATCTTTTGTAAATAAATAAGACGTATGAAAGTCATCTTTTATAAATAAAAATGACGTGTGTTTAATTGTCATTGATTTTTCATGATAAAAGTCATCTAATGTAAATTAAGATAACACACAGAAGTCATCTTTTCTAAATAAAGATGACACATAAAAGTCATCTTTTATAAATAAAGATGACATATGTTGAGCTGTCATTGATTTCTAATAATAAAGATGACCCTTTCATAGATGACGGCCAAACAAATGTCATCAATTAACATATTTAGCAGTCATTGTTATCTATTTTTGTAGTTGTGCGTAGATCTTGTTTCTTTTCTCATCTGTCTTGTAGAGATTCTCCATAGACTCCCAGACGTCCTTTGCATTGACCGTCTTGCTGTATGACTCTGCCAGAGAGTCCTCCATTGAGTTCTGGATCAACAACTTGCAGAGGTTAGTATCTCGTCTCCACTTCGACTGCAAAGCCATGGCTTCAGCAAACCTTCGAGCATTTTTACCCTTTGGAATTAAAGGCTCAGGATCTGTCAATACATAGTTGACGCTCATGAGTTGAATATTGAGGCTGACATTTCTCTTCCAGACGTTAAAGTGCTCCCCGTCAAACTTTTTAAGTTTAAAACTTGTATCAAAAAGTTGTGCACGGTTGTTCTCCATCAGATCTGAATCTTGCTTTGAGATTGTTATTCCCGAAATGGATCTTTTGATGGAAAATGAAAATCTTGAACTCTTATTTCCAGAGAGATGAAAAACTCGTTCTCCTAAGAGAGAGATGAATACTCGTTCTCAACCAAAGTTGATGCAATGAGATGAATGATCGCTCTCAATCAGAGTTGATGCAACGATATGAACAATCGCTATCAACCGGGGTTGATGCAATGACTTTGCTGGGATGATAAAGATTACCGTTGCTCAAAGCAAGATTCGCCCTATTGCGATCTGCTCCCAGGAACCAGCAAGTTCGAAAGAACTTCTGGAACGCTCGCTGTCACCTCCTTTCACGAACTCAATTAACTCCTCAGGACTTCAATGGCGGCGGCACCACTACTCTTTTTGCCTCTTTATTTTGGCGTCAGTCCGTAATGAAGAGAATATTTATAGAGAAGGTCGAAACCCTAATCCTTTTCCCGGCCGCAACTGATGGCGAAAAGATATTAGCGAATAATTAAAATATTTGAATGAATTAAATTCAAATCCCACAATAAATAGATCTGTTCAATTAACTCAATCTTTCATAACCGCTCAAATCTTCCAATCAACCACATTATACGCCACCTGTGCCCCATAGCCACACAGCCCATCAACATACGCACGTAGCTGCGAAGCCCGCAGCAGCCCGCGGCCCCATAACCCCTGCGCACCTGTGCGCCGCAGCACCACAGTACCTGCGCGCACAGCGCCGCAGCCCCGCGGCATCTGTGCGCCTGCTGTGGCTGCGCTGCACCTGAGCTACGACTCGAACAGAGATGAGCGCACGAGCGCATCAACTGCGCACAATGCGCCTTGTGCCGATGTTGACGTGCTAAGTGCAAAGTGCGCCAGCAAAACGCCACTCTATGCCCTTGAGCCCGAGTCCGAGTCGCTAAGCCCCTTCGGGGCTTAGCTCCATAAAAAAATTATCCCATGAGCATGACAAAAAGTATTGCTTTAGCCTTCTTTCCACTAGAAAAATGCCCCCACATGGCACTCATGTGCCTCTCCACACTTCATGTGATCTCTCAACACAAGCAAAGCTTTATTATTTTGTCCTTTTTTCCAGTGTACCAAAAATAATTAAAAAACATAATTTATTTCATATTTATGTTTGATTAATATATAAATATATTATTAAGATCCTTTATATATATATATATATATATATATATATATATATATATATATATAACTAAAGCCCGTGGATAAAGCCACCCAGCCAGCCTTGTCCTGGGAGCCGTGGCCACCGCCACCCAGCCGCTCCCGCGGGGGTTCGAACTCCCGACCACTTTGGCCGCATGTATCTCTCTTAACCATTAGGCTAGAGGTCATTATATATATATATATATATATAAAAAAAAAAAAATATATATATATATATATATATATATATATATATATATATATATATATATATATATATATATATATATAGTGTGTGTGTGTGTGTGTGTGTGTGTGTGTGTGTTATTTCCGAAACAGATCTTATGATGGAAAATGGAAATCTCAAACTCTTATTCCAGAGAGACGAATAATTCGTTCTCCTAAGAGAGAGATGAATACTCGTTCTCAACCAGTGTTGATGCAACGAGATGAATGATCGCTCTCAACCGGAGTTGATACAACGACTTTGCTAGGGTGATGAAGATCATCGTTGCTCAAAGCAAGATTCGCCATATTTCGATCTGCTCCCAGGAACCAGCAAGTTTGAAAGAACTTCTGTGGAACGCTCGCTGTCACATCCTTTACGAACTCGAAGAACTCATTATGACTTTAATGGCAGCGGCAGCATTTCTCTCTTCGTCTTTTTGTTTTGACGTAAGTCCTTAATGAAGGAACGAAGAGAGTATTTATAGAAAAGGGTCGAAACCCTAATCATATTCCTTGCCTTAACTGATTACGAAAAGATAGAAGCGAATAATGGAAAGATTTGAATGTATTAAATTCAAATCCCACAAAGCTCGGATCTGATCAATTATCTCAATCTTTCTATAACCGTTCAAATCTTTCAATCAGCCACATCATTCGCCACATGCGCCCCATAGCCACTCAGCCCGTCAACCTGCGTGTGTAGCTGCGAAGCTCGCAGCAACCCGCGGCACCTGCGTACGTAGTTGCGAAGCCCGCAGCAGCCCACGGTACCTGCGCGCTTAGTGCCCAGCACCTGCGCGCTCAGTGCCCAGCACCGGTGTGCCGTAGCCCCACAGCACCTACGCGCAGCAGCCCTACAGCACCTGCGTGCTCAGTGCCCAGCACCTGTACGTTGTAGCACCGCAACACCTGCGCGCCCAGCGCCGTAGCACCTGCGCATCGCAGCACCAGCACGCCTGCGTTGCGACTCGCACACGAGCACATCAATTGCGCACAACAAAATGCCACTTTACGCCCTTGAGCCCGAGCCCGAGTCGCTAAGTCCCTTCGGGGCTTAGCTCCATAAGGAAATTATCCCATGAGCATGACAAAAAGCATTAATACTTCTTTGTTAGTTTAGCCTTCTTTCTACTAGAAAAATGCCCCTACATGGCACCTATGCGTCTCTCCACACTTCATGTGATCTCTCAACACAAGCAAAGCTTTATATAGAGATACCATCCATATGGTTTTTTTCAAAGTGGAACTATCTTTCTAGTTTCTAAATCAAAAGACCAACAAGCAAAAACACCAATAATATATATATATATATATAGGATCCGGATCAAAGACCTCGCACGCGGAGCCCAGCGAAGCCCCGTCCCTCCTGCACCAGCGGATCGCGCGGGGCCTACGTGGGGCCCACGCGATGTCGCATGATCCAACGGTCAAGGATCGCGAGACTTCGACGGGGTTCCGAAAATGGAGCTCTCGATCCGAACCCATATATATGAAAAAAAAAAAAAATATATATATATATATATATATATATATATATATATATATATATAATATGAATTTTTTTGTTTCATATTTCTAATTGATGGGAGAACTAATGAGTGAGTGCAAGATTACCTATATATAGGGGCTGTTTGGTTGGCTGTTACTGTTCCTGCTGTAATTTGGGTTGTAGCATTTATACCAATTCTAGTGTTTGTTTTCTTGTAAATGGTGCCATTACTGCAACAAATGCTGCAATAAATGCCTTAATCCCTGCAAGTTTTGTTGTAGCCAAAGTGGTTGTAACACCAATTACAACAGTTTTGCTGCAAAGGATTCCATTTACAGGCAACCAAACAGCCCTCGGCCTAGTTTTCGTAAAAATAAAGTCCACTTCCAGATCGAAAAAGTTAGTTAAGGTACTAAACAAATGTTGTAGGTTTATTTGAAACTAAATTCTAAATTTTAAGTTTTGGTAGCTAAATATTCTTAATATTTGGCCCTCATTAGTTGACCTTGTCACCAATTTATCATTTCTAAGGCTACTTTAATTAACCTAAACATTGATAGTAAAAAGTTTAAAATATCAAAAAAAATTATTAAAAAAATCTTAGAAGAAATTTTAATGGTTCAGAATATTTAATAGATAGTAATTTTTTTAGAAAGTTCATTACTATTTAGTTGCATCTGTAGAAGAAGGAAAATGCTATTTTTTTCGCCCGCGGGTGATCCGCGTCCGCGTGGCGTCGGACAGCCATTGGACCCCCGCTAACTTGTACCTACCCCAGATGGGAGAGCCAATAATTGCCTGACGCGGGCTAGCACGGGTCAGTCCCACGGGCGAACAACCTAAGCAACGTTGGTAGAAGAATATAGCATTATAAGTAGCAAAAGAGGAGACTGGATACAACCAAGTAACGAACATACTTAATTGACCGTAACTGATTGCGAAAAGATAGGAGCGAATAATGGAAAGATTTGAATGAATTAAATTCAAATCCCACAAAAGATGGATCTGAATAATTGACTCAATCTTTCCATAACCGCTCAAATCTTCCAATCAACCACATTATCCGTCACCTGCACCCCTGCGCCCACTCAGCCGGTCAGCCCGTGCGCCTGCACGTAGCTGCACAGCAGCACCACTACCAAAATAAGTCATATTAGCGACGCTGGAGGACGTCGCTAAACAACAAATTAGAGTGGAAGTGTCTGATATGTGTCTGACATGACACGATACGGACACCACACCTGATATTTGGAGTGGAAGTGTGCAAAATTTAAAAATTTTTGTATAAATATTCAACCCAAAAAAAAGAAAAAAGAAATTGTGTGTCCAGTTTGCAACTCACATCGATACGAGTGAACGTTGCCATTAACAAGCTCCTACACTAGAACCCTAGCTCGCCTTCGATATCGGGTCCGAGTCGGCTAACAGACTCGATCGACAAGGATCCGCCGAGGCATGGACGGAAGAGTAGTCCGGAGACGGGCTTTCTGAGTACGAACGATGCGAGCATGGAGAGAGAGAGAGAGAGAGAGAGAGAGAGAGAGAGAGAGAAAGAGGGGGGAAATGAGGAAGGTAACGCTGAACCTAGCCGTGTTTTAAAAAAAACCACCAGTCCAACCTACGACGATCCATTAGTTTTGTGAATATTAATGTTATGTTCATCAAAAAAAAAGTTTGGGGATGTAGCTCAGATGGTAGAGCGCTCGCTTAGCATGCGAGAGGTACGGGGATCGATATCCTGCATCTCCATTTAACTATTTTTTTAAATATTTTTACAATATCGGGTCGGGTCAGCGTAGTGTTAGACCCGGACCCATCCAAGTTTTGCAGCAGACTTGTATTATCCTCCTGTTGGCCATGATGATATCTTCGCGATTCCTAATTCAACTGTTGGGATGATATCCAGCTGTGATTTTGTCATCTGTGATTGTTGTTAGCTGTGTACGTATTTAGGATCAGTCTTGGGATAAGTCGAACAAAACTTGGGACTTAGACAATCTTTTTCTGTTAGGACAACTCTCCAGACTCAACATGATCCTACCAAAGGTAGAGTCATGGATGACCATCCGGACCAGCTGACAATAAGGATCAAGGGGCAACCAAAATTAGCTCTAGGATAGGACAACCAACCTTCCGACCCGGCCATGTACGCATGAGGAAGAAGAAAGTATGAGTTTTGTCCTCTTTTTTTCAGTGTGCCAAATTGTACCCAAAAAAATTGAAAAACATAATTTATTTCATATTTATGTTTGCTTAATATATAAATGTACATAAATGTATTAATAAGATCCTTTATATATATATATAAATATATATATAAAGGCAAATGACCTCTAGCCTAGTGGTTAAGCCCCAGTGGAGGCGAGTTCACCACAATCACCCATTGCTTCAATATATAAAAAAAAATATATATATATATATATATATATATATATATATATATATATATATATATATATATATATATATATATATATATGACCTCTAGCCTAGTGGTTAAGAGTGATGCATGCGGCCCATGTAGTCGGAGTTCGAGCCTGGAGGCCAGGGGCGGAGCCAGGATCGAAATTTTGGAGGGGCCGTACTACTACATGCAAAAGTCCTTAAAGTTATCATGTTAAATGAACTTCAATAACAAAAGAAAAAAAATACTATAACTCAATAAGAATGAACAAAAAAGCAAAGTTAATTTATCAAATTGTGACATAAAAGAAAGCAAAAAAAAAAATACATAAAATGTTTTCAAAATGCTTGAAAATTTACAAAGCTGGGATTTGAACTCACACCTCCCAGCTAAAAGCACAAATCATTACCACTAGACTAACTTGTTCTTTGTGTACTGGAGGGCGAAACAAGTATATATATTAACAGTAAAAAAAAGTTTCTATATAATAATCAATATATTTTTTTAAAATAATTGGGGAGGCCGTGGCCCCCTTTGGACCCTATGTACTTCCGCCCCTGCTGGAGGCGTGTTCGCCACAATTACCCATTGTTTTAAAAAAAAATGCTATACTTAATTTATTATAGTCTTTAAAAATAAAATTTATGATTTCCTTTATGAATCAAGGTTAATTTTAATAATCCATCTTGAAAATTCTTGAATATTGTAAAAGTTTTCTTGGCAATTGCAACTCCCTATATAAACTGATGTTTCTAGGTGTGCTAGTTACAATCTCTAGAAGCAGACCATAGTCAGATTTTAAGTTTATTTAATTAATCTACCGAAAATTGTCTAACGTCGCAAACTACGTTCGTTATCATTTTAATTGCATAAGTCGGTTACTGATTAATTGAGAAAAATAGCAATTACCGGTTAATTTGGCAAAACTTTGTATTTTAAATATATATATATGTAAAACTAGACTTTTCTTTAAAAGAGGAAAAATGTGAATTGCTAATTTACCAGATTATTTATTATGAGAAAACTTATTAATTTTTTTTATAAAATATATATCCATTTTATATTCTACGCGTTTAACGGCAAAATCAACATTCCAAAAAAATAAGAAAAAAGCTACGCTACACAATACATGGTCACAGAGAAATAAAAGAAAAACTGGGCTTATGCCCTTACAAACGATTTACTTAAATTAATTAATCCTAAGGCGAGCTCTGAGTGCCGCGAACGGTCCAAACAGTAGGCCGAGGCCCTGCACCATAAGTACTAAAAGCAGTACCAGTTCTAAAATAAATTATAATTAAATAAAAAATTAAAGAATCTCAGACTTGGTCATGCAATCTCATGTTGCTGGCTAACGCCTCAACGTACAGGAAACGCTGTAGCGTTTGCGTTTCGCCGAGGCTCATCCGACTGATGCGGTCGTCGCCTAACAGGGGATACAACTCACAAAAATTCACGTTTAAAACCAACAAAAATTTGTAAATCGTTTTCAAGGAACGAATTTGAAAAATAAATTTTTATTTACCAATTTACTAAATTTAATTAAATACTTTTTTTTTGAAAACATTTCCGAAAATTTTGGCAGCACCTCCTCTGTAACTGGGATAACCCAATCCTGGAAGGATGCCAATCCGCAACACAAATAAATATCCCAAACCAGGAATCACTAATTACCAACCCAAAAATGAATATCCAACCCAAAAGCCAACCACAGCACAATATATTCAAAAATAGAAAATACGTCGCGATGTAACCGACAATCTACGTATAACCCAAAAGCAATATTTTAAAATACCGATTCCAGAAATGGGATCGGGACCGCATCATCACAGACTATCTATGAGAGGGACACGGGGACACGAAGTTATACCTCAAATGCTCGGCTAGAGCTCTCAGATGTAAAAATTAGAAGAATAATCCACGCGGCAGCGACACGGGAACAGAAACACCAGATAGCACCGTGGGACAGCGGGTCGGGAAACTCGCGGGTCAGCGCTGGGAGAGCGGCCACGGGGTAGCGAGTCCCGGGAAGTCGGATCGGGACAGCACGACCACAAGAACAGTGCTGGAATGTGCGGATTGGAACCCGAGGGTCTGGAACAGGGGCGGCCAGAAACTCGGGGCACGCCGGGGAGCGCTGGCCGGCGGGACAGCGCCGGGGGTCGCCGGGAGATAGGCGCGGCCTCGGGTGAGCCGCTGGGAGTTGGTCGGGATCCGGCGCACGGGACCGAGCGGGGTCGAACGAGACATGGCGGCCTCGGGAGCAGTGCTGGCCTCGGGAACAGCTCGCGGGCGGAGGCGCCGGTCTCGAGAGCCGGGCGCGTGGCGGGATCTGGCCGGAGGGACGTCGACGGGAGGCCGCTGGGGGTCGAGCGACGGCGCCGGGCTGGGCTTGGGTGAGCCGGAGCTGGCCGGGTGGCTAGGGCACGCTAGCTCGGGCGGAGCTCTGGTTGGCCGGAGCTTGGGGAAAAAGTGGGGAGATGGGAATGAGAGTGAGGGAGAGAGAGAGCTAATGCTGGTGAACGTGGAAGTTGGTGGTGATGGGGTTAATAAAGGGGGGGTTAGGAGAAATGAGTGGGAGAGAGAGAGAGATGGAGTGATGGAGAGGATTTGTAGGGGGAATATAGGGAAGCTGAGTCGTGGGGAATGGCTGGGTCGGGGTTAGATTAGGAATAGGTTTAGGAAATTTTTTTTTCTGCCACTACGAATATATGTGTATGTATAAAATCAGGATTTTCAAAAAGGGAAAAAAAAATTGGGTTCGAGTTCGGGGTCGGACCCCGGACACGGGATCGGAACAGGCCACAAACAAAATTCAATAATTAATTTTTAAAAATAATGTTTTCCTGATCCGAATAATAATAATAATAATAATAATAATAATAATAATAATAATAATAATAGAACTAAGACAAAGATTACGCTACAGACAAATAAAATCCATCAATTAATAATTCTAGAAATTTCGGGTTTCACATTATGATTTCCTTTATGAATAATCAAGGTTAATTTTAATAATCCATCTTGAAAATTCTTGAATATTGTAAAAGTTTTTTTGGCAATTGCAACTCCCTATAGAAACTGATGTTTCTATATGTAACACATATGATTTTTTTTTTTTTTTTCATATTTCTAATTGATGGGAGTATAATTGAGTGCAAGATTACCATACCTCGGCCTAGTTTTTGTCAAAAATAAAGTCCACTCCAGATCAAAAAAGTTAGTTAAGATACTAAACAAATGTTGTAGGTTTATTTGAAACTAAATTCTAAAATTTAAGTTTTTGCAGCTAAATATTCTTAATATTTTCTAATTAGCAACTAGATATAAGCATCTGAATTTAGCAAGTTGTTGCCCCTCATTAGTTGACCTTGTCTCCAATTTATCATTTCTAAGACTACTTTAATTAACCTTAATATTGATAGTAACAAGTTAAAATATTAACAACAACAAAATTCCTAGTCTCAAAACCTTTAATAGTTCAGAATATTTAATAGCTAATATTTTTTTTAGAAAGTTTTTAAATATTTAGTTGCATCTACAGAAGAATATAGCATTATAAGCAGCAAAAGAGGAGACTTGATACAAACAAAATGACCAACATACTTAATTGCCACAACAACGTACTCACAAGGAAGACAAAGCAAGCCGTACTAGAGCTAATGCTCCGTACTTATTCATAACAGAGAACACACACAACACACAAGTCTCCTCCTCCTTCTTGAGACACAAGCTAGCCAACAACTGTAGTGTAACATGCATACGAGGCACCACAAAAACAATACTTTTAAGGAAGCAGCATTAATTAGAGCTAATTAATACTAATTGCTGCTCCGCTGTTATTCTCAACAACAACAACGACACCTTCTTCTTCTTCTTCCTTGGCCGCACGCAACCTGGCTAGCCTTAACAACCTTCAGGATCCGCACAGTAGTAGTAGTATAAGTAGCCGTCGCCGTCGTTGACGTGAGCTTCGCCATCGTGGGAAGTAGGAACTACGGCAAGTCCAACCGAGCTGGCCGGAGAAATATGGCCGAGGTGCTGCAGCTCGACGGGATCTTTGAGAAGCGGTCGCGAAGATGCTGTCGGTATAAGGAAGGAATTAGATATTGTCATCGTGGCGTGGCCAAAAGGAGCTGGATGAGTACTCGGAGGTGTGTCGAATGCATTGTGAGTGAGTGAGTGATCAGAATTAATATCACAATCCAAGCTAGTCGATATATATATATAGGTATATGAGAGATGAACTAGCTAGCTCTAATTAACATTAATCCTGAGAGGGGGAGGGCCTGCCTGCAGCCGAAGGATATATTGTCATTGTCATGGCGTTTCTGGCTGAGGCTGATGGAGTTCCTCCAACAGCCGAAAACGACCTGAGCATTATGCTTGAACTTGATGTTGCGGAAGAGCTCCATTGGACATGGATCCAATGGACGGACGACCAGCAGGCAGCAGCTAGCTAGCCAAATGGAATTAATCCTGAGTGGTTAAAGTTCATACTCAGAATCTACAAAGAAACGGCCTCAAAATGGTCCAAAAGAGGGAATACCTATTGAGGACTGCTACGTTGTCCGTCTGTGGGTCAGCCCGTCCGTCACATGTCTCAGCTCCATTGGTAGGTCAATCGGCGTGAGACCCGTGAATACATGAAGGCAATAGAGTATAGTCACGCGGCAGATGGGTCAACCGACCAACGGATAAATTAGCTTTTCCGATACCTATTTTTTTACTAGAAAATTATATTAAAAACATTCCAAGTTCTCTTTAATTAGCTAAAAGACACAAACTTTAAAATATTTGTAAACGCAGTTCCAATATGCCAGTTTCAAGTGAACGTTGCCGCCAAAGCTCCTGCACTAGAACCCCAGCTCGCCTTCAATATCGGGCCCGGGTCGGCTAACGGATCCGATCGACAAGGATCCGTTGGAGCATGGACGGAAGAGTTCTCCGGAGACAGGGTTTCTGAGCGCGAACGATGCGGCCATGGAGACCGAGGAAATGAGGAAGGTGACGGTGAACCGAGCCGTGTTTAAAAAAAAAAAAAAAAAAAAAACGGTCCAACCGACATCGATCCATTAGTTTTATCATTATTTATGTTAATTATAGATTCAGCAAACCAATCAACAAGGGGATGTAATGCCCCGCATCTCCATTTAATCTCTCTTTTTTCAATATTTTTACCAGCACCAGTAGACCCACTATTGGGTCGGGTCCGCATATTTCTAGACCCGGACCCATCCAAGTTTTAAGACTAGACTCCACGTCCATTGGACCGGGTATTTCACTTTGCTATTCAAGTCTATATATACTTTTGTATATGTACTATTTCATACTTTATAAATAAATAAAAAAATTTAATTCTATAAATTTTTTCACCCAAACTTTTCAACTTCTTATCCTAAATTCCATTTTAGTTTGTATTTTATAATAATTTAAACTTGATTGCTATTTAATTATGTGTTTAATATTAATATTGTTTAAAATTATTTCAAATATTATATTAGAGACCGATAATTCTGATGCACCCAACCCAATTCGAGGACTTGGATAATTTTCTATTCCTCTGAGCTCGGTCTTGGACTTCATATGTTGAACCTCAGGTCGAGTCGGGCTCGGACTTGGACTAGGCTTACGATTCATCGGGTTGGGCTCAGGTTTAGCTCAAACCCGAGCCAACCCGTTCAAATTGCACCCTTAAGCTAAGCCCTTGCATGCAATAATTCATAGTCAATGTGAGCTTCGCCATCATGAAAATTAGGAATCACGGTAAGTCCAACTGAGCTGGGAGCAGGGACGGTCCTGACCCAGGACAGACAGAACGACGATCCAGTTAAAGGCCACAAATATGGTTGTATCTAAAATAGTATTATTATCTATCATTGACCGTCTTTAAAACAAAATAGTTGTTATGTAGTAGTTAATATATCAATCTTGTACTTTAAAGATGCTTAGTATAAACCTTTGTGACAACATTTATTTTTATTTTAGTTTCTTAATTTTTTTTATACATATTATGTATGAGTCCATTTTGAAAGTTCACCTTCCCCGTGAGAGGGAGGAGTGGATGCTGATGTAGAGTTATTACATGTGAAATGAGTGGGAGGAGCTAAGGGTGAGCAACAGTTCGGTTCGGTTTGGTTCGGTTCAAATCGAATCTGTAAAATCCAAATTTTAATAAATTAATTCATTTGGATATTTGCAAGAATTGTCGGTTTAATTCCTATTAGTATAAGTCAAAATTAGAATATTATAGTTAGTATTATTACTATTACTATTATTATATTATTAGTAGTATTATTATTATTAGTCGGTTAATTAAATTATATTTTTGGTTAAATTGAAATAAATGATTTTTGCATTGTGTTCTTTGTTTGGACCCTAGCCAGCCCATTTATTCCCAAGCCCAAACTTTTTCTTTAATAAAAAAAGCCACTCACGCATTCACCCCTAATTCTCTCCACGTTCACATCACCCTCCCTAAATTACTCTCCCTAAATCTCTCTCTACCACACTCTAAACATTAACTACCACCACCACCTAATTTTTTAAGTCAGAGGAAGCAAACACTCACATCGAACCGAAAGCATCGAAAAGTGCTTTTCGACTTCGCGGACGTGTGAGATTTGATGGAATTCAAATTGGTTACATGTGCGCGACGAATTTGATACGTATCCGTCGAAATTTACCGTATCGGTCTCTTTGCAAATTTCTCAATTACTTTGTGCACATTCGTCAACTCGAAACGAAACTTGTGCCAAAAGGACCGTAACATTTTTTTGGTCTTGATGGCAAGTTTTGTCCAATTATGAGACAGTTGATCGGATCGCCGTTTTGTGGACCCCACGATCCGACTCAACGGGCGATTTTGTGCACGGCCTGCCAGAATCCAACTTTTGACATACGATTGGGTTCGTATCGAAAAACTGGACTCGTAGACATGTAGTTTGACGACTTTAGAGACCATAGACTCTGGCACGCTTTTCGATGCAAAACGGGTCCAAAGACGGACATCGTTTTGACCCGAAATGACCGTTTTGCCCTTGTGTCCAGAATTGGACTTATGGGTAGGCAACTCTAGCTAATTTGAATATTATAAAAATATTGGCAATGTCTGTTTCAGCATCCGGAGGTATTTGCGAAGTTTGGATTTTATGACGCTTTGATTTGACGAATTATTTGCAAGACATGTTGCTACCACCAGGCAAGTATACCTTGTCTGTCTCTTCAGTTTATTTACATGCTTATTCCTATTATTACCTAGTTTTACTAGTTGATTATTGACATGTGATTTGTACATCATGCATGCTAGTATATATATATATATATATATATATATATATATATATATATATATATATATATATAGTCCTTGTTCATAGTTAGCTTTGTAGTTCATATTGGACATGTTCTTCCATGTATCTTGACTAAGTCGTGTCGTGTCATCACCTGTACTTCGACTGAGTTGTATCGAGTCATAGGATAAGAAAGTTATAACGGAACTGCTGTACCTTGTATTCTTGAAGCTAACCTGCGAGTCCACACTAGGGACGTGGGTAAGTAGTTATCTGTACCTTGATTCATGAAGCTAACCTGCTAGTCCACACTAGGGGCGATGGTTAGTAGTTATCTGTCCACACCTGCGAGTCCACACTAGGAGCGAGGGTGATTCTTGAAGCTAACCTGCGAGTCCACACTAGGGACGAGGGTTGAAAGTTGTTCAAACATGCGAGTCCACTCTAGGGGCGAGGGTTTGAGTATCCGATTGATTATCTGTTGACATCGTGACATTGTGTTCTCTTGTTCTCCTCCAGCAGTTCGTTTATGCGTAGTGGTTCTCCAAGTTGTGTATAGTAATGTTTTCATGTTGATTGGTCATTTCCTGTTTATACCCAGTATTTTCTTTATTACATGATAAACTGCTAGATAGGTATGTTTTTATGTATCTTGCTATGTCCCCTGATGATTTGATCTTTTCAGGTTTAACGATTGCAAGGACTTAGTTAGCTGAGCAGGATGGTAGATGATTATAATGCACTTGCAGGATCCAGGTATTGATATTAAGTTTGTTATCCGTTCGTGTTTTTATTCCTTATCATGATATACACTGCTTGTTAGCTTACTTTATAGACTCATATTACTTCTTGGAGTCTGTTCGGACATGTATGCTAGTAGGCTGCAGACCACGACCCATAGTGTTCATTCATGTTTCATATTCTTATTGTGGAGATATAGTTTGCCTTGCCATGATTAGGCACATTACCATAGTCCAGACAGCATTTACGTATTCGAGTTGGGCTGGAGTCCGCTTGATACGTAGCTGGCTTGCTCACGAGCTCACGTTCGAAAAGCGGGTGCGGGTCGTGACACCATTCCGCAGAATCTGCCACTCGTCACTTGAATGTATTGAGAAATAAGAGAGAGCAGAGTGACTTATAATATGAGAGAAAAGTGAGCTTGAGAGACTTGAAATTTGGCCTCGTGCCCACATTGTATTTTTTGTTCAATATCAATAAAAAGAGTATTTTGCATGACTTGTGTTTTGCTTCAAATTTTTGCTGCTGACTATTCAATGTTTCTGCATGGAACTTCTATGCGATGATCCCCGTCGCTTAGCCTGTAATCGGCCGTTATGGACCTGTCTAGCATGAGCGCAATCTACGCTCACGCGACATCACACCTTAGCGAGGACGATCGCTCCTACGGGAGCGGGGCGTGACATAATGGTATCAGAGCACGACTTTACATCCTTGGACTTCGATTGAATTATTTAACTCCGTTGTTCCGCAAACTCTGATGTCATTTCCGTAAATCGGTATCGTTGGTGCACTTTCTCTCAAATGTCCAACGACATGTCCATACAATAAGTCTAAATATTTTGCAAAATCGTACGAAAGAAATTTGGTTAAACAAAAGTTCAAGTAAAGAACGATTGGCTAAGTCGAGCTAGGCATATACACCAAGAATCGTGACGACCTTAGCAAAGTCGTGTACAAGATACAAATTGTGTCGAACAAGAATGAGTTAGACTCGATTGAGTATATGGGATGACTATCGATAGGGATGCCATCCGACGATGTTATCGTCGATGTGATATAGATGAGCGTGTTTGGGCTCGAATGAAAATCCGAAGTATGATTCGAAACTTGTTTCGAGGATTTGTTGAATGACTATATCCCTGAGTGGTGTGTGGAATAGCCTTAGGGATGTTAGTCGATTGAGGATGCGGGGTCCCAATGAGTCTATCAGCAAGCATCATATGTATGAAAAGCCTTAGATCGAGTATCGTTGAGTAAGTTATAATCTTGAAGATTTCGACGAGTTGATTCGAAAGAAATTATAATCGACGCGCACGGGATTGGAATTTACAATGAGCGCGAAATGCAAGTGATAAGGAAAAACATAGATTCAATCAAAAAAAAGTTAGGGTGTACGAACGGATGACTTGATCGAGGAAATCGATATGAATCGTATACAAAAAGTTAGCACGATTGGACAATAGCGTGCATGGAAGTGATTCAAATATTTGAGAATGACTAAGGATTGGAATTGATGTTGCTCGATGGTTTGAGTTAGCAAGGATTGAGGCAAATTAATGAAATTCGTTGTTCGATGACTTAAGATAGTCGGATGAATGTATGTGATTTTGGATTTGAACGAATTGAAAATATAGCTAGTTTGAGGAATAATGATCGAAATTGATCTTGAATATTGAGAAGATTGTCCAGTTCGGACAATAGCATTAGTCGCATGAATCAGAATTTGTTGCAAATGAAGATCGTCAGGTTACGTATATCATCGATGGTATTGAGGCGTATCAAAGATCGATATGCGATAACTCGGGGGTACTCTGATTCGAGGAATGATGATCGTGCAAAATGTTATTGTTCTGATGGATGCTATGCTTGGGATTTTGATGAAATAAATGTTGGATGAAAATGATCATATCCTGATAATTATGCCAATAACCATAATGTCGACGTTCTTGTCTTGTGCGAGCACAACTCCAGCCTCGCCCATGCGTCACGTCAAATTTGGGGACGATCGTTACGCGTGAGCGCGGACATGGTGATTCATGTCGTGGGAACGATCGAACTCAAATAATCAAGATATGGCAATTTGGATTGCTACGACTTATGGTTTGAGGCGAAGGTGGATTCGAGGATTGATCGGACTTGTGATTGATGATTGAGTAAACTTGTGGATTGAGGATATCCAATCTGTGTATCGAGAATGAATTAGTCTAGACTCAAAACAAAAGTTACAGTCTGATGAGAACGATTATTCCGCGGGAGCGTTGCATGGTGATTTCATGTCGACAGTGGATAATCGGACACGCGTGAGATTGGGACGTGACATATTGTTAAAGTCAGACAACCTTGTGATCGATTATTTGAATTGGGATAAATGACTTAAGGAATATGAAATAAGAATTATGGTTTAGCGACATGTCGTGTCGTAGCGTGCTTGACTTGAGAGGAATAGATAGGCAGATTATATCGAATATGTTTGAAAAATATAGACTATGCAAGTTGCTTGTTGGATGAACGATATTGATATGTAGAGAAAATGGTTGAACATGACTCAGTATAGGATGGCATTGCTGAATGACTCAGACCCCTTGGACTAAGTGTTGCAAGTAAGAATAGGAGAAATATATGCTCGATGTTTAGAAATCTGAATGATGTGAGCTTGGGTAGAAAATCCTGTACTATCAACTTGGTTTGACCCCAGGATTGGGGTCAGTGTTGGCATTATTGTTTTAGAACTATGATTCCAATCCTGACAATTGACGTTAGTCTAGCGAGATGGCCAAGCGAGTTAGGCGAGACGTCCATGTTTCGAGAGAGAATATTGGTATTGATGAATGTAATGATTCAAGAGTATGGTAATATCACTCACGAGATTCGGCTGACATGCATATATTTCAGGGATGTCTGAATATGTGCACGATGCGACTCGAGTGAGAATGACAAATTCTCTATCACGCGGCTTGGCTGAAATGCATGTATTTTGGGGACGCCCAGAATATATGCATGATCCAACTAAATAATACGTTGAATTCAAGAGAGACATGAGGAATGGAAAAGTATCGAGGATTTGTGATTGTATGTTCCAAAGAAAAGATTGATAGTAGTGCAAGCATGGATCGAATTGAAGAAACGAATAGGCGTAGTGTGTGCGAGAGTTATAGAATGTTGAATAAAGTGATAAGTCGATGAGTAAGTACTCAGTTAGTTTCTCGGATGAAAGTTTTTCTGAGTGGTGTATGATCTAGTGCCCCGTCCCGCTCAGTCAATCGAAGGAATCGAAACGCTGATGGCATTCGAACTTAGCCACGCAACGGCTTGCTCGAAGACTCGCTCAGGTGGGTGGCTTCGGTAAACTTGCCTCAGCTTGGCCTTCACAATAATAAAACGAAAGTTTTTAAATGCACAAGTAGGCTTGATAATAAAAGAGATGCATCCACATAGCTAAGGGAATAATCCCAACTTGGGTTAGACTGAGTTAGAATATGGAAAGATCCTACGGTCGGCTTAGAATTTTGCTCAACGTGCTTTCAAAATGACACTCGGTCTTTCATTCCGTGGCTTGGGAGAAAGAAAGTTGGTATTCACCACAAAGCTGGAATTAGCCTAAGTCATAGGCGTCGCTCGCGTATATGCTTAACAAGCATGTACGGTCCTGTCGTCCTTGGCTTGGCATAGCCTTAGCCTGTCCCGTGGTTTAAGTCGTATTGTACGACTTGTGGTGTAATTCTAGACACCCAAAAAACTTGGTTGTTCAAGTCGAACGCGTGCACGACACGTTTTCTCGATGCAAGGCTTGGTATAGCCTCTGCTCGTCAAGTCGTTGCACGAATAAGTTAGACGAAAGTTTTGCTGGGCTATCGAAGTCATAGTAAGCACTGTCCCCTGTGGTCTGCGGTTGCCAAGTCACATAGTCCCACAATCTCAAGGCTCGTCATATAAAGTATGTAACTTGAGCGATAGTGTCGCGTAGAGAACAAGTCAGTCTAAGGCACGCGCCATGGTTGATTTAGGGAAAGGTATGCCACAGACAAAGGAACACATTCTGTTCAAGTTAAGATGAAAGACTACTTAGTAGTCGTCTCCTGGATTTCAAAGGATAGAAGTTCATGCGACTGGTTGTCGGCGAGATCGATCCCACTACTTGGGAGTCTCGATAAGGAAGTTCACGAGATCGGTCTCGCTACTTGGGAGTCTCGATAAGGAAGTTCACAAGATCGATCCCGCTACTTGGGAGTCTCAATAAAGAAGTTCATGAGATCGGTCCTGCTATTTGGGAGTCTCAATAAGGAAGTTCATGAGATAGGTCCCGCTACTTAGGAGTCTCGATAAGGAAGTTGGAAAGCATGTAAGGAAGGACTTGGTAGATTGAGTTGAGTCTTGCATGGTCATTGGACAACTTGCAAGCAAGGGGAATTCCTCGAACAATCTCGGGGGCACCGGGTTCGTGTCGGCCTAGGAGGAATTGCAGATATTGTACTGTCACGATCCGCACCCACCGTGAGGGTACGAGTACGTAACAACGCCCAGCCTACGCCGTAGTGTCGGCGGTAGAACGCTGTCCTAGGTCTCAATGCATATAACAGTATAAGACTAAACAGTTTATACTCCCCGAATGGGGGTGACATAGCAGATACAGTCTCAATCACATCTAAGGTAGAGCATGATAAAGTTAGATAAAATATAAAATCCAAAAGAGATACAGGAGATAGAAGTCTAAGTGTCTATGATACATAAACCCATAAATACATCTCAAAACTCAATACAGTATTCCATAAAGTAAAATACAACTCCAGACAAAATGAAATAACTACCTAAACAACCTCTAATGTGTCTCCTCTAGGCTAGCAGGCAACCTCCAAGCTATCTATAAAATTTATCAACAGGTCCAGTCAGGACGGGAGCGAGCACAAAACATCTCACGCAGTTCATATCGAGTTAGGAAATATAAAGCATGCAATAGAGTAAAGTACATGAAACGCTGAAAGAAGAATGTATAGAAAACAGTAGAGATTTAATAACAGGAAATATCTAAATATGATAAGTAAGAACTGTAAGGAACATGTAATTTAGAGTACAATCTGGTTATATAAACGGGCTAGGAAGATGCAATGGTAACTCCATTGTACGTGGGTGTACAATAGACATATACAATAGTTATACAATGTTGTACAATAGGATTTGAGTACATAACCAATTCTACTCCCCCTTCCCAATCAATACACAAGGATCTACTCCAGTTACGTTATCTTATACAATAGTGTACAATGTTATACAATGGATGTACAATGTTATACAATAGTGTACAATGGTCTATCCCTGGGGCTCATGTGATAATGAGAGTACAATATGCACAATGAGTATACAAGGATATGGGTATTCAATAAATACAATATGGAAGTGAAACGCACGTCACAATATGTATTTAGTGAATACAAGGAGATAACATCTCAAAAGAAGATCCATATAGTACCAATCCGTGATAACAGTCGTGTCAGCATCAAGTACAGTAATCTAGAGTAAGAATGTAAATCCATACAAGTATGAAACGGTCAGAGAATGTACTCGCCTGATGTCTGAATGTCCAAAGTAAATATACTGTCCGAGGAGAGGTGTCTGGCTCCTAATTAGAACAGCACAAGTCACAACATGCCCAGAAGGGTAATATAAAGCACTACAATGCATTCTACATGAATCTAGGTCAAACTAGGCCAAAGTCAACCCTTGGTCAACTGCACTAGTCAAACTAGGTCAAACTAGGTCATGTCCTAACCCAGCAAGTCTTACTAGGCCTAACCAAGACTATCCTAGCAAGCACACATCAATACAAGGCTATACAAGCTAACATACACTCGACTCTATATAGCATGCAATTATTCAATACTCAAATAGGCAAGAATTCATATTGGATATACACGTAATCTATTACTTTAAGCTATATATGTCTACACATATATACACATGCATATATTAGTATTCAACATTAGGTCTATAATCATGGCATTTCAAATGGTTATATAAACTTATATATATTACAACACAATATGCTAACATATATATAATATACATACATAGCTAAGTTAACTATATTCATAAATACTTATTTAAGAGGCTATGTGTGTGTATGTGAACATGGCAAAGGGGCAAGTGAGGGTTAAATGGGCATACATAGTGTATACATATCAAAGAGTGTCAAAGTGTAAGTGAACAATGTGTCAAGTGTGATAGTGTCAACATAGTGTAAGGGGGTACATGAGGTAATATAGGATTTGTGTTAACATAGAACATTACATCTCATTAACTTGTATATTGCATACATTACATCTATTATTACATTACATTCATGCTTGCATTCATTCATCATTTATTTATTCTCTTGCACCACTATATGCACCATACATTACATACTATGGAACCTACATATTCATTACAAGCCATACTTATACATGCTTACATTAAATAGGATACTTACACCTCATACATCATTTATTTAACCATTTACTCATGCTTGTATTCTCTATTTAGTTACATAATGTATATACATTAACATGGGTTAAAATCAAATAGAACATTATATTACACACAAGGGTGCACAAAATGCATATGCCGAATAGTAACTCCTACTAATAATAAATACTGTACCATCTCAGCATGAATTAAACTCTATGATTAAAGTATGTTATAGATCTATGTGTTACTTTCCGAAACTTTAAACGGATCGCGTTTTCGTTTCCGGAAACTCCCGGAATCGCGAAAACACCGAGAACGCGTTTGTTTTTCGTACAGCTGATACTCAAATAATTCTCCAGAAAGTTACAGAAATAATTAGGCCTATTAATACATGTTTTTGGAAAGTTAACTTCAATACGCTTCTTTTAAAAAAATGGGAGATTAAACCGAGCTTTGAGCTAGAAGTTATGACATTTCGAAGTTAGGGCTGAAATTAAAAACGTGGATAAAAATCATGACGGATTTAGATAGTTTGAGCCAAAAGAATACACAATATATATCCTAATTATCCACAACAATAATAGCAATAATAATATGAGGAACCACACTCACAAACTTGATTATATAATCATCATGAACCATTTATTACATATATAAATATAGATACACTCTCATTACAATATATATATATATATATATATATATATATATATATATATATATATATATATATATATATATATATATATATATATATGTAACATGAACACATCCACAACACAAAGGACACTCCTATGACCTCCAAATGGACACAAAATAGACACAAATGGAGATACAACCATGGGGGTCATTCCTATGGGTTCAAAATAGACCTATATGCATGAGGAAATGAAAAGGAGAATGGATTTATACCTCCCGGTAGATCGAATCGAAGAAAAATCTTCCCGGAGCGACACCGACACGTAGAGATTCCAAAAGGACACGAACGAGCTCCGAATCCTCCCAAACTTGGGTAGCTTCCTCCTTGGCTAGAATGGAGAAGGAAAGAAGAAGATTTGGTGGTGAAATGGAAGGATTTGGTGGAGAAATTGCTAGGGATTGCTCTCTAAAAATTTGGAAAAGAACAAGAGAGAGAAAAATAGATGGATAATGACAAATGGGAGGCTCAACCCTATCCTTATTGTGGCTGGCCATAAAGGTGGTTTTGTCCTATTAGGAAAAGTCCAAAAGCCCCTACTAACCTATTCTATGAGTATTAGGAAAGGGCTAATTGGTTGGGGCTAAATTAGTCATTCTAAAGTCTCTAATCACACTAACCTTATCCAAAATAATTAGTCTAACCTCTAACTAAAATATTTCTATCATGTGGACTAAAATTAATATCATGTGGGCCATGCCTAACTAGTGTGTGGGTCCCACTAGAGTCAAACTACCCCCGGGTCCCCGTTTCAAGTCGGATTGAGTTGAAATTCGAACCCGACTCAAATAACCCCAAAACAATATCATAAATAATAAAATAATATCAAAATAATTCAAAGAGGTCAAATGCAAAAATATCCTTAGGCCAAAAATGATATTAAAATATCATAATCACTTGGTTAGGCTCTAGGTCAAACAGTCTCTAGGGTTTCACTAGCAAAACGTCAAAACCACAAGTCATTGATTTAAATAATGTTAAAATAATTTAAAATCACCAAAAATCATATCATGAATTAAATATCATTATTAAAATAATTATAAACATGAAATTTCAAAATTACCCCCAATCAAAAAATTAAAATAAAAAAAAAAAATCAACCCAAAATTTAGGGTGCTCACATCCTACCCACCTTATAAAAATTTCGTCCTCGAAATTAAAATGTTCGTAATCCTTCTAGGTTAAACCCCCGCAATCAAATCTCAGAATTTAAATAAATCATACCATCAAAAGGACGACATACAGGGTCATGGCATACGGTGGTAGTGAAAGTCTTATCTAGGTATTCTAGTCATGCTAAACCAAAGCGGTCATAGGATATCAAAATACACAAGCAATCTAGGGTGCTAAACAAAAGTTACAAAAACAAAAACCATCAAAACTGTAAGGCAGTCTACCATCCTATATGAAAACTGATACTTATCATAAAAATAAAGAAAAGTAACTACCCATTATCTTTAAAGGGTTCAGAAAAAAAAAATCAAAATCAAAGTTAAGGAATGAAAGCCAATTCCATGGAAAATTTTCCAATCACAATACGTATTAAGAATATTTAGTCTTGATACGATCTAAGTTGATCAAATTGGGGAAAATCAAGATTTAGGCAATATGGAGGACAGGTTCAACAAAGTCTGAGATCGAGCATACAAGGATAGAGATTCAGGTCACAATCAAATTTAATTCAATTAAGTACAACCCAAGATATAAATATGATAAGAAAAGATAATCGAAGTCGATTTGGTCGGATTAAGAAAACTAGGATTCAATGATATTGAAAAACTCCTTTTAGAGAAAACAGGAAAAGATTTCATACGAAGTCAGCAAATCATCCCTCTCTAATACTATCAGTTTATCATTTGCTAAACCATATTCTTTTTTTTTCACAAGTCCCAATATGAAAATCAACTTCTATATAACTATCATCGAAATTTTATAACCTTCAGTCATCTAAACCTTTACCACAATCACCATAGACAAAATCTTTAAGTTCCAAAACATTTTCCACGAAACATACCCCTCTTTTTAGGAGTCAACACTTATTCATTTAATCAAAATTTCAAATTCCTTCACCTCGTTTTAAATTAGATCCAAAACCTCTAAATCCAGTTTATGGAATCTTTGGACTTGTTTAAATCGAGTCTCGTATCACTAAACTCCAATACCACTATGTCACACAAAATTTATTCTTTTTTTATAAATCAACCTTCATATTTTCTTCAACGTTCACCTTCAAATAATTTTTTTTGAATTCTACAATTTTCTTCCAATCATCTAAAATAATTTCTATAACGTAAAATCCTTGTGTTCTCTCTGTCTCTAGTCACCATCTTACAATATCTAGTTCAATTTCGCATAATCATTTTATTCGATTAAATTCTCCTTTCCATCTTTAAATTTCTACATAGCCTTGTAATAGTTCCCAAGAATCAATAACAAAGATTTTTAAGTTCTCAAAACTAGGTTGACCTTAAACATCCTTATTAGTTTTGAAATACATCCATGAATTATTCATAACCCACTTTCTGTGATTGTTTCTAAATTGATAACATTTATCCCTCGATTTTATTTTAAACCTTTACAACCTTCATCAACGGTACAGCTCGATTGAAGTGAACCGTTACAATATAGGCTGCAGGTCATTCGGTGGGAGCTCGTACCTTGCTTGCGAATGGTCACCATATGCAAAGATCCAGTATAGCTTGACATTGCTAGTGACCACTAATATAGATGTGTCGGCATAAGAGTGGATATCCGCGTGTATGCCTTTGGATTGCGTCGAGTACTAGCAAGTTACGAGTTGGGTTAACAAGGTATAATTATAGAAAGCACTAACATTGAATCGGTACGGGTTAGGTGTATACGGTTGCAACATCATTCTGGAGCCTAGGATTTGGCTATAGCAAGAACACATGCTTCGGCATGAATGTGGCGTCGTCATCGAGTCTTTTCGAGTTAAGTCAGGAAGGGCCGTAAGGCAAGTTGGTTAAGTCTGGTTGATCCTTGGCGAGGTACTGCCTCAAATATATATTGAAGCCACGAATAGAGTATAGCATGACCCTCGTGCCCACATTGTAATTTTTGTTCAATATCAATAAAAAGAGTATTTTTCTTGACTTGTGTTTTGCTTCTAATTTCTGCTGCTGACTATTCAATGTTTCTGCTTGGGACTTCTGTGCGACGACCTTGGTCGCTTATCCTGTAATCGGCCGTTATGGACCTGCCTTGTGTGAGCGCAATCTAGGCTCATACGGCATCACGCCTTAGATAGGACGATCGCTCCTACGAGAGCGGGGCGTGACACCCCCACACTCGAATGACATTCAAGTTGGGTTTGACCTTGAACCAGAGTTCATGAGGAGTGACTTCCGAAGTAGCATGCAGAACTATGTACAATATGAACGTAGCCGTAAGCACTGCTTCACCCCAGAAGCAATTTGGAAGATCCGCAGTCAACAGCATTAAGTTTATCATCTCTGTTAACGTTCTATTCTTCCTTTCTGCAACACCATTTGATTGATGGGAGTACGGAGCAGTTGTCTCGTTGATAATTCTATGTTTTCTGCAGAATGATGTGAATTCATGAGACCTATACTCTCCATCTCGATCACTTCTGAGTCTCTTGAGTTGTTGTCCGATTTGACGCTCGGCTTCAGCCTTGAAGTCCTTAAACTTCTCAAACGCTTCATCTTTAGACTTGAGCAGATAAACGAACGCATACTTTGAGAAGTCCATAGAAGCATGGAATTTTCGGCGCATGTATAGGCCAGAATTTCTATGCGCCATGGAACTCAAATGAAGTACTCGGCACAACAAAGGACAGCAAAAGTACAGACATTAAAAGAAGATTTTTATTTTATATGAAAGTCTATTACATGTCCAAAGAAAGGCTTTACAAAGGAGAACTTCTACAAAAAGAAAGAACCTAAGACTACAGCCAGGCACAGCAAACTGCCATGCGCCCCATGCCACATCATCCGTCAGGCGCATCTCTTTAGCGTCTCAGTCAGGCGCGTCTCTTCAGCGTCTCATCCAGGCGCATCTCTTCATCATCTCAGTCAGGCGCATCATGAAGTCTCACTATATGCGCTCTAACTTTGAGCATAACAAGGGTGGGCGATCAACCCCACTCTAGCTGGAGGAAGATCTCTCCAAAGCCCAAAGAAGAGGAGAGCACCGTAATTCCGATTTGCGGCTCTTCCGGTATAACGGAGACGGGACTAGAGCATCCCGATCTTTGGATGCAACAGGCACCTTCGGCCTGCATCGGGAGCCCGTGATCCTGGTTTTTGGATGTAACAGTCACCTTCACAAGTGCGTACGAAGACGACTCGACGCATCTTCACCCTCGGGAGCGTCTTGTCAACAGAATGAACTCGAGCGAAGAAGTTCATCTATATTCGGGAAGACAGAAAAAAATGAGAAACAAACTCTCTCCTTGCTGCTATTTATAGGCCGGGCAAATCAAACCCACGTGCCAAGTGGCGGGCTCTCCGAATCCCGTACAATGAATTTGCATTCATGGTGATGAACCTGTCCCCTCGAATTCAGCCAAGTCAAAACGACTATTTAAAGCACTCGAAGAACTCAACAGTCGGACCAATAAAGACGCGTCGGTCAGACACCGTCCATCATACACACGTGCCCATCAGTACCAAGCGCCTTATAAGGATGCGCCCCACGCGTCCCTATGCACCTAGTGGAACGCAGATCAATGTACCCACTCCAAAGCGCATCACCCGTCAAGTGTATTAAATGCTGAAGTCTGATACGACAGCAGCCATGCCTCGATGACAGAGCAACAATAGATTTTACAGAAAATAAAGCACCGCTGACGTCAGCGTCATCATTACTTTCCTCTGACGGTTACAAGCCACGTGGCCGACCAACCACTCGCATGCGCCTTCGCAGCCATGGGCCCGAAGATTCGTATGCGCCTCAAAAGCCATGCGCCCAGACTGGTTCATGACTCCTGAAGGTTACGAGCAAAAGTCTTCTCATGCGCCCGATCCTAGGCGCATCCTGTCATATCACTCTCCACCAAATCTGAGATCTTTGAGCTACGGACATGCGCCACGTGTCCCTTGACTTAGTTCAATCCACGAAGGGGTGCTAACCACCCAAGATCTCAACAACCGAAGAATCCTCTCAGTCGCCACGTGTCAGCTCTTCCGATGCACCACAGGCTCAACAGGAAGGATTCAATCTCCAAATCAGGACGCATCAACCATGCGCCCCTGCCAGCATCAGTTACGTGGCGTTCCGACGACCAGGCGCATCTGACATATGCGCGCATGAACAGCCAGCCTGCAAACTATAAATAGAAGGATTATTTCTTCATCAAGGAGGACACACAGACAGATAGTCGAAGACGGAGAACGAGATCATTAGAGTTATAGAGACGTGCGTCTACTCACAGGGATCGGAAGAGACACTCAACATCTTCTTCCCCCTCCGCAAGCTCCGGCATCCAGAGCAACCCAGACCTTCAGAGAACCTAAGATCATCGTCAGATCGTCAACGGAGTCAACGCATTACCACTCATTCCATCGACACAGAACCCAGATAAAAACGAAAGTGTACTCTTAGGACTACATCTAAGTCCTACATTGTAACATTGTTCTGTTTGTAATTGAAATTCCAATTCAAAGATTTTAATGGCAAACAAGCTAGCGACTCTGTTGGGGACCTCTTTCTTCTCCGATAAGAAAGTTGTGTTGCAATCTGACGACGTGAAGGTGGGCTCCTCCCACAAGATACTAGTCGTACGCTTCAATCAACAGGCGTATGAGAAGTTCATCTCTGAAGGCAGTGCAAGTCCTTCGAAGCGGCTGCCGAAGCCGAAGAAGAGTCGCCAAGACTGGGTGCGCAAGGTGGAGGCCCCAAGCACCATCACTGAAGGGGATGTGCCGATGCAGCCTACCCTTCTCCCTGACGCCCTCAGCAGCCAGGATGTGCACACGGGTGCAGTACATCTCTCGAAAAAATGTGGTACTGACTATATTCCCCAACCATCTTTTTCTCAGTCACGAAAGATTTGTCGACGGAGCAGGGGCGTATCTAACGCCCTGCGCATGAACTCTGGTGCGCCGCAGAAGGCTTCTGTCTTTGACAGACTCACTCGCTGTTATGACGAGGATAATTTAGACTCTGAGTACGATGCACCCCAGTAGGCTGGTATGAAGAAGTCCAAGACGGCACGGGCCATGCGCCTCAAACGTGCTATGCCAACGGCAAACCAGAAGCATGCGCTCACAATCATGCATGCCGCTGATGGTAAGCTGTACAAAGTTGACTCGGGTGCTTCTGCGCCAGAAATGAGTCGACCCTCAAAGTCCTTGTCTCACTTGGACGCATTTGCTGTGTTCGCAACCAAGTCGAGTAAGGCAAATTCTGTGGTCTTGAACCCACGTGCCTAAATTGGTTGTACGTCTGAGGATGGTTCAAGTTACTATAAATGTGGTTCCCCCACTATTGATCTGGGTGCACCTTATGCGCTGGATCAGGGGCGCAACATGCTTTTGATCACCCCGGCACTTGGCCTTGCCATGTGCCTGATGGGGGTGTAAAGGTGGCACTCTCCTCTAACGACTTGCGTAATGTGATCATTCAAAATGCCGATCAGGAAAGTCGACCGACAAGCACAATGCGTCCCTCACAGGGCACACCTGTGCCGTGGTCACCATCAACTGTTGTTGCAAGATAGCAGTCCCACCACAAAGGCAGTCTGTGTTCCAGCGACTGTAATCGTCAACACCCCTCCGACATCGCCTCGGGAAGAAGGTGTCGATTGAAGAAGAGCCGGAACTAAAGGTTGCTTCTTGCAACGTAGTCAATAACTCCTCATCAATTCGAAAAGTGACTGGCAACTCCTCATCCTCATCCAAGAGCTAGCCGAGGAAGACGAAGGTGACTGTCCCGTCCTCAGGAGTATTTGAAGGCACCCGGGCGAGAAAAAAGATTTTGGAAGAAGTAATAGCTGGGGGTATTCAAGCCCTTGTTGATTCTCCTCCCGAAGACGAGGATATCCTCCAGAGCATAAATGGGGGTAGCCAGGATGAAACCCTAGGAGAAGCGACTCTTCCACAAAAGAGCGAGGCTGAAAGCGAAGCTTCAACCGATCCATCTACTTCCAGTCACGTCATGATAGTATACATGACGGAAGGTGGTGATACGGAGTCAGATGCTCCACCCGCAGACCTCGTTCAGCACATGGATACTTTGGAGAGAGGACTCAAAACCCTCTCTGCCTCTATGCAAACACTGACTCAAGCAGTGTTCGAGATACGGTCAGCTTTGGCCAGAGCACCTTCCACCAATTCGGACCCAGGAGCTAACGGGAAATCAAGTGTGCCCCTTCAATGGGCATCCTTGAATACCGATTGCTGCAAAGCACCTCTGGTATCAGAACCTTCAAATGTACAACTCCAGGCTGTTCCACCTTCTCCGACTCCCAGTTCCACGGAGGACGTGGTTGAGATGATCAGGGACATGCGTGAACGCTTCGAGTCAAAGAATAGACAGGAGGAGCGCGAGAAGATGGGGATCCCGCAACCATACCCTCTCGAATGGAACAAAGTGGTCTATCCTCCCAAGTATAAACCATAAACGTTGATGCCATACGACGGAAAGGACTCTCCACGTCGTTATATGACGTACTTTCAGTCTCAAATGGGACATCTCCCGAAGGAAGACACGCTACTCACCAGCCTGTTTGTCGAGGCATTGAAAGGAGTGGCTTACGACTGGTATTGCAGTCTCCCTAACAACTCCATATCCTCCTTTGATTGACACGCCTCTTCCTCGATCGTTTCTACGACGGAAGGAAAGACATGACGAAGGCGTCCCTTATGGAGGTACGTCAGAAGGAAAAAGAAACGGTTCGAGCATTCATCGAACGATTCTGACAAGCCTGCTTCAGACTGCCACAGGGTATGCCAGAACATGCACTCCTCTCCTCCTGCAGCATCAACATGCTTCCTGCGGTTAAGCTCTGGCTCAACTTCACTCCTCCTCCCGACTGGAGCTCATTGACTATTGAGGCCAAAGCAGCTGAAAAGAAGGCATGCAATGCCCGCCTTCTGGGAGTCAATTTCCCTGCTTTTGAAGACAAGGAAAAATGGCCTGCTACCAGCAACCCTGGATATGAGACGAAAGGAAAGCAGGCGTTGACTGTCAATGCCTCTAAAAATGCACAAGCACCTACCCAGAAGCCTCCGCTTGCACCGAGGCCAAAGGAGGTCTACTCTTTCAATGATGAAGATACCTTGCAACTCTTCGAGATATTGAAGCAGGGTGATAAGATCAAACTACCAAACCCGAAGCGTCCTGACGAGGTGGAGAGAGTTGACAATCCGAGGTACTATCACTACCATCGGTTTGTCGGACATCCAACTCAGGACTGCTATGTCCTCAAGAACTACATCCAGCGCATGATCAATGCGAATGTCATCTCCGTCGATTACGAGAAGAAAACAGTCTCGACCAACCTGGTATCGCTCCAATTTGGCACCTTGCCACCAACCACAGCACAAGATGGCGTCGTCCCCATCCCAAAGGCGACAATGGAGATGGTCAACCTATCACCTACCCGTGACAATGTGAGTGGACTCATCCCACTCACCACATCTTGGAGAGAGATCTTATGGGTTCACCCAGACCTCGTCTCTGAAGTTACTCAACCGAGGGTACGCTCTGGCTCCAAAACCAAGGACAAGAAGATCAAGTCTTGCCGCATGGTCTCTTCCTCCGCGGAAGAGGCACTTCCTGTACAAATACATTGACAGCAGAACGCCCAACCCGACGAAGCTGCCGTCGTGGTGGTGCCTCCCTACACCGCCCATGTTGTCCAGGAAGAGGGCCCATCCAGACCTCTAGCAGCTAATAAACAGAAGCACGTAGAGGCCCGTTTCGACAAGCCTTTGCGAAGAGAAAATGCTTCGGGGCTAGCCAAGCCCCACAACTTCGACATACTGGCACAACTTGCCGGTACTCCTGCCCGCTTATCTCTGTTCGAGCTTCTTCGTCTTTCCAAAGACACCTACAAAGCTCTCTGTGAAGCCTTGAAGGATGCTGAGTCCTTCATCAGTCTGGTTAAGCAGCCCGAGGATATACCAACAATATGTGCGCACTGCCATTGTGTGGAGGAGGTCATCCCTAACATAACCTTCATCCAACAAGACATGCTGCTCAAGCACAACCGGCACAACAGGCCGTTGTATTCTAGTCTTCCACATTGGAATGCAATGTATACACTAGATAACGCTCTATGGTCGTTACAAACACAAATAACGACCGTCAATCATGTAAATCGAGTAGTCCCGTACTAAGGAGTCTGTTTTATAGTCCTACCGCAGAACCGGGACGAAGAACCCATCATCTTCGGCAAAGTCGAGCGTCATCAAGACCTTCCGCCACTCGAGCCAAAATCGGATACCGGTAGAATTCAAGTCTGCCGGTATACGGACAAGGCAAAGTATCTCATCCAAAAGATGGGCTATAATCTGAAAAGCAACAAGGGCCTGAACTACGGCAAAGGCCGACGTCTTCCTCTCCGACTCCCAACACCCAAAGGAAAGCCGCAGGACTACTATCGTCGTACTCGACGGGGGGTGGGCTATGTCACGCCGCCGGCAACTCCAGAAAGTTTGGAAGCAGAAGAAGTGGAGCACTCTCATTCATCTGAAGCATCAACTTGGGATTCCGATACCAGTATCGGCTCAGTCTTCAGAAAGGTTCTATCAGTCAACATGGTATCTGCACAATCTCGAGAGGATGAAGGCAATGACCAAACGCCAGAATTCTTTGAGGAAGAACCTTGGGCTCAACGCCTAGGAGCGCAGTGGGAGTCTCGGTTTGAATTACGCGAACCCCCTACCGAAGATGAAGTCGAGCAGATCAACCTTGGGGACGAGTCTTCTTCCAAACCTATCTTCATCTGCAAGAGCCTAAAGGGAAAAGACCGGGAGTCTTTAGTCCAATTGGCCAAAGAATATATCGACGTCTTCGCCTGGAGCTACGAAGATATGCCGGGACTTGATCCCTAGATCGCGATGCATATGCTTAACATCTTACCTGATGCTAAGCCTATAAAGCAACAACAACAACGTTTTCGTCCTGACATCATGAACGCTATCGATCAAGAGGTGGATAAACTCCTGAGCAGCGGGTTCATTCGTGAAGAGCAACATCCGGATTAGGTGGCCAATGTCGTCCTTGTTACCAAGAAGAATGGAAAGATACGAGTCTGCATCGACTTCAGAGATCTCAATACTGCTTGCCCGAAAGACAAATTCTCGCTTCCAATCACTGACGTGATGATTGACAAAACATATGGCTTCGAACGTATGTCTTTTATGGATGGATACTCGGGCTACAACCAGATCAAAATGTTCCCCGATGACGCAAAACACACGTCATTCAGGACTCCGAAAGGGGTTTTCTGCTACACAGTAATGCCCTTTGGTTTGAAGAACGCTGGTGCGACATACCAACGAGCTATAAGTACCATTTTTTGTCAATATCTACGCAAAACAGTTGAGTGATATGTTGATGATATCACTGTCAAGAGCCGTCTCAAAGGTGATCACCTACAAGACCTAAAGACAGTCTTCGATCTCATGCGAGCGCATCAACTCAGGATGAACCCCGCTAAATCCTTCCTTGGGGTTTCTAGCGGAAAGTTATTAGGCTTCGTTATCACGGTGAAAGGCATTCATGTCGACCCCGAGAAGACCAAAGCAATCCTTGACATGGACCCTCCGAAGAACCTCCGAGAACTTCGAGGCCTGCAAGGGCGTCTTGCATACATCCGAAGGTTTATAGCAAACCTTTTCGAAAAATGTCAACCCTTCACCCAGCTCATAAAGAAGGGAGTCTCCTACGTCTGGACATGAGAATGCCCGAAAGCTTTCGATGTTATCAAAGCTTACCTGACGAGCTCGCCAGTCCTGGTGGTACCCGTCACAGGCAAACCATTTATCTCTACGTCCGTACCATGGATCATTCCCTCGGCACTTTGTTGGCTCAGAACAACGATACAGGCTACGAGGAAGCTATCTACTACCTTACTAGGACAATAATTGGGGCTGAACACCGGTACAACCCCGTCGAAAAGGAATGTTTGGCTTTGTTGTTCGTCATCCAGAAGACTCGCCATTACGTTTCGGGCCCGACAATTCATGTCATCTCCTGAGTCAATCCACTCAGGGTTCTCATGACGAAGCCGGGATCATTGAACTCCCGACTAGCTACATGGGCAATCCTGTTGACACCATATAACATGGTATTTGTTTCACAAAAAGCCGTCAAGGGTCAAGCCCTAGTCGACTTTTTAGTCGCGCACCCCATCCCAGAGTCTTTCAGACTCTATGAAGACATCCCGGATGAGGTCCAAGAATCAAACGTCACCGAAGAAAGCTCCGTCTGGCGGGTGTTTTTAGATGGCGCTTCGAGAACCGGCCCTAAAGGCCAAATCATCGCAGGAGTGGGGGTGGTCCTAGTCTCCCCCGATCAGCTGGTCATCCAGCGTGCTTACTCCCTTTCAAAGCCGTGCTCCAACAATGTTGCCGAGTACAACGCTCTGATCATGGGACTCCAGTTAGCGCGACAACTGGGGGTGGATCATCTGGAAGCTTATGGCGACTCAAAACTCGTCATTAACCAGATCCGAGGGCAGTACGAAGTTCGTCATGAAGATCTGGTTCCTTACCATGAAGCTGCATTGAATATTATTTCAACCTTCACCAAGTTCTTTATAGAACACGTACCTCGGCTACAAAACCTGGAGGTTGACGCTCTGGCTGGCCTCGCAGCTTCACTAGCATCACCCCTCGGAACTCAACACTACGTCACGATAATTGGCCGAGACTTGGTCTGTCCTAAAAATAACCTATGCTCACAAATGGCCCATGCCATGACGATAAGTGCCAGTATTAATGTTCGAGACTGGAGATTCCCGTTCATCGACTTCGCGGTCTATGAAATCCTCCCAGAAGACCCGAAAGAAGTCGCCTCGGTCAGAAGGCGTTCCCATCGATTTTATTACGATACAGCTACTAAAATGCTGTATCGACAGTCCTACGATGGACTTCTCCTTCGATGTCTATCCAACGAAGAAACAGCCAAAGCCCTTCAGGAAGCTCATGACGGGACTTGCGGGGCTCATTAACCTGGCCTTAAATTGCAGGATCGACTGTGACGTATGGGTTACTACTGGCCAACCATGGCAGCCGACGCCATCGACTATGCTAAAAAGTGTCATGCTTGCCAGCTTCACGTCGACTTTATCTATACACCATCGGAACCACTACATCCTACAGTTGCCTCATGCCCCTTTGAATCATGGGACATGGACATTGTGGGACCTATCACCCCTCCTTCATCGAGGGGACGTCGCTTCATCCTAGCCATCACCGACTACTTCTCCAAATGGACAGAAGTGGTTCCACTGACGGAAGTAAAAAGCTCTAGGGTGATCAGCTTCATCAAGCATCATGTCATCTACCATTTCGGGGTACCCCGTAGGATTATCCACGACAATGATCCACAGTTTATCAGCCATGTTTTCAGCAGATTCTGTGACAAGAATCGTATTCAGAACGTGGCATCAACCGCCTACAATCCGACAGCGAACGGATTAGCCGAGGCTTTTAACAAGACTATCGTCAGGCTACTCAAAAAGGTCGTATCATCCAACAAATACGACTGGGACAAAAAGCTCGATAAATGCCTTTGGGCCTACCGTACAATGGTATGGATTTCAACGGACAACATGCCATTCTCCTTAGTCTATGGGAGCGAAGCGGTACTGTCTCTCGAGATCCAGATACCCTCACTCCATGTAGCGATTATAAACCAATTGAGAGAAGAAGACAATCAACGCCGCCGTCTGCGAGAATTGGAGGCACTTGACAAAAAACGTCTTCTAGCTCAGCAGCGCATTGAACTCTATCAAGCCCGTATATCATAGGCTTTCAACAAAAAGGTCAAGAAAAGGACTTTCCAAGTAGGCGACCTAGTCCTGGCAGTAATGAGTCCGATGGTGTTGACTCACAAAACACCAGAAAAGTTCGAGCCCAAGTAGGAGGGACTTTCATCATAGAGACGGTATACTCAAAACGGTGCTTACCGCCTCGCCCGACCAAACGGGGACTTGTTCATGATGCCCATCAACGACAAGTTCCTAAAGAAGTACTACTCTTGACATCTTTTAGATATGTACTTCCATCTCTACCTAGTAAGGAAATCAGTGGACTTGATCATCAGAGCTCACATATACCTCATTTTCATAAAATCTTATGCTTTCGGAACCCAGTTGTACCGTGGCATTCTATCTCCAGTAGAAGAACAACCACGTCTATATTACCTCTGAGTTGCTCCTCTACACCCTGCAAAGTGGAATCTTACACTACGTAGGATTGCGCTACTTATCATGTTTGCCATGTCCACATTACCTCTGAGTAAACATCCCGTACAGACAACCCCCGCGTTGCCGTACATCGATCGCAGAACTTTTATGTCCATATTACCTCTGAGTAGTTCCGTGTACCCCCATAGAGTCACTCCTACCACGTCCGTAACACCTCTGAGTAGAAAGATTCCGTCATTTGAACCCCATATTTGCCACGTTCACATTACCTCTGAGCAAACATGTCGGTCCTCTCCAACTTATTATCTGTACATAAAAAAGCAAGGTGCGCAAAAGATAATAGGTCCACACAAATCACTAGTTCGTGACAGTAAAGACGAACACACCAGAAAATTCTTTATTTTGTATTCAAAAGTAAAGGATTACATCCCCAGCAAAGTTGACAAAAAAAAGAGACTACAATCCCTAAGCATCATTAGGATTGGCAGAAAGCTCTTCGATCCGATGCTTCAAGTCTTCAGCCCGAGTCCCCACGGTCGCCAAGACTCGGCGTTCAGCTTCTTGATGCATTACCTCCACAACCTCAGGAGCAGTGTCATTCTCGTACTTGGCATCTAACTCTTGCCGCTGGCAAGTCAGAGAAAGAAGATGGCGGGTAAAAGCTGCTTCTTCTTCTTGGATGCTACGTGCTCAGCCTGGGCTCGCTCAGCGTTTAGTAAAAGTTGGGCTCGCTGGTCTTCAAGGAGGCGAATCTTGGCAGTAACCTCCGTTATACTAGCATCCAATCGGCCCACAGCTCCACATGCTCCTGTGTGGACTGAGATGTCTCTCCGCCGCAGCCTCAGCATCGGCCACCTCGCGGTCCCAGATGGCCACCGTAGCCTGATAAGACGACTCAACTTCAGCTATCAATTTCTTTTTTTCTGTTTCTATCAGAGCAGAAAAATTATTTTGCCGAATACTCTGAAGTTCAGAAAGGTGCTGGTCAAGCTTAGCCACCGACGCCTCCAGAATCTCGGCCATATGATCATGGCCCCGGTAGGAACGTATCAGACTAATGTAAGGGAGCGCAATGGCTTTCGCTATCGCGAAACTCCCGTTCGCATTCAACACTGTCGATACGCCTTTCTGCAGCATCTTATATACCGCCTCAACGACGAACTGCACATATTCATCCGTGTCTGCCAACACCTGAGGCGTCATAACAGGCGTTGGAGGAGCTATCGTAGAGGTTGAGGACGATCCTCCGACGAGCCGCAGAGCCGAAACCTCAATGTCAGTAGGTTCTTCCCCACCGGCAGTACGAATTCTGTCGCCAGCTGAGGAAGCTAGGGAGGGATGCAATACTGTCCCCCCAAGTGGAAGAAGCAGGAGGAGTGTCCTCCATCACTGGGCCCTTACCCACATCAGAGTCAACGACGGATGGTCCCCCGACATCCGGATTGATGGTATTATCCCCGGTCGGGGCAGGACGGCTCTCCCTTTCGTTCGAAGCGACAAGGTCCGCCCCTGACAGTTCAACCTCCCTCGGAGCCGGGCTCGAAAAATGAATCTCATCACCTGCATCAGCTCCCCCTATAGGGACGGGTGTAGGGCTCGGCAGTGACATCGACCCTACCGTATCAGTCCCCACTTCCGAGGCAGGGGTAGGGCTTGGCCACGAGGCCTCGTGTACGACCAGCGCCTCGTGTACGACCAGCGCCTCAGTGACATCGACCCTACTGTATCAGCTCCCCCTACAGGGACGAGTATAGGGCTCGGCAGTGATAGAAGCCCGACCGTCAAATTTTTGTCGGACCGCTAAACGCGATCTCTCTGGTAGCAGGATCAACATCTTCCTGCGAGCCATCGTCATAAGAAGACGAGCACCACACTTCCTCCTTGTCTGGAAGGACTTTTTCCACAACTTCCTTTGGGGCCCCGACGCTTTCAGGCACACCCTTAACAGTCGGTTCTACTCCCGGTCGAGGCTTCATGCCGCCCTTCTGATGGGCCGACCGAGAGACCTCAGCAACCTGAGGCGCTAATACATCTTCAGCTTCCCTTCTAACATAAACTGGAGACACTGAAATCTCTACAGAAGCGACATCATCAGCGCTCCCCTCCCTGGGAGATGCTGTAATCGGAGGAATGCGCTCGTCGGAAGAGCTCGCCACCTCCTTCGGCCTACTAATACTCGGTTTCGAAACCCGAGATTTCTTCTTCGGCACCTTCTCCAAAAAAAAGGGAGGACATAAGTCACAGAAATCAAAGAGTAAACCAGACTACGTAGGACGTCTTTACCTCAGCAGGAGCTGATTCCGTCGGTACAAAAAGTGGCACTCCCGGAGCTCCTACCTTCGGAGTCGTCGCCTTCCTTGGCCTCTTCGGTGCAGACGAACCGGCCTCCGCGTCAGCCCGTCTCTTTCCAGCTGGGGGCTCTTCTTGAGTACCCCCTGTTGATGCTGCAGCAGCAGCCCGATAACCTGCAACCTCTGGTGGACCATATGACCGTGCCACTACCAGCATGTTGGTCGTTGCCTCTAGCTGAGTGCCAACGATGAAACTAGTCTCCCTGTCATATTCAGAGGACACAGTATTCATGGCACAATACAGCTTAACAGCCGAATACAAGATCTGCGACCGAGGGTTGCGAACTGGCGTAGTGAAACGAACACAGTGCATCCGGCGTTGTAATATTGCCAACCCCGGGCGACCAAAAACCAGTTTTACCGTTGGCAAAATAAGGTTCCTGCTCACTCTCCCTACAGATCCAGATCCGACCGAGAATACATAGTCCCGGAGCCATATTATCAAGTATACAGTCAACACTACTTTGGAAGACATCCGGTGCACGCATGGCCAGAAACAACTGTATACGTCGTCATCACTCACGTTTGAACGAGGAGTCTTTTCGCCTAGTCGGTTCATTTCGGAGGTCACCTCCGTGTGACTCAGTCCCTACGGAGTCACAAACCGAATCTTGGAAGGGTCCGTCAGGTCCTGCTTGAAGACATAATCCCTCCAAGCAGTTACATGGGGCTGTAACCTGCCCCTATCCCTCATTTGCATCAGGTAATGGTGGCTTGCCACCTCCTTGAAAACAGCCATCATCTCTGAGTCCTTGTCTTCCAGAACTTGGATCTCTTCATTTGTCGAGAAATATTCCTCATACGGCTCCGAGCCCAGAAAAGCTTGGACACCTCATACATCTCATAGAGGGCCAATCCCAACTCCCCCACCGGAGTAAAAAAGTGCTAGTTTGGGTGTTTAACATTTCCAGGAGAGCAAGGAATATATGTCGATTAATGTCGACACCTGCTTGGGTGGTACGAAGGGTGGCGGTCAGCCCAATCGCCTTGAGCTCAGTCTTGAACTTCGACAAAATCCAAAGGGTCAGCTCGTCCCACTTCGACATGTGGTAACTCCAGCCCTCAACCCGAAAATCTCCTTTTGGATACATAACCTTCGATGTTAGCATCCGACTTGTAAAGGTCGAAGCACCAAAGGCGAAGGTGTCAGGAGGAATATCACTATAAATGCTCCAAGGGCGCAAAGTTTGACAATGGTATGAGGTCCCGGCTAGCGAGGAGGCCAAGGTATTCCTTTGATTCGAAGTAACATCAATACGAAGGGTACCCCCCACTGCCCCTCCTTGAGAAGGAGTAAGTTCCCATGGCATCCTCCTCTTGGAAGCCAAACGATAGAAAGCTGTCAGTGGCAGTTGACGCTCAAACTGCCGCATGTACAGGGCCATGCCCTTTGCCGTGAAGAACCAGTCTTCCTTGATCTTCAGTATCTTCACCTCAGTGGAGATCAAGCGGTCCCCAAACAGAAAGGCCGATTTCAAGAAAGTCACATTCTCGGATTCAGTAAATTTCAGTTGGCCGCTCTCCATCATACTTTGGAGAAAAATAGGCGACTGATCCCGGTGCATAATCAGGGACTAAACCCATGCGCGTCAGCAGTGCAGCTTCGACGCATAATCAGGGCCTAAACCCATGCGCGTCAACGGAATAGCCTTGGCGCATAATCAGGGCCCAAGCCCATGTGCGTCAGCAGTTTAGCCTCGGCGCATAATCAGGGCCCAAGCCCATGCGCGTCAGCAGTGGAGCCTCAGCGCATAATCAGGGCCTAAACCCATGCGCATCAGCGGAATAGCCTCAGCGCATAATCAGGGCTTAAACCCATGCACGTCAGCAGAATAGCCTCAGCATATCATCAGGACAGAAGTCCATGCGCATCAGCAACAAGGAGTTAGGGCACAGCAACAGGATGCAACTCATCCATGTGCCCGAAACTCGTCTAAAAATGTTGGGAACCACAAACACAGAAGACACCCACCCGTCACCGCTGGCCGAACGTCGGCGGGAGTCGCATTGACAACAGGAGCGTCCTCCTCGTCAAACTCCATCATCTCCTTACCCCGGCCTTGTCCTCGGCCAGCACCACCACGAGGAGTCTTGGGAGCCATCTTGCAAAAAGAAGTTAGGGTTTTTTTGAAAGAAAAACTCTAAGAAGAAGAAAGCAAGGAGAGGAAGAACTCTCTCTCTCCATCAGACGCCTATTTATAGGTTGGGCGAACGCGAAAATCGATGAAGGGTGACGTCAACCACCGCTTGGGGTTCTGCGAAGTGATAACGGCGGATATCCAAAAGATCATCATTAATCTTTTTTTGTTTATGCCGAGGTGTTATCATTTGCATTTAAACTGAGAGGAGCGTGCGCCTCATCACAGATGCACGGAGCAATCATGCACCCCGAACAGTCATTCGCCCCATTGAAGACTCCACCATGCTTCTTATTCAAAGTATTCCAAAACTTGACGAAAAGTTTTAAAAACTTTAAAGGGGGTCTTATAGAAGCATGGAATTTCAGACGCATCTATAGGCCAGAATTCTTATGCACCAGGGAACTCAAACGAAGTACTCGGCACAGCAAAGGACAGCAAAAGTACAGACATTAAAAGAAGATTTTTATTTTATATGAAAGTTTGTTACATGTCCAAAGAAAGGCTTTACAAAGGAGAACTTCTACAAAAAGAAAGATCCTAAGACTACAGCCAAGTGCAGCAAACTGCTAGGCACCCCATGCCAGGCGCATCATCCGTCAGGTGCATCTCTTCAGCGTCTCAGTCAGGCGTGTCTCTTCAGCGTCTCAGCTACACGCATCTCTTCATCATCTCAGTCAGGCACATCATGAAGTCTCAGCATATGCGCTCTAATTTTGAACATAACAAGGGTGGGCGATCAACCCCACTCTAGCTGAAGGAAGAGCTCTCCAAAGCCCAAGGAAGAAGAAAGCACCGTAATTCTGATTTACGGCTCTTCCGGCATAACGGAGATGAAACTTGAGCATCCCGATCTTTGGATGCAACAAGCACCTTCGGCCTGTATCGAGAGCCCACGATCCCGATTTTTGGATGTAACAGTAACCTTCACAAGTGCGTACGAAGACGACTCGACGCATCTTCACCCTCGGGAGCGTCTTGTCAACAGAATAAACTCGAACGAAGAAGTTCATCTCTATTCGGGAAGACAGAAAAAATGAGAAACAAACTCTCTCCTTGCTGCTATTTATAGGCCAGGTAAATCAAACCCACGTGCCAAGTGGCGGGCTCTCCGAATTCCGTATAATGAATTTGCATTCATGGTGATGAACCTGTCCCCTCGAATTCAGCCAAGTCAAAACGGCTATTTAAAGCACTCGAAGAACTCAATAGTCAGACCAATAAAGATGCGTCGGTCAGATACCGCGCATCATATAGACGTACCCATCAGTACCAAGTGCCTCATAAGGATGCGCCCCACGTGTTCCTATGAGCCTAGTGGAACGCAGATCAATGTGCCCACTCAAAAGCGCATCACCTGTCAAGAGCATTAAATGCTGAAGTCTGATACGACAGCAGCCATGCCTCGATGATAGAGCAGCAACAGCTTTTACAGACAATGAAGCGCCGCTGACGTCAGTGTCACCATTAATTTCCTCTGATAGTTACATGCCATGTGGCCGACCAACCACTCGCATGCGCCTCCGCAGTCTTGCGCCCGAAGATTTGCATGTGCCTCAAAAGCCATGCGCCCAGATTGGTTCATGACTCCTGAAGGTTACGAGCCAAAGTCTTCTCATGCGCCCGATCCTAGGCACATCCTGTTAGATCACTCTCCACCAAATCTGAGATCTTTGAGCTACGGACATGCGCCACGTGTCCCTTGACTCAGTTCAATCCACGAAGGGGTGCTAGCCACCCAAAATCTCAGCAACCGAAGAATCCTCTCAGTCGCCATGTGTCAGCTCTTCCGCTGCACCACAGGCGCAACAGGAAGGATTCAATCCCCAAATCAGGGTGCATCAACCATACGCCCCCACCAGCATCAACCATGTGGCGTTCCCAAGGCCAGGCGCATCCGATATATGCACGCATGAGCAGCCAGCCTGTAAGCTATAAATAGAAGGACCATTCCTTCATCAAGGAGGACACACAGACAGACAGTAGAAGATAAAGAATGAGATCATCAGAGTTACAGAGATGCGCATCTACTCACAGGGATCGGAAGAGACACTCAACGTCTTCTTCCCCCTCCGCAAGCTCCGGCATCCAGAGCAACCCAGACCTTCAGAGAACCTAAGATCGTCATCAGATCGTCGACGGAGTCAACGCATTACCACTCGCTCCATCGACACAGGACCCAGATAAAAACAAAAGTGCACTCCTAGGACTACATCTAAGTCCTACATTGTAACACTGTTCTGTTTGTAATTAAAATTCTAATTCAAAGATTTTAATGGCAAACAAAGTCGTCGATGAAGGTAATGAAATACTTCATCCCGACCTTTGTCGAGAACTGTTTGAAGTCACAGGTATCTGAGTGCACCAACTCCAGAAGATCTGTACTTCGGTTAACCCACTTGAACGGTTTCCTTGTGAACTTTGTCTGTGCACAGACCTTACACTTCTCCAACTCTTTACTTCTTCATTTGGAGATAAGCCATAGACTAGACATCTTGTTTATTCTTTTACAATGAACATGTCCTAGTCTATTATGCCATAGCTCAAGAGAATAACCAGAAGGAGAGACTGCATTCACTATCTCCATAGGAGTTACAAGTTGAAGTTTGAACATCCCTTCGGTACAGATGGCCTTTCCGAAGTATGTTCTTTTATAGGACATAACGACTTGACCAGCGTTAATGTCCATCCTCAAGCCTGCATTGCAGAGCAGGCTTCCAGAGACCAGATTCTTGGCTAAGCAGGTACGTGCTTTGTAGTACCCCGTCCCGCTCAGTCAATTGAAGGAATCGAAATGCCGACGGCGTTCGGACTTAGCCTTACAACGGCTACTCGAAGACATCGCTCGGTCGAGGTAACCGCTCGCTCAGGTGGGGTAGTTTCGGTGAACTTGCCTCATCTTAGCCTTCACATAATAAATCACATATTTTTAACTTGCACAAGTAGGCTTGATAATAAAAGAAACGAATCCACATAGCTAAAGGGAGTAATCCCGAAGGGTAAAATTGAGTTAGAATATAGATAGGTCCAACGGTTGGCTTAGAGTTGGTGCACGGCGTGCTTTGAAAACGACACTCGATCCTTCGTCCCGTGGCTTGGGAGAAGGAAAAGTTGGTCTTCGACACAAACTATGAATTAGCCTAAGTCATAGGCGTCGCCTGCATAAATGCTCGATAAAGCATGCACGTTTCCACGATACAAGGCTTGGCATAGCCTTTGCTCGTCACTTGGGTTAAGTTGTAGGCGTGGTTGAGTTAGGCAAAGTAATGGATGTCGACCTAAGTCATTCCAAGTACGGTCCTATGAGTTCTACGGCTGGGTATGACAACTTAGTCTTACGGTTTCAAGCCCGTCATATAGAGTATGTCTTGGGTGGTGGTGTCGCGTAGAGTTCAAGTTAGTTTAAGGCACGATGTCACGAACTTAGTATTTTCAGGCACGGGCCACGGTTTATTCATTGAGTTGGAAAGTATTACGAATAGTTATTCTTGAGTTGAGTAAAATGATAGGGCAAGAAAGAAGAATGCTCGCGACTACGGATCGTCGAGGCAAGATCTCAGATGTGAGAAGTATTGAACTTGGCCCTGAAAGAGATAATAATACTAGAGGTAGAATGACTGTGTGAGACGTCAGTTGAGTCGAGTCTTGCATGGTCATGGACAACTTGTCGACAAGGTAGAGTTTCCTCGAACGGCCCAAAGCGGACGGGGACCGGTTCTTGAGAAGCAGGATTAGCACGTGCTGGAAGACCGCACAAGTTAGCGCAGAGTCTTGCAGCGGAGCTAGCTACTCGCGCTGGCAAGGGCGGCCGCCTAACAAACTAAAGGAGTCCACGATGGCTCTGGGAGTCAGTGACCAAATTCATATAGATGAGTCGGCATGGCGGCAACCCGCATGTGTGCCTTTGGATTGAGTTGAGTTGAATGTGTGTGTATAGTTAGAACACAATGTTGGGCCTAAGATTTGGTTTCAACGTAGGTGTCGTGCTTTGGCACAAAATGTGGCATCGAGTTTTATGTTGTCGACATATAAGTTGCATAGTTATGATTGAGTAGTCCTGAGTCTAAGTCAGGAAAGGCCGCAAGGCAAAGTTGGTCGAGTGATACTTAACCCACAAGTCTTGATTGGGTCAGTTGATGATTTAGTAGCAAAGGGCCGTGAGGCGGCGATATGGTTGAGTCGCACATAGTTGTGAGGCATAGCACACAAGATTTATAGCACGGTCACACGAGAATAGAGCCTTATGTGCGTAGTTGCGTCTCTGATTTTGGCCGAAAGGCAAGCACGACTTGATAGGTTAACGTTGAATGTTGCAAGCACGGGATGGACTAAAGACACAAATAGGCAAGGCGTCGGTCATAAAACTGATCCTAAGGCAAGAGTAGAAAGACAATTGATAAGAAGGGACTATGTTGCACAAAGTAAATCAAACGTATTAGTTTTGTATGAGTGGGCGAGGAGCTCATTCTACCAGTACAGTTGAGTACTGACACCCACACAGTTTACATGTGCAGGCACAGGTAGAAGCTCGTGGTGCAGAGCTCGCTTGGATGCGTCGAGGCACGGAGTTCCTTGGCGATTTGAAGCGGGCGGCCGCGTGGAGTCAAGACTTATACGGGACATAATGTATGGACGTCGCCTTCCGAAGCTTCCGCTGGCTCAAGACTTGTATTGAGAGATGAGAGAGAGCTGAGTGACTTGTAATGTGAGATGAGAGAGCTTGAGAGATTTGTAATCTTGTCCTGGCTCCCCATTGTAACCTTGTACAATATCAATAAAGGAGCTTCTTTGAATAACTTGTGTTTCGTTCTTAATTTCTGCTGCATATTCAATGTCTCTGCATGGGACTTCTGTGTAGCACCCAGTTTTCCAAATGAGGGTAATTTCAAAATTTCGTGTTTATAATTATTTTAATAATGATGTTTAATTCATGATATAATTTTTGGTGATTTTAAATTATTTTAAAATTATTTAAATCAATGACTTGTGGTTTTGACGTTTTGCTAGTGAAACCCTAGAGACTGTTTGACCTAGAGCCTAACCATGTGATTATGATATTTTAATGTCATTTCTGGCCTAAGGATATTTTGCATTTGACCTCTTTGAATTATTTTGATATTATTTTATTATTTATGATATTGTTTTGGGATTATTTGAGTCGGGTTCAAATTTCATCTCAATCCGACTTGTAACGGGGACCCGGGGTAACTTAGACTCTAGTTGGACCCATGCATTAGTTAGCCATGGACCACATTTTAATTAGTCATGTTAGAAAGATTAGTCATAATCCTAATTATTAGGTTAACCATTTAGAGTTTTTATTTTGACCCTTTTACCCCCAAACCCTAACCAAAATTATTTTAAACACTTGTAACTAAGGGAGGGGCAAACTTGTAATATTCAATGAGGGAGGGGGGATAACCATTGTGGCCGGCCCTAATAGGACTCCCATCTCATTTTCTTTCTTTGAGAAGTCTTCTTCCCCAAGTGCTCTCAAGCTCTCCCAAGGAAGAAGCCTTTTTCCTTGGATTTTCTCTCCTTTAGGTAATATTTTCGTCTCTTTTATTTCTCCATTTTGCATTTAGGAAAGTTTTAACCATAGGAATGACCCCCATTGTTGTGTCCCTATTTTGTGTCCTCTTGTGTCCATTATGTGTCCTTTAGGGATTTCTATTGTATTATTGTTGTGTCTTGTGTTCATGGAGAAAACCCCCAAACTTGGACACACTTTATATTTAAAATATTGATTAAATGAATTAATTCATATTAAATCTCAGATTTGAATATGTAGAGATGTGTTCTTGAGTACTTTACATTTCGTTCATGTATCTCTTATAGATGTGTTCATGTAACATATATAGATTTATATATATATATATATATATATATATATATATATATATATATATATATATATATATATATATATATATATATATATATATATATATATATATATATTGTAATGAGAGTGTATCTATATTTATATATGTAATAAATGGTTCATGATGATTATATAATCAAGTTTGTGAGTGTGGTTCCTCATATTTTTATTGTCATTATTGTTGTGGATAATTAGGATATATATTGTGTATTCTTTTGGCTCAAACTATCTAAATCAGTCATGATTTTATCCACGTTTTTAATTTCAGTCCTAACTTAGAAATATCATAACTTCTAGCTCAAAGCTCGGTTTAATCTCCCATTTTTTTTAAAAGAAGCGTATTGAAGTTAGCTTTCCAAAAACATGTATTAATAGGCCTAATTCTTTCTATAACTTTCTGGAAAATTATTTGAGTGTCAGCTGTACGAAAGATAAACGCGTTCTCGGTGTTTTCGCGATTCCGGGAGTTTCCGGAAACGAAAACGCGATCCGTTTGAAGTTTCGAAAAGATAACACGTAGATCTATAACATACTTTAATCCTAGATTTTAATTCATGCTGAGATGGTACAGTATTGATTATTAGTAGGAGTTACTATTCGGCATATGCATTTTGTGCACCCTTGTGTGTAATATAATATTCTATTTGATTTTAACCCATGTTAATGTATATACATTATGTAATTAAATAGAGAATGCAAACATGAGTAAATGTTTAAATAAATGATGTATGAGGTGTAAGTATCCTATCTAATGTAAGCATGTATAAGTATGGCTTGTAATGAATATGTAGGTTCCATAGTATGTAATGCATGATGCATATAGTAGTGCAAGAGAATAAATGAATGATGAATAAATGCAAGCATGAATGTAATGTAATAATAGATGTAATGTATGCAATATACAAGTTAATGAGATGTAATATTCTATGTTAACACAAATCCTATATTACCTCATGTACCCCTTACACTATGTTGACACTATCACACTTGACACTTTGTTTACTTACACTTTGACACTCTTTAATATGTATACACTATGTATGCCCATTTAACCCTCACTTGCCCCTTTGCCATGTTCACATACACACACATAGCCTCTTAAATAAGTATTTATGAATATAGTTAACTTAGCTATGTATGTATATTATATATATGTTAGTATATTGTGTTGTAATATATAAGTTTATATAACCATTTGAAATGCCATGATTATAGACCTAATGTCGAATACCAATATATGCATGTGTATATATGTGTAGACATATATATAGCTTAAAGTAATAGGTTACCTAGTGTATATCCAATGTGAATTCTTGCCTATTTGAGTATTGAATAATTGCATGCTATATAGAGTTAGGTGTATGTTGGCTTGTATAGCCTTGTATTGATGTGTGCTTGCTAGGATAGTCTTGGTTAAGCCTAGTAAGACTTGCTGGGTTAGGACATGACCTAGTTTGACCTAGTTTGACTAGTACAGTTAACCAGAGTTGACCAAGGGTTGACTTTGGCCTAGTTTGACCTAGATTCATGTATAATGCGTTGTAGTGCTTTATATTACCCTTCTGGACATGTTGTGACTTGTGCTGTTCTAATTAGGAGCCAGACACCTCTCCTCGGACAGTATCTTTACCTTGGACATTCAGATATCAGGCGAGTACATTCTCTGATCATTTCATATCCTATTAGAATTATTTTCCTGCTTTAGATTACTATACTTGATGCTGTCACGTTGGTAAAACAGATTAGTACTATATGGATCCTTTCTTGAGATGTTATCCCCTCAGGGAGCATCGTATACTACATGTTCTGTGCGTTTCACTTACATGGTGTATCACTATGCTTCACGGTTCTTCGATCACTTGTGACATGTACTCTCATGATCACAGAGTCTTCCCAGAATCACCCATTTATGGGCATTCCCAGAATCACCCCATTGTGGGTATTCCCAGAATTATCCATTTATGGGCTATCCATATATCACCCCTTATGGGCCTTTGCATGGAATCATAACATAACCTGGTTGAATTCTTGTGTATTGATTGGGGGTACTGGAGAGTAGAAGTAAACATGTGAATAACATCCAAGTAGTACAGTTCCCAGAATCACTCCATAGTATAGTTCCCATAATCTCCTAAGCCATTCACATGTTTATATTGTACTCTGACTCACTAGCCACTGTTAGCTCTCTACTTATAGTAGATATTTCTATTACAGTTCTCTTTCTCTGTTTACATACTGTATTTTCTTCAGATCCTGTATCTTACTTTACTGCATGATTATATTTTCTAACCTGCTATGATCTGTTGAGATGTACTGTGCTCGCTCCAGTCCTGACTGGACCCGTTGATAAATTTTACAGATAGCCTGGAGGTTGCCTGCTAGCCTAGAGGAGACAGTAGAGGTTGCATAGATAGCTAGGGTTTTTTGCTTATAGTTTATTTTCAGTCATCTTGAGTTGTATTTATGGATTACTGTATTTGAGTTTTGAGATGTATTCTGAGTTTGTATCTTAGACACTTAGACTTCTATCTGTTGTATCTCTTTTTGATTTCATGTTTTATCTATCTTCCTTTATGCTCTACCTTAGATGTGATTGAGTTTACATTCTGCTATGTCACCCCCATTCGGGGAGCATAAACTGTTTAGTCTTATACTGTTAGATGCATTGAGACCTAGGACAGCGTTCTACCGTCGATACTGCGGCGTAGGCTGGGCGTTGTTACGTTTTCGTGCCCTAACTCTAGGGTGCGAGTCGTGACACGTTTTTAGTGGTGGCACATGCAGGTCGAGATTCGCATTAGTACGATTTCGTAGTAGCGCAACGACTTAGTTGTACTACTACGAGCCTGCTATAGGATATATAAATTAAGATGTTAGGATGAGAGGATACTCAATCGCTGTTAGGATTCCTTGAGAGATTCCTGGGATGATCCATGAGAATCTCATTTTGAATTCCGATTTAAACTCCTTTTCCTTGTTTTGATTCACCTTTTTTCTTGATTTGAATTTGATTTTGTGGATTCATTGTAGGACTTTGAATCCTGGTATTAGTTGATGATTTTGATAAAATTTTGTAGTTGTTGATTTAATTTTGTATTTAGATTAATATTTTCAAATCCAAGGTACTCAATCACACTTAGGATTCTTTGAGAGATTTCTGGGACGACCCCTGAGAAACTTATTTTAAACTTCAATTGGAATTCCTTTTCCTCTTATTTGGATTCACCCTCATTCCTTGCTATTGAATTTAAGCTTGATGGGTTCCTCTCGTTTGAACTGATGAGAAGGAACATATCTTCATTATTCTTTCTCGCCATTATTCCCTTGCATTCTTCTTTACCTCTTATCTTAAACTCTGTCTCATTACATTAATTACCCATATCTTGTCGTCCCTACCAGATGTACTTCGAAATCCTTGAATCTTCGTATCTTTTGCATGGAGAAGGCTAAGGAAGTGACGTAAATTATGTAGCTTAGAGAAGACGTAACTGGTTATTTTATGATGATCTAAAGGAAATCAAATGTGGAGTGTTCCATATGGAAACTTGAGATAGAAATGTGGTAAAGGTCTTGAATAGAATAAAGAGATGTATACTGCCAATCTGGAAACAATTACATTTAGAGAAATTTTGGGGTTATAAGATAGTTTATAGGTGTATTCAAAACTAATGAGAATATCAGAGGTCAACCTAGTTTTGAGAACTTAGAAAATCTTGGTTATTGATTCGGGAGAAAACTTTTACTCTGAGGCTATGTAGAAGGTTAGTAATGGAAAGGAGAAGTTAATTATGTTTAATAAGGATATTAAACAAGATGTTGCAAGGAAATGACTAGGGATAGAGAGAACACAAAGTTATGAAAGTTTAGAGATTGTTGTGAAATATTTTTAGGAGAATAATATTCAAGGGTGTATGTCAAAGAAAATACGGAAGTTGATTTTATGATAGAAGATAAGTTTTGTAAGGCCTAGAGATTTAAATTAAATAATACGAGGAGAACAATTTGAACAAGTTCAAGGAATTCGTAAACGGAATTTAGAGGTTTTGGGTCAAATTTAAGACAAGGTGAAAGAACTTAGAAATTTAAATAAATGGTTAATGTTGATTCCTAAATGTGAGGGCTGTGCTTCAAGAGTGATGTTTGGAAATTGGGAATTGCCTACGGTAGTCATGGTAAGGGTTTAAGTAAAGGTTAAATTTTCATATGGGGACTGGTGAGGTAAAGATATGATTGGCAAGTTATGAACAGATGAACTTAAGAGTATCAGAAGCAGATGACTAACTCGATCTTCATTATTTTTGTGCATTAATTACCACCTCTTGAACTCCCACTTTCTAATTGAGATCCTTGACGTTCCTTATCGTGACTTTGATATTCGGAATGTAATACTAGTTGTTACCCTCCAACAAATCTTATATGCAAGACCTAGACGAGCTCACCTTCGTGTAGGTATATCATGTCCCACTAAAACCCGTCTTCTTGTACTCTATTTTCTTGATATGATTTTCTGGTCAACTGGCTAAACTATAACCTCTACCATTATACTAAATTTCTTCTTATTTCAATTAGAAATCCAGCCTTGACTCAATTCTTTCGACCCGACATGTGATGGTGTTCTGCTTGTTTCCTTAGATGCTTAACCTTGTACCTTATCTGATTACTTGACCCGTTAGTTAAGAAACTTGGACTATGTAATTCATTTCATCATTACCACCCTTATATCTTGTGCTGCTAAATTAGCCTTAGTTTTGCAAGCTTATCTATTTTTGAGCTTGGTCATGACATATTTTATTGGGTGGCCATCCACTAACATATTGTCTAATCAGAACCGGTACATGATGGTCTGATCAACCTATTGTACTTTGGTTCACTTTTTTCATGTATCAATCTACGAGAATGGAGACATAGTTAAACTTGACCCTAGAGTCTCATTCGCGACAGCCTTGACAATTCTCCTTGAAATCTTTTCATCGCCTATGAACCTCGTATTCGTACTCAGTCGAATTAAATTTAATCATGACCTGAACCTCCATTATTGGATGCTCGTGCTCATACTTTGATTTCATTGATTTTCCTTCTTGTCCAAATCTCGTTTTACCCTGAAATTGATCAACTTAGATCGTGTCAAGACAAAAATCTTTTTGTGATTTGTTGTGCCTAAATTTTCAATTTTTGCCATTTTATGGAATAGTAACCTTTTAATAATTTCTTAGTTGCTTGTTAATGACCAATTTTTATATAGGATGGTAGACAGCCCTACAACCTTGATGATTGTTGTTCCCTTACCTTTTCAATTAGGACACCCTAGATTGTTTGTGTGTTGATACCATAGTACTATTTTGACCTAGAATGATTAGTGTACCTAGGTGAGACTTCCAACTGCTACGGTATGCCCTGACCTTGTATACTATTCCTTCAAATTGCATGATTTAGATAAAAAAAATTAGACCTTGATTGTTGGAAAATAGGGACGTCACCCCATTACTATCAGTTGTAGATATATATAGGTTAGTCCTTGATGCGGGGATATGTGTCTATAAACATGTAGCTTATGAGATTTATGAGAGATTATAGTATCAGCCTTGATAGGATGTACTAGTCTTTTGGTGAGTATAAATGTGTTATGAGAGATAGGGGCCTATATGTCTTAGTAATGCATCGTTCCTATGGTAATAGAATGTATTAATAGATGGTTAATAGGAAGATAATAGTTTGAGCATACCTATAGCCTATGATCAGTTCATTTTCATCCTTAGTTAAGACCACTTTAAAATAGGTCCAGTCCCTTGGATATACGTTCCAGTCCATATTTTATTGAAGTTCCATTACCGCCGTACAGCAGAGCAGTGTTGGAGGTATTCCTAGATTGACACTATTTAGATGTCCGTTTATTATTCCAGTGTTAGAAAGTGTTACCTTAGATATTGGGTAGGTTAGAGGCTAAGGAGTACTATCGATCTTAAATTTCGAGGACGAAATTTTTCTAAGGTGGGTAGAGTTGTAGCACCCAGTTTTCCAAATGAGGGTAATTTTGAAATTTTATGTTTATAATTATTTTAATAATGATATTTAATTCATGATATAATTTTTGGTGATTTTAAATCATTTTAAAATTATTTAAATCAATGACTTGTGGTTTTGACGTTTTGCTAGTGAAACCCTAGAGACTGTTTGACCTAGAGCCTAACCATGTGATTATGATATTTTAATGTCATTTCTGGCCTAAGGATATTTTGCATTTGACCTCTTTGAATTATTTTGATATTATTTTATTATTTATGATATTATTTTGGGATTATTTGAGTCGGGTTCAAATTTTATCTCAATCCGACTTGTAACGGGGACCCAGGGTAACTTAGACTCTAGTTGGACCCATGCATTAGTTAGCCATGGACCACATTTTAATTAGTCATCTTAGAAAGATTAGTCATAATCCTAATTATTAGGTTAACCATTTAGAGTTTTTATTTTGACCCTTTTACCCCCAAACCCTAACCAAAATTGTTTTAAACACTTGTAACTAAGGGAGGGGCAAACTTGTAATATTCAATGAGGGAGGGGGGGATAACCATTGTGGCCGGCCCTAATAGGACTCCCATCTCATCTCCTTTCTTTGAGAAGTCTTCTTCCCCAAGTGCTCTCAAGCTCTCCCAAGGAAGAAGCCTTTCTCCTTGGATTTTCTCTCCTTTAGGTAATATTTCCTTCTCTTTTATTTCTCCATTTTGCATTTAGGAAAGTTTTAACCATAGGAATGACCCCCATTGTTGTGTCCCTATTTTGTGTCCTCTTGTGTCCATTATGTGTCTTTAGGGATTTCTATTGTATTATTGTTGTGTCTTGTGTTCATGGGGAAAACCCCCAAACTTGGACACACTTTATATTTAAAATATTGATTAAATGAATTAATTCATATTAAATCTCAGATTTGAATATGTAGAGATGTGTTTTTGAGTACTTTACATTTCATTCATGTATCTCTTATAGATGTGTTCATGTAACATATATAGATTTGTGTATATATATATATATATATATATATATATATATATATATATATATATATATATATATATATATATATATATTTTTTTTTTTTTGTATGTATATATATATATATATATATATATATATATATATATTTTTTTTTTTTTATATATATATATATATATTGTAATGAGAGTGTATCTATATTTATATATGTAATAAATGGTTCATGATGATTATATAATCAAGTTTGTGAGTGTGGTTCCTCATATTATTATTGTCATTATTGTTGTGGATAATTAGGATATATATTGTGTATTCTTTTGGCTCAAACTATCTAAATCCGTCATAATTTTATCCACGTTTTTAATTTCAGCCATAACTTAGAAATGTCATAACTTCTAGCTCAAAGCTCGGTTTAATCTCCCGTTTTTTTTAAAAGAAGCGTATTGAAGTTAGCTTTCCAAAAACATATATTAATAGACCTAATTCTTTATATAACTTTCTGGAGAATTATTTGAGTGTCAGCTGTACGAAAGACAAACGCGTTCTCGGTGTTTTCACGATTCCGGGAGTTTTCGGAAACGAAAACGCGATCCGTTTGAAGTTTCAGAAAGTTAACACATAGATCTATAACATACTTTAATCCTAGATTTTAATTCATGCTGAGATGGTATAGTATTGATTATTAGTAGGAGTTACTATTCGGCATATGCATTTTGTGTACCCTTGTGTGTAATATAATGTTCTATTTGATTTTAACCCATGTTAATGTATATACATTATGTAATTAAATAGAGAATGCAAGCATGAGTAAATGTTTAAATAAATGATGTATGAGGTGTAAGTATCCTATCTAATGTAAGCATGTATAAGTATGGCTTGTAATGAATATGTAGGTTCTATAGTATGTAATGTATGGTGCATATAGTAGTGCAAGAGAATAAATGAATGATGAATGAATACAAGCATGAATGTAATGTAATAATAGATGTAATGTATGCAATATACAAGTTAATGAGATGTAATGTTCTATGTTAACACAAATCCTATATTACCTCATGTACCCCTTACACTATGTTGACACTATCACACTTGACACTTTGTTCACTTACACTTTGACACTCTTTGATATGTATACACTATGTATGCCCATTTAACCCTCACTTGCCCCTTTGTCATGTTCACATACACACACATAGCCTCTTAAATAAGTATTTATGAATATAGTTAACTTAGCTATGTATGTATATTATATATATGTTAGCATATTGTGTTGTAATATATAAGTTTATATAACCATTTGAAATTCCATGATTATAGACCTAATGTTGAATACCAATATATGCATGTGTATATATGTGTAGACATATATATAGCTTAAAGTAATAGATTACCTAGTGTATATCCAATGTGAATTCTTGCCTATTTGAGTATTGAATAATTGCATGCTATATAGAGTTGGGTGTATGTTGGCTTGTATAGCCTTGTATTGATGTGTGCTTGCTAGGATAGTCTTGGTTAAGCCTAGTAAGACTTGCTGGGTTAGGACGTGACCTAGTTTGACCTAGTTTGACTAGTACAGTTGACCAGAGTTGACCAAGGGTTGACTTTGGCCTAGTTTGACCTAGATTCATGTATAATACATTGTAGAGTTTTATATTACCCTTCTGGACATGTTGTGACTTGTGCTGTTCTAATTAGGAGCCAGACACCTCTCCTCGGACAGTATCTTTACCTTGGACATTCAGATATCAGGCGAGTACATTCTCTGATCATTTCATATCCTGTTAGAATTATTTTCCTGCTTTAGATTACTATACTTGATGCTGTCACGTTGGTAACACGGATTAGTACTATATGGATCCTTTCTTGAGATGTTATCCCCTCAGGGAGCATCGTATACTACATGTTCTGTGCGTTTCACTTACATGGTGTATCACTATGCTTCACGGTTCTTCGATCACTTGTGACATGTACTCTCATGATCACAGAGTCTTCCCAGAATCACCCATTTATGGGCATTCCCAGAATCACCCCATTGTGGACATTTCCAGAGTCACCCATTTATAGGCTATCCATGTATCACCCCTTGTGGGCCTTTGTATGGAATCATAACATAACCTGGTTGGATCCTTGTGTATTGATTGGGGGTAAGGAGAAGTAGAAGTAAACATGTGAATAATATCCAAGTAGTGCAGTTTCCAGAATCACTCCATAATATAGTTTCCAGAATCTCCTATGCCATTCACATGTTTATATTGTACTCTGACTCACTAGCCACTGTTAGCTCTCTACTTATAGTAGATATTTCTATTACAGTTCTCTTTCTCTGTTTACATACTGTATTTCCTTCAGATCTTGTATCTTACTTTACTGCATGATTATATTTTCTAACCTGCTATGATCTGTTGAGATGTACTGTGCTCGTTCCAGTCCTGACTGGACCCGTTGATAAATTTTACAGATATCCTGGAGGTTGCCTGCTAGCCTAGAGGAGACAGTAGAGGTTGCATAGATAGCTAGAGTTTTTGCTTATAGTTTATTTTCAGTCATCTTGAGTTGTATTTATGGATTACTGTATTTGAGTTTTGAGATGTATTCTGAGTTTGTATCTTAGACACTTAGACTTCTATCTGTTGTATCTCTTTTCGATTTTATGTTTTATCTATCTTCCTTTATGCTCTACCTTAGATGTGATTGAGTTTACATTCTGCTATGTCACCCCCATTCGGGGAGTATAAACTGTTTAGTCTTATACTGTTAGATGCATTGAGACCTAGGACAGCGTTCTACCGCCGACACTGCGGCGTAGGCTGGGCGTTGTTACGTTCTCGTGCCCTAACTCTAGGGTGCGGGTCGTGACATTCTGTGCGACGACCCCGTCGCAGCCGCTGAAATCGGCCATTATGGAACCCGCCTTGCACGAGCGCAATCTAGGCTCATGCGGCATCACGCCTTAGCGAGGACGATCGCTCCTACAGGAGCGGGGCGTGACATCCTTCATATTCTGAAGCGTTAGCGACTTCCCCGAAGTCAGTTGCAATACCACTGTCCCTATTCCGGGTACTTCAGCTTGTGTCAGGTTTGCCACCATAATCTTCTCAGAAACAGGTTAGCACATGGTGAACTACTCGTTCTTTGAGCAAACATGACACGAGGCTCCAGTGTCTATCCACCAGTCTGTGTCAATCCTAGCTGTGTCAACCTGTGCAATCATAGCAACAAAGTTAGCCCCGTCTACTCCTTTTGTTTTGGTTTTTCTTTGCAGTTCCTCTTCCAGTGGCCTTTCTTGCCACAGTTGAAACAAGTCCCAGGTTCTTTGGACTTGGGCTTGAACTGCGCCGACTTCACCTTCAGATGGTGAACGTCTTTCTTCTTTTGGTAGGGAGCCTTCTGCTTCTCTTTGTAATTTCCTTCTTGCACCATGTTTGCCTTGGCCATCTGCATGGAGAAGGTGTCCACTTTGAGTTAAGCCCTCAACTCGTCTTCAACATGTATCCAGTGCAATAGGCGTTCCAGATCCACTTCAATCTTCTTGCGGTGCATATCTGTGATGAAGTTGCTCCACCCAGGTAGGAGCTTGGCGACAATACCCCCAATGACAAAAGCATCGACCAAGGGCATGCCGTCATCCACCAGCTTCTGACGTAACTTGAAAAACTCCTTGACTTGAGGCAACATGGTTTTATCGTCCTCAAATCTCATCCTTCAGACCTTTTCGGTCACGTAGATCTTATTTCTGTTCTCATCTGTCTTGTAGAGATTCTCCACAGACTCCCAAACGTCCTTTGCATTGACCGTCTTGCTGTATGACTCCGCCAGAGAGTCCTCCATTGAGTTCTGGATCAACAACTTGAAGAGGTTAGTATCCCGTCTCCACTTTGACTGCAAAGCCATGGCTTCAGTAAACCTTCGAGCATTTTCACCCTCTGGAATTAAAGGCTCAGGATCTGTCAATACATAGTCGATGCTCAAGAGTTGAAGATTGAGGCTGACATTTCTCTTCCAAACGTTAAAGTGCTCCCCGTCAAACTTCTCAAGTTTAAAACTTGTATCGAAAAGTTGTGCACGGTTGTTCTCCATCAGATTTGAATCTTGCTTTGAGATTATTATTCCCGAAATGGATCTTTTGATGGAAAATAGAAATCTCGAACTCTTATTTCCAGAGAGACGAAAAACTCGTTCTCCTAAGTGAGAGATGAATACTCGTTTTCAACCGAAGTTGATGCAACGAGATGAATGATCGCTCTCAACCGGAGTTGATGCAACGATATGAACAATCGCTCTCAACTGGAGTTGATGCAACGACTTTGCTGGGATGATAAAGATCACCGTTGCTCAAAGCAAGATTCGCCCTATTGCGATCTGCTCCCAGGAACTAGCAAGTTCGAAAGAACTTCTGGAACGTTCGCTGTCACCTCCTTTCATGAACTCGAAGAACTCCTTAGGACTTCAATGGCGGCGGCACCACTTCTCTTTTTGCCTCTTTATTTTGGTGTCAGTCCTTAATGAAGGCAAGAAGAGAATATTTATAGACAAGGTCGAAACCCTAATCCTTTTTCCGGCCGCAACTGATTGCGAAAAGATATTATCTAATAATTAAAATATTTGAATGAATTAAATTTAAATCCCACAATAAATGGATCTGTTCAATTAACTCAATCTTTTATAACCGCTCAAATCTTGCATCAACTCCGGTTGAGAGCATATATATATAGTGTGTGTGTGTGTGTTTGTGTGTGTTATTTCCGAAACAAATCTTATGATAGAAAATGGAAATCTCAAACTCTTATTCCAGAGAGACAAATAATTCGTTCTCCTAAGAGAGATATGAATACTCGTTCTCAACCAAAGTTGATGCAACAAGATGAATGATCGCTCTCAACCGGAGTTGATGCAACGACTTTGCTAGGGTGATGAAGATCATCGTTGATCAAAGCAAGATTCGCCCTATTGCGATCTGCTCCCAAGAACCAGCGTCTGTGGAACGCTCGTTGTCACCTCCTTTACGAACTCGAAGAACTCCTTATGACTTCAATGGTGGCGGCAACATTTCTCTCTTCGTCTCTTTATTTTGACGTAAGTCCTTAATGAAGGAACGAAGAGAGTATTTATAGAAAAGAGTCGAAACACTAATCATATTCCTTCCCGTAACTGATTGCGAAAAGATAGAAGGGAATAATGGAAAGATTTGAATGTGTTAAATTCAAATCCCACAAAGCTCGGATCTGATCAATTATCTCAATCTTTCTATAACCGCTCAAATCTTCCAATCAGCCACATCATCCGTCACCTGCGCCCCATAGCCACTCAGCCCGTCAACATGCGCGCGTAGTTGCGAAGCCCGCAGCAGCCCGCGGCACCTGCGCACGTAGTTACGAAGCCCGCAGTAGCCTACGGCACCTGCGCGCTTAGTGCCCAGCACCTGCGCGCCCAGTGCCCAGCACCTGCGCGCTCAGTGCCCAGCACCTGCGTGCCGTAGCCCTGCAGCACCTACGTGCAGCAGCCCTGCAGCACCTGCGTGCTCAGTGCCCAGCACCTGCACGCTGTAGCACCGCAACACCTGCGCGCCCAGCGCCGTAGCAACTGCGCATCACAGCACCAGCACGCCTGCGTTGCGACTCGCGCACGAGCACATCAACTGCGTACAACAAAGTGCCACTTTACGCCCTTGAGCCCGAGCCCGAGTCGCTAAGTCCCTTCGGGGCTGAACTCCATAAGAAAATTATCCCATGAGCATGACAAAAAGCATTAATACTTCTTTGTAAGTTTAGCCTTCTTTCCACTAGAAAAATACCCCTACATGGCACCTATGCGTCTCTCCACACTTCATGTGATCTCTCAACACAAGCAAAGCTTTATATAGAGATACCATCCATTTGGTTTTTTTCAATATGGAACTATCTTTCTAGTTTCTAAAGCAAAATACCAACAAGCAAAAACACCAATAATATATATATAGGATCCGGATCAAAGACCTCGCACGCGGAGCCCGCGAAGCCCTGCCCCTCCTGCACCAGCGGATCGCGCGGGGCCTACGCGGGGCCTACGCGGGGCCTACGCGATGCCGCATGATCCAACGGTCAAGGATCGCGGGACTTCGACGGGGTTCCAAAAATGGAGCTCTCGATCCGAACCCATATATAATATGATTTTTTTGTTTCATATTTCTAATTGATGGGAGAACTAATGAGTGAGTGCAAGATTACCTATATATAGGGGCTGTTTGGTTGGCTGTTAATGTTCCTGCTGTAATTTGGGTTGTAGCATTTACATCAATTCTAGTGTTTGTTTTCTTTTAAATGGTGCCATTACTGCAACAAATGCTGCAATAAATGCCTTAATCCCTGCAAGTTTTGTTGTAGCCAAAGTGGTTGTAACACCAATTACAACAGTTTTGCTGCAAAGGATTCCATTTACAGGCAACCAAACAGCCCTCGGCCAAGTTTTCGTAAAAATAAAGTCCACTTCCAGATCAAAAAAGTTGTTAAGGTACTAAACAAATACTGTAAGTTTATTTGAAACTAAATTCTAAATTTTAAGTTTTGGTAGCTAAATATTCTTAATATTTGCCCCTCATTAGTTTTCCTTGTCACCAATTTATCATTTCTAAGGCTACTTTAATTAACCTAAACATTGATAGTAAAAAGTTTAAAATATCAAAAAAAATTATTAAAAAAACCCTAGTAGAACTTTTAATGGTTCAGAATATTTAATAGATAGTAATTTTTTTAGAAAGTTCATTACTATTTAGTTGCATCTGTAGAAGAAGGAAAAGGCTATTTTTTTCCCCCGCGGGTGATCCGCGTCCGCGTGGCTTCAGACAGCCATTGGATCCCCGCTAACTTGGACCCACCCCAGATGGGAGAGCCAATAATTGCCTGATGCGGGCTAGCACGGGTCCGTCCCACGGGCGAACAACCTAGCAGCGTTGGTAGAAGAATATAGCATTATAAGTAGCA
>JANAVB010010597.1:4144729-4268488 GCA_029216955.1 Iris pallida
AAAAAGTTAGTTAAGATACTAAACAAATGTTGTAGGTTTATTTGAAACTAAATTCTAAAATTTAAGTTTTTGCAGCTAAATATTCTTAATATTTTCTAATTAGCAACTAGATATATGCATCTGAATTTAGCAAGTTGTTGCCCCTCATTAGTTGACCTTGTCACCAATTTATCATTTCTAAGACTACTTTAATTAACCTTAATATTGATAGTAACAAGTTAAAATATTAACAACAACAAAATTCCTAGTCTCAAAACCTTTAATACTTCAGAATATTTAATAGCTAATATTTTTTTTAGAAAGTTTTTAAATATTTAGTTGCATCTACAGAAGAATATAGCATTATAAGCAGCAAAAGAGGAGACTTGATACAAACCAAATGACCAACATACTTAATTGCCACAACAACGTACTCACAAGGAAGACAAAGCAAGCCGTACTAGAGCTAATGCTCCGTACTTATTCGTAACAGAGAACACACACAACACACAAGTCTCCTCCTCCTTCTTGAGACACAAGCTAGCCAACAACTGTAGTGTAACATGCATACGAGGCACCACAACAACAATACTTTTAAGGAAGCAGCATTAATTAGAGCTAATTAATACTAATTGCTGCTCCGCTGTTATTCTCAACAACAACAACGACACCTTCTTCTTCTTCTTCCTTGGCCGCACGCAACCTGGCTAGCCTTAACAACCTTCAGGATCCGCACAGTAGTAGTAGTATAAGTAGCCGTCGCCGTCGTTGACGTGAGCTTCGCCATCGTGGGAAGTAGGAACTACGGCAAGTCCAACCGAGCTGGCCGGAGAAATATGGCCGAGGTGCTGCAGCTCGACGGGATCTTTGAGAAGCGGTCGCGAAGATGCTGTCGGTATAAGGAAGGAATTAGATATTGTCATCGTGGCGTGGCCAAAAGGAGCTGGATGAGTACTCGGAGGTGTGTCGAATGCATTGTGAGTGAGTGAGTGATCAGAATTAATATCACAATCCAAGCTAGTCGATATATATATATAGGTATATGAGAGATGAACTAGCTAGCTCTAATTAACATTAATCCTGAGAGGGGGAGGGCCTGCCTGCAGCCGAAGGATATATTGTCATTGTCATGGCGTTTCTGGCTGAGGCTGATGGAGTTCCTCCAACAGCCGAAAACGACCTGAGCATTATGCTTGAACTTGATGTTGCGGAAGAGCTCCATTGGACATGGATCCAATGGACGGACGACCAGCAGGCAGCAGCTAGCTAGCCAAATGGAATTAATCCTGAGTGGTTAAAGTTCATACTCAGAATCTACAAAGAAACGGCCTCAAAATGGTCCAAAAGAGGGAATACCTATTGAGGACTGCTACGTTGTCCGTCTGTGGGTCAGCCCGTCCGTCACATGTCTCAGCTCCATTGGTAGGTCAATCGGCGTGAGACCCGTGAATACATGAAGGCAATAGAGTATAGTCACGCGGCAGATGGGTCAACCGACCAACGGACAAATTAGCTTTTCCGATACCTATTTCTTTACTAGAAAATTATATTAAAAACATTCCAAGTTCTCTTTAATTAGCTAAAAGACACAAACTTTAAAATATTTGTAAACGCAGTTCCAATATGCCAGTTTCAAGTGAACGTTGCCGCCAAAGCTCCTGCACTAGAACCCCAGCTCGCCTTCAATATCGGGCCCGGGTCGGCTAACGGATCCGATCGACAAGGATCCGTTGGAGCATGGACGGAAGAGTCACTACAACAGATATGGGATATGATAGCGTGCGCTGAACGCTGTAGAATGCATATTATAGCATATTTCGTCCGCTATATATGCCCCCGCTATAATAACCCCATGTACAAGAACGCTATAAAGTTATAGCGTTCATGAACGCTATTCATGGATTATAGCGTTCATTGACGCTATAGACAATGTATAGCGTTTTGAAACGCTATATGATAGTTATAGCAATTAGGAACGTTATAGAACTTTAATAGCATTCATGAACGCTATAGACTTGTTATAGCACTTACAAACGCTATATAGTTTACATAGCCTTTACGAACGCTATAGTTCATTAATAACATTTGTTTACGCTATAAATGTGTTATGGCGTTCCTGAACGTTGTTTATTTTTAATTGCGTTCCTGTACGTTATTGTTTGTTAATAGCGTTTCGATATATATCTGCTTTTTATAGCATTTCTTTCCTGCTATTATATGTGCAACAATAGCATGTCAGAATGCTATTGCAGAGTCAAAATTCTGTATTCAAAATTTTGCATAATACAACACATCACAATACTATTGCAGATAATGCCACAGTTACACAATGCAGGTATTCAAAAATTGAATCAATCACAGAATGAATTCCGAACATAAGTAAATTCATTAATTTCACTGTCTAATATATGTAGAACAACGAAGTAGTACCAAACATTCAAAATCCTTAATTTCTCCATGTAGAACAACGAAGTAGTACCAAACATATGTCCAAAAATTAAACATTAACAGTGTAGTCAGCTACATATATCCCAAAATGTTGACTATCTAACATTTAGCTCCCTTCGAGCCTATCCACAACCAAAACTCCTCAGAAAACATCCTCTTCCTTCATCCAACCTACACAAAAATAGGGGGTAAATCATTAGTGTAAAGAAAAAACTATCTCGAGCCGATCCAAACAATTGACGAAAAGTAAATTATTGGGATAGGAAAAGTGATGCCTTACCAGTGCACTAATTGATAAATATCTAACTAATGAAAAAGAGCTCTACATAACGCAGCAAGTGTAGTCTACTTCTCAGGTAATCTTTCACTGGCATCTTCCAACATGAAAAAAGCATGTTTATCTTGATGCAAAATGAAACTTCCACTGTAACAATTTTGATGGAAATATTCAAACTCCACTATACTTCTTCTATGCTTCTGGCACGGTATAACTTTGCATTCTGTATGGTAGCTTTAACTAATGAACAACGATAGATGCGAAAGTAGTCTTTATTTTTGTTTTCAGCCTTTTGAGAGTTGGCGATATCAAACTAGTCTTTATTTTGTTTTCAGCCTCCTGAGAGTTGGCCTGAGGTGGCTCTGTTTTTATCTCTCATTTCCTTAAACATTGGTCATATAATCTTCCTTACGCGAGGTAAGAAGACTTGGTATCTGCCTGGTAATACAAGTTACTGTAAGAAGATGGCCTACCCCTAGGACATTTTTCTTATGATATACATGAGAGTATTGTACATCATAAACAACTTGTTAGCATATAGTACATGATCACACATGGCCTTCCTCCAGGCTCATCTCCAACGGCTTCTTGTTAGCCATCGTCGCCTCCTAAACAAAAAAAATTAAAATAAAAATTTATTACGCAGACATGAATACGATACAAACAAGAATGCAAACAACTTGTTGTCATGGGGATGGAGGAGTTGGGCCTGGAGTTCGTGAAGCTTGGCGGCAGAGGTAGCATACTTTGTCGCTGATAGACGCTTCCTTTAGCGGTTCTGGGGATGGGGCTGACGAGATTCGACCTCACTAAGGCGGTGTCGAGTCGGACATGTGTGATCGGTGGGGCAAGCTCGTCGTCGGCCGACCGAATGTTTCCGAAGGGGACGGATTCAGATGCGGCAACTAACGGAAATTTTCATAAAAGCAAGGATACGAACTCTAGAACACGTACAACATTAGAGGAAGGCATAGGTAGGAGGACACGAACCCTAGCAAAGTTGAACCCTAGCTAAGTTGAACAGTAAGTTGAAGAGCTTGACTCCCTTCCATCTGGATTCCATGTAGCAGGAGCTGTTGTTCTGTTGGTAGACGCCTAACTTGAAGGAATGAAGGCTCCCTTCCCTGTCACTCACCGACAACCTCGGGGCGCCGTCGGCGAAAACCTCGACACGCTTCTCGTAGGTGTCGTGCACTACGTTCACTCGGAACCACCTGTCGGAGATATCTCGTTCGATCACAAACTCGTCGTAGTAGCTGAGCGCGTCGTCGAGGACCCACAGCATCAGGGTGGTGGCCCTTCCGCTCGGCGCCGGCACGACGTTCGTGCAAGACAGAGGTGCTTGCTTCTCCGACACAGCCACGACAAGCCACTCAACATGGCGGAGGTCGCGCGAGGCTGCAGCACAAAAATTTTAGGGAAATGGGAGAGAAAAAGAGAAAGGAAGAGAAATTTTAGTATAGAAAAAATGGGAGGTGAGAGAGGAGAAGGGGGTTATCGCTAAAATGAAAATAATGTGTGGTAAATAAAATTTGTGGAAGCTAGAAAGATGAAGGCAGTAAATTAGAGGTGTTTGATTTGGGAATTGGGGCTAGCTCTTGGATGAGGATCCAAGGGACACAACTAAAAGTGAAAATTTGTGCGGGAATAGGAAAAAGCTTAAGTGGGAAACTAAAAGTGAAAATTTGTGGAAGGATCTTTTAGAGGGAAATGAAAAGTTGTATGAAAATTTAAATTTTAAACTTTTTTTTATCATCTTTTCTTTTTGCACAAATTTAGGATAAACGTTTTATTTTTATATTTAATTTATGTTATAAAAATTTATTTTCAAAAGTTGGGTATATTTCAATAAATATTTTATACACAAAATATAATCATTATATATCTTAAGAATATAATTTTCTATACTATTTTTTTTTCCAAAAAATCTTTCTTATTTATTTATTATTTATTTATTATTTATTTATTGTTTTTTTTTGAAAAAAATTCAATAGTTTTTTGTAAGAATAATTTTTTTAAAAGATTTTTGTTGTTGTTTTCTCAGTTATTATTATTTTTATTTTATTTTTATCATTTTTTACCTGGAATATGGGTCTTCAATTACAATGCACAAAAATGCATTTCGTAAATGAGTCTCTAATTACAACACGCAAAAATGCATGCCGTAAATGAGTATTCATTTTCAAACATAAGATATCATTTTGTTATGGACGGTACCGATTTAATTTCTAAAAATCCAACGGACGGGATCGCCCGCTATCGAGAACGCTATAAATTATACATCAAAACTGAATCGCACCTATAACTTATTTTTTTAATATAAAATAGAAAACTGTGTTGCTTCTCCCATGATTGGAACAGTAGATAGTTCAATTGTGAGCATTCGATTAACTCGGTTAACCGAACCGAATTACCAAATACCGAATTCGACCGAAAATCGAATAACAAAAATTGAAACCAACCGAAATATCCCGTACCGAACCAAACCGAACGGAATAAATCTGTTCGATTTTTAGTTTATTTGGTTTAACCAATATTTCAGTTTATTTATAATTTTTTGTTGTCATTATATATAGTAACTAAATGTACAAAAATATATTTCGTATATATATTACTAAATTTTCTTATTCGGTTTACCAGGGAAAGAAATTTTAGATAAAATTTCTGAAAGGTTAGTGCGATTAAACCGAAACCGAATCCCAAAACCGAAACCGAATAAGAAATTTTAGTATTTTCGAAACCGAACCGATTTTTTTTCAAACCAAACCGAATCTCTTATTCGGTTAGGTTCGGTTTGAATTTCGGTCCAAAAATCGAATAATGCTCACCCCTACACATACGGGCATAGCAACGTTCAGAAAAAACTATACCCTTAACAGCGTTCATAACACGCTATATAAAGTTCTGTTAACAACACTATATAATGAACGCTATTGAGAATGACATTCTAATAGCAGGGAGGCTTCAACGCTATAGATAAACTGCTATTGTATGAACATTTAATAGCACTTCAATATGAACGCTATGGATGATTATATTATAATAGCAGGGAGGCTCGAACGCTATAGATAAACTGCTATTGTATTCTATTTTAATAGCACTGCAGAAGAAACACTATTGATGATGACATTCTATAGCAGGGAGGCTTGAACGCTATAGATAAACTGCTATTATATGCCCTATTTGTTGTAGTGAGTTCTCCGGAGACAGGATTTCTGAGCGCGAACGATGCGGCCATGGAGACCGAGGAAATGAGGAAGGTGACGGTGAACCGAGCCGTGTTTAAAAAAAAAACCGGTCCAACCAACATCGATCCATTAGTTTTATCATTATTTATGTTAATTATAGATTCAGCAAACCAATCAACAAGGGGATGTAGCTCAGATGGTAGAGCACTCGCTTAGCATGCGAGAGGTACGGGGATCGATGCCCCGCATCTCCATTTAATCTCTCTTTTTTAATATTTTTACCAGCACTAGTAGACCCACTATCGGGTCGAGTCCGCATAGTTCTAGACCCGGACCCATCCAAGTTTTAAGACTAGACTCCACGCCCATTGGACCGGGTATTTCACTTTGCTATTCAAGTCTATATATACTTTTGTATATGTACTATTTCATACTTTATAAATAAAAAAAATTTAATTCTATAAATTTTTTCACCCAAACTTTTCAACTCCTTATCCTAAATTCCATTTTAGTTTGTATTTTATAATAATTTAAACATGATTGCTATTTAATTATGTGTTTAATATTAATATTGTTTAAAATTATTTCAAATATTATATTAGAGACCGATAATTCTGATGCACCCAACCCAATTCGAGGACTTGGATAATTTTCTATTCCTCCGAGCTCGGTCTTGGACTTCATATGTTGAACCTCAGGTCGAGTCGGGCTCGGGCTTGGACTAGGCTTACGATTCATCGGGTTAGGCTCAGGTTTAGCTCAAACCCGACCCAACCCGCTCAAATTGCACCCTTAAGCTAAGCCCTTGCATGCAATAATTCACAGTCAATGTGAGCTTCGCCATCATGAAAATTAGGAATCACGGTAAGTCCAACTGAGCTGGGAGCAGGGACGGTCCTGACCCAGGACAGACAGAACGACGATCCAGTTAAAGGGCCACAAATATGGTTGTATCGAAAATAGTATTATTATCTATCATTGACCGTCTTTAAAACAAAATAGTTGTTATGTAGTGGTTAATATATTAATCTTGTACTTTAAAGATGCTTAGTATAAACCTTTGTGACAACATTTATTTTTATTTTAGTTTCTTAAATTTTTTTATACATATTATGTATGAGTCCATTTTGAAAGTTCACCTTCCCCGTGAGAGGGAGGAGTGGATGCCGATGTAGAGTTATTACATGTGAAATGAGTGGGAGGAGCTAAGGGTGAGCAACAGTTCGGTTCGGTTTGGTTCGGTTCAAATCGAATCTGTAAAATCCAAATTTTAATAAATTAATTCATTTGGATATTTGCAAGAATTGTCGGTTTAATTCCTATTGGTATAATTTAAAATTAGAATATTATAGTTAGTATTATTACTATTACTATTATTATATTATTAGTAGTATTATTATTATTAGTCGGTTAATTAAATTATATTTTTGGTTAAATTGAAATAAATGATTTTTGTATTGTGTTCTTTGTTTGGACCCTAGCCAGCCCATTTATTCCCAAGCCCAAACTTTTTCTTTAATAAAAAAAGCCACTCACGCATTCACCCCTAATTCTCTCCATATTCACATCACCCTCCCTAAATTACTCTCCCTAAAATCTCTCTCTACTAACTACCACCACCACCTAATTCTCTAAGTCAGAGGAAGCAAACACTCACATCGAGCCGAAAGCATCAAAAGGTGTGTATCGACTTCGCAGATGTGTGGGCTTTGACGGAATTCAAATTGATTACATGTGCGCGACGAATTTGATACGTATCCGTCGAAATTCACCGTATCGGCCTTTTTGCAAAATTTTCAATTATTTTGTGCACGTTCGTCAATTCGAGACGAAACTTGTGCCAAAATGACCGTATCATTTTTTTGGTCTTGTGTGCCAAGTTTGGTCCAATTCTGAGACAGTTGATCGGATCGCCATTTTGCGGGCCCCACGATCCGACTCAACAGGCGATTTTGTGCACTGCCTGCAAGAATCCAACTTTGGACATACGATTAGGTTTGTATCGAAAAATCGGACACATAGACATGTAGTTTGACGACTTTAGAGACCATAGACTCTGGCACGCTTTTCGATGCAAAGCGGGTCCAACGGCGGACACTGTTTTGACCCGAAATGACCGTTTTGCCCTTGTGTCCAGAATTGGACTTATGGGTAGACAATTCTAGCTAATTTTACTATTCTAAAAATATTGGCAATGTCTGTTTCAGCATCCGTAGGCATTTGCGGAGTTTGGATTTTATGACGCTTTGATTTGACGAATTATTTGCGAGACATGTTGCTACCACCAGGCAAGTATACCTTGTATGTCTCTACAGTTTATTTACATGCTTATTCCTATTCTTAACTAGTTTTACTAGTTCATTATTGACATGTGATTTGTACATCATGCATGCTAGTATATATATATAGTCCTTGTTCATAGTTAGCTTTGTAGTTCATATTGGACATGTTCTCCCATGTATCTTGACTGAGTCGTGTCGTGTCATCACCTGTACTTCGACTGAGTTGTATCGAGTCATAGGATAAGAAAGTCATAAAGGAACTGATGTACCTTGTCTTCTTGAAGCTAACCTGCGAGTTCACACTAGAGACGTGGGTTAGTAGTTATCTGTACCTTGATTCATGAAGCTAACCTACGAATCCACACTAGGGGCGAGGGTTAGTAGTTATCTGTCCACACCTGCGAGTCCACACTAGGAGCGAGGGTGATTCTTGAAGCTAACCTGCGAGTCCACACTAGGGACGAGGGTTGGAAGTTGTTCAAACATGCGAGTCCACTCTAGGGGCGAGGGTTTGAGTATCCGATTGATTATCTGTTGACATCATGACATTGAGTTCTCTTGTTCTCCTCCAGCAGTTCGTTTATGCGTAGTGGTTCTTCCAGTCATGTATAGTCATGTTTTCATGTTGATTGGTCATTTCCTATTTATACCCAATATTTTCTTTATTGCATGATGAACTGCTAGATAGGCATGTTTTTATTTATCTTGCTATGTCCCCTGATGACTTGATGATCTCTTCAGGTTTAGCGATTGCAAGGAGTTAGTTAGCTGAGCAAGATGGTAGATGATTATGATGCACTTGCAGGATCCAGGTATTGATATTACATTTATTATCCGTTCATGTTTTCATTCCTTATCATGATATACACTACTTGTTAGCTTACTTTATAGACTTATATTACTTCTTGGAGTCTGTTCGGACATGTATGCTAGTAGGTTGTAGACCACGACCCATAGTGTTCATTCATGTTTCATATTCTTATTGTGGAGATATAGTTTGCCTTGCCATGATTAGGCACAATACCATAGTCCAGACAGCATTTACGTATTCGAGTTGGGCTGGAGTCCGCTTGATACGTAGTTGGCTTGCTCACGAGCTCACGTCCGAAAAGCGAATGCGGGTCGTGACACCATTCCACAGAATCTGCCACTCGTCGCTTGAATATATTGAGAAATGAGAGAGAGCAGAGTGACTTGTAATATAAGAGAAAAGTGATCTTGAGAGACTTGTAATTTGGCCTCGTGCCCACTTTGTAATTTTTGTTCAACATCAATAAAAAGAGTATTTTGCATGACTTGTATTTTGCTTCAAATTTTCGCTGCTGACTATTCAATGTTTCTGCTTGGGACTTCTATGCGATGATCCCTGTCGCTTAGCCTGTAATCGGCCATTATGGACCTGCCTTGTGTGAGCGCAATCTAGGCTCACGCGACATCATGCCTTAGCGAGGATGATCGCTCTTACGGGAGCGGGGCATGATATAATGGTATCAGAGCACAACTTTACATCCTTGGACTTTGATTGAATTCTTTAACTCCGTTGTTCCGCAAACTCTGAAGTTGTTTCCGTAAATCGGTATCGTTGGTGCGCTCTCTCTCAAATGTCCAACGACATGTCCATACAATAAGTCTAAATATTTTGCAAAATCGTACGAAAGAAATTTGGTTAAACAAAAGTTCAAGTAAAGAACGGTTGGCTAAGTCGAGCTAGGCATATACACCAAGAATCGTGACGACCTTAGCAAAGTCGCGTACGAGATACAAATTGTGTTGAAAAAGAATGAGTTAGACTCGATGGAGTATATGGGATAACTATCGATAGGGATGCCATCCGACGATGTTATCGTCGATGTGATATAGATGAGCGTGTTTGGGCTCGAATGAAAATCCGAAGTATGATTCGAAACTTGCTTCGAATATTTGTTGAATGACTTTATTCCTGAGTGGTGTATGGAATAGCACTACAACAAAAAGACCTATTAATGACGTTTGATAAGTAGATTTCATGACGGCTGATAAAAAAGCGTTATTAAAGTTTGAAATACCTTTTTTCTATGACGGTTTGGGCTAATTCTGGACTTTTCATAACGTTTATAAAACAAAACGTTATTAATATTTTAGAGCGGTGGCAAACTTGTAATATTTTTTAAGTTCATTTTTTGACAAAATCCCGCGCTTCAACAAAATTTTTTCTCTCCCCCTCGTTCTGGTTTCTCCTTCTCCGATCCTTTCTTCTCCCTCCTCTCCTCCAACTGCAAAATCCCATAGATCCAAAACCCTAACTCTAGTTTAGCAACACCCTCCTCTCCTCCTCTTCTTCTCCTTCCTTTCCTCCAACTCCAAAACCCTAGCCCTAGATACAAAACCCTAAACCTAGTTAGAAAGGGAGGAGGAGATGGGGAGGGAGCTGGCGGCGCGGGCGGGCCGACGGCTCTGGCACGGCCTTTCTGACGCCGACGTCGCGTTAGGTGAAAAAAGAGAGCGGGACAGCCGATTGTGGTCTCTCCGCTCTTCTTTCCTCTTTTCGATCGGGCGTTGGCGAATTCGCGGTGGCCGCCGAACTCGGCGACGCACGGAGGACCGACACCAGGAGTCAATCGCTATCATCTGGACGATGATGGTTCTCCTTGGCAGGCCAGGGTGTCCGTGTCATCTCCGTCGCAGCAGTAGTCATTAATCGAACGATCCGTACGGAGACAGGACGATCATTCAAATTAATCTGGTGAATTTCCAAACCATGATTCTCTGATCGAATTTCCCTCTTCCTTTGAAATTTTGATCGATTTGATCAAGAATTAACATCAATATTCAATTATTGCTTGTGTACCTATGGTGTTTGATAAATTTACTAAACCAACCTTGGCACCAATTCTGGACACGATAACAATGGTATCAGACTCCGGACACGAAGGTTCAGTGTTGACACGAAGACTCCGGACACGAAGGCTACTTCCAGTTGGCAGGCGAGAAACTGTCTCAGCATTTATGCACATTTTTTGGAATTTCTAGATACTGTACAAACTAAATTTACTATTTTTTTCATGTTTGCAACAACTTTGGAGTGATAAATAAAATATGTTAGCTCACCCACTTGGGAGACATCATACATATGCTGTAGAAATTGATTTTTAGTTTGCACTAGCTGGCTGTGATCCATCTGGTTTTATTGTAGGAAAGGTTGAGTTTCGCGTAACTGAAGAAAGTTTAATGGACCGCTTGAGTACCAACATGCACGAAGCATGCATTTCCATTGAGAATTAATGGGTGCAGGTTAGAGGTTTTTTTTTTTTTGCTATAACAGAATGCTAGTTTCTGCTGTATCAATAAGTATTTCCTTTACAGAGCTAAAGGTTAGAGTGTTAAATCATGGGTGAAATTCTTGCCTCATTTATGTATTATTCTGATTTGGTCCATTGCTCTAATATCTGTAGCATAGTCTTGACCATATCACTTTTATCCTCGGTGCCGACGCTAGCACAAAACGAACATGATTACGTGGGCACCAATTTGTCATCTCCAATACGTGTCCATGTTGGAAAAAACAACAAACACAGCCCTGTTGTTAGAGTGTTGGTGCTTCCTAATCCTAGGAATGACACTGATCTAGACTTTGACAAGGAGGTCCGTTGTCTAGGTGGAGAATCTGATCAACTTCTATAATTGAGAAAATTATTTTGGCATTATCTTATGCAACGTTTTACAAATTGTGTTAAGCAATAGGAACCTGCCTAGGAGCAGAATCTGACCAAGGTCTAGAACTGAGAAACTTCTTTACAATGACAAGGTATATACCAAATTTTTGGGGTCAGTTGTCTTTTGGAATTGCCTTCACAGAACAAAAAAATGACAAGAGGGACATGGCCTACTCTGCCAATGCAGGGAAGGTTGGAAGGGAGTTTTATGAGCCTGGTTTAGAGCTACTTACTCCTGCGTCAGAGGTTATGAACTTTCCACTATGTCATGAATTTGGCTTCTCAAGAACTGTGTGCTTCTGTGTGTATCTGATGATTTTGCTTCTAGCTGTAGCTCCAAACTTCAGTGTTATATATTTTATTAGTGTTTTGATTGGTATAATAGGATTTTTCTTTTCTTTTTTCCATCGTCTCCATAGAGCTCATACCTCCTAGTCTTAAATGGCTTGCTTACAGGGTTTTGACAGTTCATGGTTCATCCGATGAAATTATACCAGTAGAGGACGCTTTCGAGTTTGCCAAGCTCATACCTAACCATAAGCTGCACATTGTTGAAGGTGCCAACCATTGCTATACTGAACATCAGGAAGAGCTAGCTTCAGTTGTACTGGACTTCATAAAATCTAATCAGGTACCGCTATCATGCCCCAGAGATACTGGGACTGTATTTTCAAGGATGTGAAGGTATCGTGAAGATATTATGTCATCAAGCGGCTATCTAGCTATCACGAATGTCCGAAATTAATTATTGCAGTAAACGGTCTGTAATTCAAAGGGGATCAACAATATAATTGATATTTGGATAGGAAAAATTGATTCGAGCATGAAACGACCTTTTTAGCGGGATATGTTTATGTTAAAATTTCTTCTCTCCAAATTCATTAAAATACTTTGAAGCGTGTCTTATTGTGACAATACTCTATTAACTACAGGTAGAAGAAAGATCTTCAGTGGCAGAAGTTTGAAAACTCCTACAGATTTGGCATAGAGGAACTACAAAGCACTCATTCTATTATGAAAATTTCTAGTTCCTCATGGTTGGATACATGACTTTTCAAGATGCATGCTTCTTGTAGTTGCAGCAAATGTGTACCGTCTTATGTTATTAACTACTTTTGTGAAACCCAATTTTTGTAGATTAATAATTATGTTAATATTATAATTATTAGTATCATTTTTGAGAGTTAAAATTAATTTCGAAAATTATTAACATAGATTTTTGGATGCGAACCCAGACCCGAGCCCGAACCCAGACCTAAACCCTTTCTCCCTTTCAATTAAATCTGATTATGGAAAAAAATATAGTATTTTGGATCTGGTCCAAGTGGACCAGATCTCTCTCTCTCTTCCTCCCACGTTTTCACTCTCTCCCTACTTCTCTCCCCACAACTTCTCACAACCATAAACCCATTCTCCACTTCTTTTCCTTATAACTCCCATACTCAGAACAACTTCCTCTACAGAACACTTCCTTCCCCTTCTTCTTCACTTAAGAACAAATTCCCCAAACCAACTCTTCACCACTCTTCACCAGAGAACACCAAACCCATTTCTCCTCTTCCCCAACTCCCCTCCTCTTCCGAGTTCCTCACGGACCCGAGCTCCCTGCGGCGCCCTTAGGCCAAGACCTCCCCGACACACCTCCGCCCTCCCCGCGCGGCCGAGCTCCCGCCGACCCCAACGCCGGCGCCCTTCCCGCCAGCCTCCTTCCCGAGGCGCCCTTCGCCGGAGCCCTAGTCCCGGCCGCCCAACCCCCTTCGCCGACAGCCCCCGCGCGCCCGTCCCCGAGGCAGCGCCCCTCTCCGTCGGCACTGCCCTAGCCGGCCGCTCCCCGCACGCCCGTCCCCGAGGCAGCGCCCCTCTCCGCCGGCACTGCCCTAGCCGGCCACTCCCCGCGGCCCCGCTGTCCGCTTCCCGTCGTGCCCTAGCCGGTACCAACCGTTTTCTCCGCCGATCTTGGCCAGACCCCGCTGTCCGCGCCCGGCTCAGCCCGCGTGCGCCCCGCTGCTCCAACAGCAATGTCCAGCACTGTTTCGGTGGTTTCCTGCTGCTGTTCGCGAGTTGGGATTTTCTCGAGACCGTGGAAACGAATTTCTTTTCTATTATTTTGCATCTGAGAGCTCTAGCCGAGCAACCCGAGGTATAACCCCTGTCCCGTTCTATTTTCATTCAGTCTATGATGAGATTGGTCCCCGATTCCCTCCTGGGAATTCGATTTTTAGCGACGTCGTAATTTCAGAACCTTCGGAAAGGTTCTGTTGGTTGTTTTCCTTTTCCAAAACTTTTCGGAAAATGGATTTCGATATATTTTAGCTTCCGGATATTTCCGGTATTGTGCTGTGATGCATTTGGCTGGATTCGGACTCCCGAATTCGTTTCGGGTCGTTCCGAATTAATATTTGGAATGTTTGTGGTTATTTTCATATATATATTTTGTGATTCCCTGGTTTGGGATTTGCAAGAAAAAGATTGGCATATTTTCCAGTTTTTGGGTTGACCAAAAGCAGAGGAGATGCTGCCGGATTTTTTCGTAAATTTAATTACATTTTAAAAATGATTTCAAAATGGATTTCGAAATTATATTAAATATTTGGATTTTGGGCGACGTCCGTATCGGTCAATGGGCCCCGGCTAAGTGCAAACGAAACCGGCTTCGCCCGGACGTTGAGCATTAGCCTAGTTGACGATTGGACCATATCTGAGACTCATCAAACATTTATTTTTAACTTATTTTATCAGTACTATTTATTTATTTATAATTATTTATAGGAAGTTTAGGACTAACGACCGTTTCTGTCTTATTTCAATGTATGTAAATAAACTGTAATGGACATAAGCCCAGCTGGTTGTTGGTTCTGTAACTGTAATTTGGTAGTGTAGGATTTTTGGTTATTTGCTGATTTTGTAGCGTACGCGTAAATCAAAAAATATAATTATTTTCATATAGAAAATTAATAAAGTTTTTCTCACATAAAATCTACAAGTTTTAATATGTAACAAACGATCATGTATTTCTCACTAAAATAAGAAATTTAGTTTTATATTTATAATTACGAAAATATAAAGTTTTAATCAAATTAACTTGGTAACGACGAGTTTTCCAAAATGCAAAGTTTAAACGATCTTTCCCTCGTTATTAATTCAACGCACCAATAATCGTGTTTTGTTCGTGCTTTGTTAATAAAGAATTAAAATTGATTAGGACACAATTAGAGATTTCAACTAGCATAGTCAGATTGGTAACCCTGGATTCTGAGCCAATTTCTCGAATGTAAGAATTCGAGGACGATCCTAAATTCCCAACTCGAAGTCTTCATCCTCTCCAGTCCAGTCTATTTTGAGGCAAGTACATTTTGTGTTAGTTTACAATTATTTAGTAATCGTTTTAATGCAAGTTTAAACCACGATGCAACACGAAACTCTCTCTGAGAGCACTGACTGTAACTACTGTAACTGTTTGGGGACTGGGGGAGTAGTATAATGATTATGACCACATCCAAAACAATAACTTAGGCCAGTATTAGCTTACCTCTCTTACACACGGGGATAAGCCGAATCGTATCAATAGGATATAACTGTACAACCCAAGCCGGTCATATTCATTGCCTATTCAAATCATACTATTTTACTGCTAGAAAACTGTTTACTTCAAATTGTTTAAAAGTGCATGATTCTATTATTATTTTAATTGTCAAATTAGCATGAATTGTACTTTGCTCCCTTCTGACTGGAGATATCATTTTTAGGGAACATTGAGGATGCTGAGCTGTTATACTATACAAAAGCTAATATGATCCGGTTCTGTACCCTGTTGGAGGACGCAGGACTTGAGGCCGGCGAGCCGAACGCTTAGCTAGACTTTCTGTTTCTAGATTTGTTGTTTTAGAATTTTGTAATTTGATTTCAGCTTTTAATTCAGTTCTTTCACATTTCAGTTGTAATTATTCTAAATGTTTAATAAAGTTTCATTTCTCGAATTTTGAGTTGTGACAAATATAGATGTTGTTGTGGATTACCTGCTAATGGAACAGCTTACTGCCGCTGTCTCAACAACGGTACAGGCTGGGCATGATCCGGTTCGACCCTATTATTTGGGATCGGGTCGTGACATCTTTTTAGTGGTGGCCCATGCAGGTCCAACGACAAACAACTTAGGAAAACATACCTAGAAACAATTAGAACACTAGAACATTGATTTGTCACAACATAGGTCTGAATTATATATGAATAAATATATTTTTTTTGATTTTAGACTGGTAGGCTATCTTGCTTATGTGTGCATCCTAAACCTTCCAGAGAATGGCCATTGACAAGACCAATACTGCTGGCGATGAGATGTCATCTCTTGATCATACCCCATCTCCTCAGCCAAGTCCAGGGTTTATTCCCTCGCAGCTGATTGACCGTCCCCATAAATGCATCCAGTGAAGTTTTTACTACACCGGCGGATCCTACCTCTTCTCAAACTGAGCTGCACTTCCTTGAGGAAGTACCCATTCCTGATGCTCCACCAGTACCAGCGAACACCTCCCAAATGGTTGCCCTATTTCAAGAAATCCTGGAGTCCCAGAAGGCTCAAGCTGAAGTCCAGCAGGAACAGATAGATATCACGAGAGAAGTCATGAAGAACGTCAATGATGTAGCCTTAGCTATCTTAAACCAAGTTGGAGCGGAACCTCATCCTAGGAGGTATACCCCTGAATCTAGAAGATACTTGAGTCCCATCAAGTACTCTACTTTCCGGCAGTCTTGTCGTAAGAGGCTATTGGCTTGTGACTACTGCAAGAGGCCTGGTCATCAGGCCGTTAGTTGCCGCAAGAGATTGGGACAATGTTTGGCATGTGGATTCGCTGAACATCGGGTAAAGAACTGCCTCTTATCTCCCCATTATACCAGAGCACCTATCCCAGCAACACCTGCTACGCCGCAACCTAGGGACTCTCTTCCTATCGAGCAGACCTTGCCTCCTACACCCATTGTAATAAGGTATGATGCAGACTCGAGGTTCATAGAAGATGAAGCAGTTGGAGACTGCTCGTACAAGAGCCAGAGCCATGAGGATTAATACCTAGGACTGCTGAATAGTATTATCTATTGTTATAAGAAGTTGTAACAGGATGTCCTTAGATCAATCATGAGAGTCTTGCTGTAATTCTCCTTCATGAATAAAATTCTTAGTTACACCTTTGTGGCAGATGTTTTCCCTGATAGTCTTCCCGGATTATCCCAGATCTAGACATAGAGTTCACTATTGACCTAGTCCCCGGCTCTTCCCTATTTCTAAGGGATGCTACAGAATCAACCCGCAGGAGGCCAAGGAGATGAAGGACCAGATCAATGAACTGAAGGCTCTGGGATTCATTCGAGACGGAGCTTCACCCTGGGGAGCACCTGTCTTGTTTGTGCCCAAGAAGGACGAAACAGTACGGATGTGCATCGACTACCGGGCGCTGAACAATATCACCATCAAGAACAAGTACCCTTTTGCCCCGGATCGATGACCTATATGATCAATTGAGCGGAGCCAAGGTGTTTTCGAAGATTGATCTTAGATCTGGCTACCATCAGATCAGGGTCAGGAAGGAAGATATTCCCAAGACGGCATTCAACACCAAGTATGGGCAGTTTGAATTCTTGGTCATGCCGTTTGGACTGACGAATGCTCCTGCGGTGTTCATGAACCTTATGAACAAGGTTTTCCATAAATATCTAGATCAAATTGTCGTTGTCTTCTTCAATGACATTCTGACCTATTTAAAGACGGAAGAGGAGCACGAAGAGCACCTCAGGAAAGTTCTGGAAACTTGAGGAAGGAGAAGCTGTATTGTAAGCTTTCCAAATGTGAATTCTTTCTAGACAAGGTGGATTTTCTTGGCCATGTTGTCACAGGAGAAGGAATTTCGGTGGACCTGAAGAAGATAACCGCTGTTGGGAAGTGGTCTACCCCAAGCTCAGTTGCTGAAATCAGGAGTTTCTTGGGCTTGGCTGGCTACTACCAGAAGTTCGTGAAGGATTTTGCCAGAATTGCTGAGCCGATAACGAAGCTCACTCGAAAGAATGAAGAGTTCATCTGGACAGAAGATTGCCAGGCATCATTTGAGGAGCTGAAAAAGAGACTTACCACTACACCAATCCTTGCGCTGCCCGCAGGAACTGGTGGTTTCTCAATCTACAGTGATGCCTCAGGTAAAGGACTGGGTTGCGTTCTTCAACAACATGAAAAAGTGATTGCTTATGCATCTAGGCAATTACGGACTCATGAGAAGAACTATCCCACGCATGATCTGGAGTTTGCGGCAGTCATCTTCGCTTTGAAGCTATGGAAGCATTATCTATATGGAGGGAGAGTGAAAATATATACAGACCACCAAAGTCTGAAGTATGATTTCAGTTAGAAGGAGCTGAGCATGAGGCAAAGAAGATGGCTGGAGCTGATGAAGGATTTTGGCATCGATCTACAGTACCACCCAGGTAAGGCTAATGTGGTCGCAGATGTACTTAGTCGATACCCTATGGCGATGTTTTGACCAGGGAGCGGCACCTGCTAAAGGACATCGAGAAGCTTGGACTGGAAATTATACTGCCTGGAAAGAAGGAGCTGGATGCTGATCCATTGTTAATGAAGTTGTAAGTGAGCTCGAGTCTGATGGACAAAATCAAGGAGACGCAGTTTCAAGACGATACACTTTGCAAACTTAGAGATCAAGTGCTGGCAGGAAAACTTTAAGGATTCTCAATCACCAGTGATGGAGCACTGAAGAATGGTACGAGGCTTTGCGTACCAACTTGCAAACTGAGGAACGAGCTGATGCAAGAAGCGCACCAGTCGCAGTATTCCATACATCCTAGAGCCAATAAAAATACCGGGATATGCGAACAATAGTGTGGGGGTACGGAATGAAGAAGGATGTATCCAAGTATGTGGCTAGATGTTTGATTTGTCAACAAGTTTAAGCTAGCAGGCAGAGACCAGCAGGACTATTGCAGCCGCTTGACATTCCGGAGTGGAAATGGGAGCACATAACAATAGATTTTGTGTCGGTACTGCCTCGATCCTAAGGAGGAAAGGATGTCATTTGGGTTATCGTGGATCGACTGACGAAGTCAGCTCACTTTATCCCCTTCAAGGTTGGTCTATCCACTGAGAAGTTGGCAGCACTGTACATGCGGCACATCTACCGGATTCATGGAGTTCCGGTAAGTATCGTATCTGACAGAGATACGAGATTTACCTCACTTTTAGAAGAATTTGCATGACATCTTGGGAACACAATTGAAGTTCAGCACCTACCTGTCACTCCCAGATAGATGGACAATCAGAGAAGACAATCCAGTTGCCTGAAGACATACCGAGATTTTGCGTATTGGAGTTTGGAGGGTCTTGGGAAGATCATTTACACTTGGTAGAGTTCTCTTACGACAACAGCTACCAAGCCAGCATTTGGTATGATTCTATTTGAAACTCTCTATGGACGTTGTTGCCGTACACCACTTGCATGGGACGACGTAGGAGAAAGAGTACTGCTGGGTCCAGAGATGGTGACTGACGCAGTAGAGAAGGTGAATGTAAGCTCAGGATTGCCCAAGACAGACAGAAGCATAGGGTCGATAGTAGTCGTTGACCAGTGGAGTTTGAAGAAGGAGATAGCGTTACTGTGAAGTTTTCTCCTACCAGAGGAACGATCAGTTTTGACGGAGCTGGGAAATTGAGGCCAAACGAGTTGGAAGTAGCGTACCGGTTAGCTCTACCAGCTAATCTTGAGAGTGTGCAACGTCTTCTACGTATCACAGCTCAGACGCTACATTTCGGATCCAAGTCACATTTTGGATAATTTAGAGCTGAAGATTGGACTCAACCTTTCAGTGCCAGAGAAACCAGATGCACGCGTAGTCAGAGGTGAGAAGAAGATCAGAATTTGAGCCATCGCATAAACTCCTATTTCTTATCTTTTCGTTCTAAACTTGACTGATGCTGCTAAGTTAGCCTAGTTTTGCAAGCTATTTCTTTATCAAGCTTGATCATGATAGTATTTTATTGGGTGCACCCACTAATATATTGTCTAATCAGGACCGGTGCATGATGGTCTGATCAACCTCGTGTACTTTGGTTCGCTTTTGTATTTTTCTACATGGATGATATCATAAATGAAACTTGTCCCTAAACCGTCTCATCCACGACTGCCTTGGAAATTCTTATTGTTGGACCTGAGATACGGGCGTAGTACCCGTACCTGTTTGATTCCCCTAACCCTGCCTTTAATTTCGAGGACGAAATTTTCTAAGGAGGGAAGATTGTGAAACCCAATTTTTGTAGATTAATATTTATGTTAATATTATAATTATTAGTATCATTTTTTAGAGTTAAAATTAATTTCGAAAATTATTAACATGGATTTTTGGATGCGAACCCAGACCCGAGCCCGAACCCAGACCTGAACCCTTTCTCCCTTTCAATTAAATCTGATTATGAAAAAAAAATATAGTATTTTGGATCTGGTCCAAGTGGACCAGATCTCTCTCTCCCTTCCTCCCACGTTTTCACTCTCTCCCTACTTCTCTCCCCACAACTTCTCACAACCATAAACCCATTCTCCACTTCTTTTTCTTATAACTCCCATACTCAGAACAACTTCCTCTACAGAACACGTCCTTCCCCTTCTTCTTCACTTAAGAACAAATTCCCCAAACCAACTCTTCACCACTCTTCACCAGAGAACACCAAACCCATTTCTCCTCTTCCCTAACTCCCCTCCTCTTCCGAGTTCCTCACGGACCCGAGCTCCCTGCGGCGCCCTTAGGCCGCGACCTCCCCGACACACCTACGCCATCCCCGCGCGGCCGAGCTCCCGCCGACCCCAACGCCGGCGCCCTTCCCGCCAGCCTCCTTTCTGAGGCGCCATTCGTCGGAGCCCTAGTTCCGGCCGCCCGACCCCCTACGCCGACAGCCCCCGCACGCCCGTCCCCGAGGCAGCGCCCCTCTCCGCAGGCACTGCCATAGCCGGCCGCTCCTCGCGCGCCTGTCCCCGAGGCAGCGCCCCTCTCCGTCGGCACTGCCCTAGCCGGCCACTCCCCGCGGCCCCGCTGTCCGCTTCCCGTCGTGCCCTAGCCGGTACCAGCCGTTTTCTCCGCCGATCTCGGCCAGACCCCGCTGTCCGCGCCCGGCTCAGCCCGCGTGCGCCCCGCTGCTCCAACAGCGCTGTCCAGCACTGTTTCGGTGGTTTCCTGCTGCTGTTCGCGAGTTAGGATTTTCTCGAGACCGCGGAAACGAATTATTTTTCTATTATTTTACATCTGAGAGCTCTAGCCGAGCAACCCGAGGTATAACCCCTGTCCCGTTCTATTTTCATTCAGTCTATGATGAGATTGGTCCCCGATTCCCTCTTGGGAATTCGGTTTTTAGCGACGTCGTAATTTCGGAACCTTCGGAAAGGTTCGGTTGGTTATTTTTCTTTTCCGAAACTTTTCGAAAACTGGATTTCGATATTTTTTAGCTTCCGAATATTTTTGGTATTGTGCTGTGATGTTTTTGGCTGGATTCGGACTCCCAAATTTGTTTCGGGTCGTTCCGAATTAATATTTGGAATGTTTGTGGTTATTTTCATATATATATTTTGGGATTCCCTAGTTTGGGATTTGCAGGAAAAAGATTGGCATATTTCCCAGTTTTTGGGTTGACCAAAAACAGAGGAGATGCTGCTGGATTTTTTCGTAAATTTAATTACATTTTAAAAATGATTTTAAAATGGATTTCGGAATTATATTAAATATTTGGATTTTGGGCGACGACCGTATCGGTCAATGGGCCCCGGCTAAGTGCAAACGAAACCGGCTTCGCCCGAACGTTGAGGCATTAGCCTAGTTGACGATTGGACCATATCTGAGACTCATCAAACATTTATTTTTAACTTATTTTATCAGTACTATTTATTTATTTATAATTATTTATAGGAAGTTTAGGACTAACAACCGTTTCTGTCTTATTTTAATTTATGTAAATAAATTGTAATGAGCATAAGCCCAGCTGGTTGTTGGTTCTGTAACTGTAATTTGGTAGTGTAGAATTTTTGGTTATTTGCTGATTTTGTAGCGTACGCGTAAATCGAAAAATATAATTATTTTCATATAGAAAATTAATAAAGTTTTTCTCACATAAAATCTACAAGTTTTAATATGTAACAAACGATCATGTATTTCTCACTAAAATATGAAATTTAGTTTTATATTTATAATTACGAAAATACAAAGTTTTAATCAAATTAACTTGGTAACGACGAGTTTTCCAAAATACAAAGTTTAAACGATCTTTCCCTCGTTATTAATTCAACGCACCAATAATCGTGTTTTGTTCGTGCTTTGTTAATAAAGAATTAAAATTGATTAGGACACAATTAGAGATTTCAACTAGCGTAGTTAGATTGGTAACCCTGGATTCTGAGCCAATTTCTCGAATGTAGGAATTCGAGGACGATCCTAAATTCCCAACTCGAAGTCTTCATCCTCTCCAGTCCAGTCTATTTTGAGGCAAGTACAATTTGTGTTAGTTTACAATTATTTAGTAATCGTTTTAATGCAAGTTTAAACCACGATGCAACACGGAACTCTCTCTGAGAGCACTGACTGTAACTACTGTAACTGTTTGGGGACTGGGGGAGTAGTGTAATGATTATGACCACATCCAAAATAATAACTTAGGCCAGTATTAGCTTACCCCTCTTACACACGGGGATAAGCCGAATCGTATCAATAGGATACAACTGTACAACCCAAGCCGGTCATATTCATTGCCTATTCAAATCACACTGTTTTACTGCTAGAAAACTATTTACTTCAAATTGTTTAAAAGTGCATGATTCAGTTATTATTTTAATTGTCAAATTATTATGAATTGTACTTTGCTCCCTCCTGACTGGAGATATCATTTTTAGGGAACATTGAGGATGCTGAGCTGTTATACTATACAACAGCTAATATGACCCGGTTCTGTACCCTGTTGGAGGACGCAGGACTTGAGGCCGGCGAGCCGAACGCTTAGCTAGACTTTCTGTTTCTAGATTTGTTGTTTTAGAATTTTGTAATTTGATTTCAGCTTTTAATTCAGTTCTTTCACATTCCGATTGTAATTATTCCAAATGTTTAATAAAGTTTCATTTCCCGAATTTTGAGTTGTGACAAATATAGATGTTGTTGTAGATTACCTGCTAATGGAACAGCTTACTGCCGCCGTCTCAACAACGGTGCAAGCTGGGCATGATCCGGTTCGACCCAATTATTTGGGATCGGGTCGTGACAACTTTCTTCAATGTGAATGAACCTTTTCTGCAATGTTTGGTATATCTTCCGTTGCTTCATCTTAGTATATACCTTTATCCCTTGTTAACTGCAGGTTTTGATTGATACATCTGATCTTCTGCAACACGTGTTAGACTACTCATTGGATTTGTCATCAAGGTCACCTGCCGACTTTGCTGCACACCAGACACTTCTTTGGATTATGAATGCTTGGAATTCAGTAAATTCAGGTTTGGTTAATTTGCTTTTCTTCTATTTATTTATTGCCTTGCTGTGAGGTTTCTTATTCGTAAACTTCTGTTCTTGGTCAGTTCAAATAAAAATTGCAAATTTACTTCTTGAGATGTGGTTTAAACGGCATTCGTCTCTGTGGCATTGCTCGTCTGAGGCACTTCAGGTATGCCACTGAAAGTTTTTTTGTGTTGTCCTGGTAGATTATTTTCCTTGCCTTTATTGACATACTGAACTAGTGTTTCGTTTATGCAGAATTTTTCTTTGACTGGTTATGATGAGTCATTCCACATAATGAATCTAGCAAGGTCTACTATTCTCGACAAAATTCTGTGAGATCATCTTACAAGTGTCGAGTTTTGTTCATCTTTAATTCTTATTGTTGTTAGAGAACTAGTTTGTCTTGTACATGCATCTTTTTTCCCCTATGTGATTGATTATTGTTCTCATCACTTGTATTCACTTGCAAAGAAACTATATATGTAGACTCAAATTTCTTCTTTTCATCAAGTGGATTTTTGTTCATGACTCTCCTATTTCTGCTAGATTTCAAATGGCATTTGATTCAATTGTATGAACAGTAGGATTGGACTGACTAGCTGCTTTATTGATTCTCTAATACCATTTACCAGACTAATTAACTTCTTGCTTTTTGCCGATCATTCTTCAGTTCAAGTTCTAATGTTATTTCGTATTTTCTCTCTTTGTAGTCAAGTAAAAGTTTCCATTAAGGATTATGAAGTGAAAAATTTGAAGCTTAGAGTTGCATCAAGAAATCTTTGGCAGGATGGTCCCCTGAATGAAACTTAGTTGGTGTTTTTCTTTCCTCTGCAGACTCTCTCTTCAAGCAGGTAATATTTTGGTAGTTTAAGGATGTATAAGCCTATATTGGTGTGTTTTTCTTTCCTCTGCAGACTCTCTCTTCAAGCAGGTAATATTTTGGTAGTTCAAAATTACTTATCAGGGGAATTAGAATTAAAGAGAGGAGATGAGAGGAGAGGAAAAAAAAGGAAAAGGAAAAGAATAAGAACAAGAATTTTTTTTGGCAATGATGATTTGGCTGCTCCTTCAGATCGCTCAGCTGCGACACTACTTCTCTTTGGGACTCCCGATATCTTCAAGAGATGGCAGAGAGAAGATCCATGGTCAGAATCTACTTAAGTAAATATTTCTAATAATTTGGTTAGCAAAAGTGAGATTTATTCCTATTTTCTGGGTACATTCTGTATTTGGATATTCAATGTAATGAAGATGTTGATATGTACTCTATTTTGAGAAATATAATAAAGATGGTGATATATAATGTTAAGTTTTTGGAATGTAATATATAATGTGCAGTATAGAGCATTATAAATGTGCTAATTTGAATAGTATAAAGTGTTATAAATGTGCTGCATTGAGCCTATACATATTATCTATTCATGACGTTTTAAAATTGTTCTGAATTGTGCACTATATATTAACTATTCATAACGCTTTTATAGAAACAATTCATGACGGTTATTTTATGACGCTTTTAAAAAAATATTTTTAACACCCTTTTTCATAACAGTTGCTGTGGAAAAAAAAGCGTCATGGTTCGTCATTAATGACGCTTTTTAGCCGTCATTAAAAGGGTTTTTTGTTGTAGTGTAGCCTTGGGGATGTTAGTCGATTGAGGATGCGGGGTCCCAATGAGTCCATCAGCAAGCATCACATGTATGCAAAGCCTTAGATCAAGTATCGTTGAGTAAGTTATAATCTTGAAGATTTCGACGAGTTGATTCGAAAGAAATTATAATCGACGCGCACGGGATTGGAATTTGCAATGAGCGTGAAATGCAAGTGATAAGGAAAAAGATAGATTGAATCGAGAAAAAGTTAGGGTGTACGAACGAATGACTTAATCGAGGAAATCGATATGAATCGTATACAAAAAGTTAGCACGATTGGACGATAGCGTGCATGGAAGTGATTCAAATATTTGAGAATGACTCTAAGGATTGGAATTATGTTGCTCGATGGTTTGAGTTAGCAAGGATTGAGGCAAATTAATGAAATTCGTTGTTCGATGACTTAAGATAGTCGGATAAATGTATGTGATTTTGGATTTGAACGAATTGAAAATATAGCTAGTTCAAGGAATAATGATCGAAATTGATCTTAAATATTGAGAAGATTGTCCAGTTCGGACAATATCATTAGTCGAACGAATCAGAATTCGTTGCAAATGAAGATCGTCAGGTTACGTATATCATCGATGGTATTGAGACGTATCAAAGATCGATATACGATAACTCGGGGGTACTCTGATTCGAGGAATGATGATCGTGCAAAATATTATTGTTCCGATGGATGCTATGCATGGAATTTTGATGAAATGAATGTTGGATGAAAATGATCATATCTTGATAATTACGTCGATAACCATAATGTCGACGTTCTTGTCTTGCGCGAGCACAACTCCAGCCTCGCCCATACGTCACGTCAGATTTGGGAACGATCGTTACGCGTGAGCACGGACATGGTGATTCATGTCGTGGGAACGATCGAACTCAAGTAATCAAGATGTTGCAATTTGGATTGCTACGACTTGTGGTTTGAGGTGAAGGTGGATTCGAGGATTGATCGTACTTGTGATTGATGATTGAGTAAACTTGAGGATTGAGGATATCCAATCTGTGTATCAAGAATGAATTAGTCTAGACTCAAAACAAAAGTTACGGTCCGATGAGAACGATTATTCCGCGGGAGCGTTGCATGGTGATTTCATGCCGACCGTGGATAATCAGACTCGAGTGAGATTGGGACGTGACATATTGTTAAAGTCAGACGACCTTGTGATCGATAATGTGAATTGGGATAAATAACTTAAGGAATATGAAATAAGAATTATGGTTTAGCGACATGTCGTGTCGTACCGTGCTTGACTCGAGAGGAATAGATAGGCAGATTATATCGAATATGTTTAAAAAATATAGACTTTGCAAGTTGCTTGTTGGATGAACGATATTGATATGTAGAGAAAATGGTTGACTATGACTCAGTGTAGGATGGCTTTGCTGAATGACTCAGACCCCTTGGACTAAGTGTTGCAAGTGCGAATATGAGAAATATATGCTCGATGTTTAGAAATCTGAGTGATGCGAGCTTGGGTAGAAAACCATGTACTATCAACTTGGTTTGACCCTAGGATTGCGGTCAGTGTTGGCATTATTGTTGGAGAACTATGATTCCAATCCTGACAATTGACGTTAGTCTAGCGAGATGGCCAAGCGAGTTAGGTAAGACGTCCATGTTTCGAGAGAGAATATTGGTATTGATGAATGTAATAATTCAAGAGTATGGTAATATCACTCACGAGATTCGGCTGACATGCATATATTTCAGGGACGTCTAAATATGTGCACGATGCAACTCGAGTGAGAATGACGAATTTTCTATCACGCGGCTTGGCTGAAATGCATGTATTTTGGGTACACCTAGAATATATGCACGATCTAACTAAATGATACGTTGAATTCAAGTGAGATTTGAGAAATGGAAAAGTATTGAGGATTTGTGATTGTATGTTCCAAAGAAAAGATTGATAGTATTGCAAGCGTGGCTCGAATTGAAGAAATGAATAGGCGTAGTGTGTGCGAGAGTTATAGAATGTTGAATAAAGTGATAAGTCGATGAGTAAGTACTCAGTTAGTTTCGAGGATAAAACTTTTTCTGAGTGGTGTATGATCTTGTGCCCTGTCCCGCTCAGTCAATTGAAGGAATCGAAACGCCGATGGCGTTCGGACTTAGCCACGCAACGGCTTGCTCGAAGACTCGCTCAGGTGGGTGGCCTCGGTAAACTTGCCTCAGCTTGGCCTTCACAATAATAAAATAAAAGTTTTCAAATGCACAAGTAGGCTTGATAATAAAAGAGATGCATCCACATAGCTAAGGGAATAATCCCAACTTGGGTTAGACTGAGTTAGAATATGGAAAGGTCCCACGGTCGGCTTAGAATTTTGCTCATCGTGCTTTCAAAATTGTACTCGGTCTTTCATCCCGTGGCTTGGGAGAAAAAAAGTTGGTATTCGCCACAAAGCTGGAATTAGCCTAAGTCATAGGCGTCGCTCGCGTATATGCTTAATAAGCATGCACGGTCCTGTCGTCCTTGGCTTGGCATAGCCTTAGCCTATCCCGTGGTTTAAGTCATATTGCACGGCTTGTGGTGTAATTCTAGGCACCCAAAAAACTTAGTTGTTCAAGTCGAATGCGTGCATGACACATTTTCTCGATGCAAGGCTTGGTATAGCCTATGCTCGTCAAGTCGTTGCACAAATAAGTTAGATGAAAGTTTTGCTGGGCTATCGAAGTCATAGCAAGCATTGTCCCATGTGGTCTGCGGTTGTCAAGTCACATAGTCCCACAATCTCAAGGCTCGTCATATAAAGTATGTGACTTGAGCGATAGTGTCGCCTAGAGAACAAGTCAGTCTAAGGCAAGAGCCACGATTGATTTAGGGAAAGGTATGCCACGGACAAAGGAACACGTTCTGTTCAAGTTAAGATGGAAGACTACTTAGTAGTCATCTCCTGAATTTCAAAGGATAGAAGTTCATGCGACTGGTTGTCGACGAGATCGATCCCGCTACTTGGGAGTCTCGATAAGTAATTTTACGAGATTGGTCCCACTACTTGGGAGTCTCGATAAGAAAGTTCACAAGATCGGTCCCGCTAGTTGAGAGTCTTAATAAAGAAGTTCACGAGATCGGTCCCGCTACTTGGGAGTCTCAATAAAGAAGTTCATGAGATAGGTCCCGCTACTTGGGAGTCTCGATAAGGAAGTTGGAAAGCATGTAAGGAAGGACTTGGTAGATCGAGTTGAATCTTGCATGGTCATTGGACAACTTGCACGCAAGGGGAATTCCTCGAACAATCCCAGGGGCACCGGGTTCGTGTCGGCCTAGGAGAAATTACAGATATTGTACGGCATTCATCAACGGTACAACTCGATTGAAGTGAACCATTACAATATAGGCTGCGGGTCATTCGGTGGGAGCTTGTACCTCGTATGCGAATAGTCACCGTATGCAGAGATCCAGTATAGCTTGACATTGCTAGTGACCACTCATATAGATGTGTCAGCATAAGAGTGGATATCCGCGTGTATGCCTTTGGATTGCGTCGAGTACTAGCAAGTTACGAGTTGGGTTAACAAGGTATAATTATAGCAAGCACTAACCTTGAATCGGTACGGGTTAGGTGTACACGGTTGCAACATCATTCTGGAGCCTAGGATTTGGCTATAGCAAGGACACATGCTTCGGCATGAATGTGGCGTCGTCATCGAGTCGTCTCAAGTTAAGTCAGGAAGGGCCGTAAGGCAAGTTAGTTAAGTCTGGTTGATCCTTGGCGAGGTACTGCCTCGAATATATATTAAAGCCACGAATAGAGTATTGCATGACCCTGTAGTTGCATTGCCAAGTATAGGCCAGGGTGTCTCTGTCCTAAAATTGATCCTAAGGCAAGACTAGCAAGACAATCAGAAAGGGAATTAAGCTGCACAAAGTAAATGGACGTAACGATTTTGTATGGGTTGGCGAGGAGCTCACTCCACCGGTACAGTTGAGTACTGACACCCACACAGTTTTCACGTGCAGGCACAAGTAGAAGCCTGATGGTGCGGAGCTCGCTTGGATGCGTCGAGGCATGGAGTTTCTTGGCATTTCGAGGCATGCGGCCGCATGGAGTCAAAACTTATACAGGACATAATGTGTAGACATCGCCATTCCGTAGAATCTACCACTCGTCGCTTGAAGCTTGTATTAAGAAATGAGAGAGCAGAGTGACTTGTAATATGAGAGAAAATGGACTTGAGAGATTTGTAATTTGGCCTCGTGCCCACATTGTAATTTTTGTTCAATATCAATAAAAAGGGTATTTTGCATGACTTGTGCTTTGCTTCCAATTTTTGCTGCTGACTATTCAATGTTTCTGCTTGGGACTTCTATGCGACGACCCCGGTTGCTTAACCTGTAATCGGCCGTAATGGACCTGCCTTGTATGAGCACAATCTAGGCTCATGCGGCATCACGCCTTAGCGAGAAAAATCGCTCCTACGGGAGCGGGGCGTGACACCCCCACAATCGAATGATATTCAAGTTGGGTCTGACCTTGAACCAGAGTTCATGAAGAGTGACTTCTGAAGTAGCATACAGCACTATGTTCAATATGAACGTAGCCGTAAGCACTGCTTCACCCCAGAAGCAATTTGGAAGATCCGCAGTCAACAATATTAAGTTTATCATCTCTGTTAACGTTCTGTTCTTCCTTTCTGCAACACCATTTGATTGATGGAAATACGGGGCAGTTGTCTCGTTGATAATTCCATGTTTTCTGCAGAACGATGTGAATTCAATGAGACCTATACTCTCTATCTCGATCACTTCTGAGTCTCCTGAGTTGTTGTCCGGTTTGACGCTCGGCTTCAGCCTTGAAGTCCTTAAACTTCTCAAACGCTTCATCTTTAGACTTGAGCAGATAAATGAACGCGGACTTTGAGAAGTCGTCGATGAAGGTAATGAAATACTTCATCCCGGCCTTTGTGTAGAACTGTTTGAAGTCACAGATATCTGAGTGCACCAACTCCAGAAGATCTGTACATCGGTTAATTCGCTTGAACGGTTTCCTTGTGAACTTTGTCTGCGCACAGACCTCACACTTCTCCAACTCCTTACTCCCACATTTGGAGATAAGCCATAGACTAGACATCTTATTTATTCTTTTATAATGAACATGTCCTAGTCTATTATGCCATAACTCAAGAGAATAACCAGAAGGAGAGACTGCATTCACTATCTACATAGGAGTTACAAGTTAAAGCTTGAACATCCCTTCGGTACAGATGGCCTTCCCGAAGTATGTTCCATTATAAGACATAACGACTTGACCAGCGTTAATGTCCATCCTCAAACCAGCGTTGCAGAGCAGGCTTCCAGAGACCAGGTACTTGGCTAAGCAGGTACGTGCTTCACATTCTGAAGTATTAACGACTTCCCCGAAGTCAGTTGCAATACCACCGTCCCGATCCCGAGTACTTCAGCTTGTGTCAGGTTCACCACCATAACCTTCTCAGAAACAGGTTGGCACGTGGTGAACTACTCCTTCTTTGAGCAAACATGACACGAGGTTCCAGTGTCTATCCACCAGTCTGTGTCAATCCTAGCTAAATCAACCTGCACAATCATAGCAACAAAGTTAGCCCTGCTTGCTCCTTTTGTTTTGGTTTTTTCTTTGCAGTCCCTCTTCCAGTGGCCTTTCTTGCCACAGTTGAAACAAGTCCCAGGTCCTTTGGACTTGGGCTTGAACTGCGCCGACTTTACCTTCAGATGGTGAACGTCTTTCTTCTTTTGTTAGGGAGCCTTCTGCTTCCTTTTGTAATTTTCTCCTTGCACCATGTTCGCCTTGGCCATCTGCTTGGAGAAGGCATCGACTTTGAGTTAAGCCCTCAACTCGTCTTCAACATGTATCCAGTGCAAGAGGCGTTCCAGATCCACTTCCATCTTTTTGCGGTGCATGTCTGTGATGAAGTTGCTCCACCCAAGTAGGAGCTTGGCGACAATACCCCCGACGACAAAAGCATCGACCAAGGACATGCCATCATCCGCCAGCTTCTGACGTAACTTGAGAAACTCCTTGACTTGAGGCAACATGGTTTTATCGTCCTCATATCGCATACTCCAAACCTTTTCGGTCACGTAGATCTAGTGTATGTTCTCATCTGTCTTGTAGAGATTCTCCACAGACGGCCAGACGTCCTTTGTAATGACCGTGTTGCTGTATGACTCCGCCAGAGAGTCCTCCATTGAGTTCTAGATCAACAACTGTAGAAACATGGAATTTCACAACCAGAAAGCCCATGCGCCAGACACTACATGCGCCAAAACTCGGACAGAACACTTCACAGCAAAGTCAATAAGTATAGACATTTGAAAAAGGACTTTTTATTTATATACAAAAGTCTATTACATGTCTAGAAAAGGTTGTACAAAGAAGAATTTCTACAAAGGAAAGATCCCAAGTCTACAGCCAGCGGCCACCATGCGCCTCCAGATAGGCGCAGCAGTCACCATGCGCCGCCAGTTAGGCGCAGCAGATACCATGCGCCTCCAACCAGGCGCATCCCACCATCCCTTCAGCAGCTCAGTTATGTGCATCCCAGTTATATGCATCCCTTCAGCAGCCCAGTTATGTGCCATCCTTCCAGCCAGGCTCACCTGGCCGAGCAGGACGAGGGTGGCAATTAACCCCCCATCCAGAGAAAGAGCCTCCAAAGACCAAGGAAGACCGCAATCGAAATGCGGCTGCCTAGCACCGCCATTCTGATCTACGGCTTTTCCTGCACAACGAAGACGAGGCTCGAGCATCCCTATCTTTGGATGCAACAGGCACCTTTCGCCTGCCTCAGAAGCCCTCGACTCCGTCTTTTGGATGTAACAGTCACCTTCAAGTGCATCAACGACGACATGGCGTCTCATCTTCACCCTCGGGAACACTTCGTCAACAGAATGCACCCGAATACCCAAGTTCATGTCGGAAGTACGTGAGGGAACGAGAAGCAAACCTTCACTCCATGCCACTATTTATAGGCCGGGCAGATCAAACCCACGCGCCAAGTGGATGGCTCTCCGAATTCCGTGCAATGAATTTGTATTAAATGGATGAACCGGACGCCTCGAATTCAGCCAAACGGCTATTTAAAGCAGTCCAGGAGCAAAACAGCCGCATCATTAAAAGACATGTCGGATACGCCAGTCAGACAGCGCATCACACGGACGCGCCCTTCGGCATCAGGCGCATCACATAGACGCGCCCTTCAGTACCAGGCGCATCACAGAGGATGCGCCCCCACACATCTCCATACCGAGTGGAACGCCAATCGACGCGCCCACTCAGCTGTCCATCGAATGTCAGAAACATTAAATGCTGAACTGACAGAGTTGGCAGCACACCTCCCAAAGTCTGAACAGTTGACAGCTTTTTCAGAAAACGAAGCGTCGGCAACGTCAGCATCATCATGACTTTATCCCGACGGCTACTGCCACGTGGCCACTCAACCACCCGCATGCGCCTCTGCAGCCATGCGCCTCAAAAGCCATGCGCCTCAGACTGCTCTCTGATCCCAAAAGACAGAAGGAAAGTTGCCTGCATGCGCCTCAAAAGCCATGCGTCCCGAACGGTTTGTAACTCCTAAAGGTTACGAGCCGCAGCCTCCTCCTGCGTCCAATCCAAGGCGCAGCTCACCAGATCACTTCCCCCCACCAAATCCGAGATCTTCGAGCCATGGGTCGATGACACGTGTCCTTTGACTCAACTCATCCAAGATTTCAGCAACAGAAAGATCTTCTCCTCTGCTACGTGCCGGCTCACAAACAGCAGTATAAAGAATTCTACCCCTCGATTAGGGCGCATCCCACGCGCCTCCATCAGCAATCCCCACGTGGCGTCCCCACACACCAGCGCATCCTACATGCGCGCATGAGCAGCCAGCCTGCAAAACTATAAATAGAGGGATCATTTCTTTCTCACCCACGCACAGAATCCACGGCAAACATACAGAGAATCACCAGAGAGGCAGATACAGACACTCAACGTCTTCCTCCTCTCGGCAAGCTCCAGCACCCAGAGCAATCTACACCTTCAGAGAACCGATAACCGTCGTCAGCCCGTCAACGGAGTCAACGCATTACCACTCGCTCCACTGGCACTAAGGACCCAAATTAAACAAAAGTGTACTCCTAGGACTACATCTAAGTCCTATATTGTAATACTGTTCTGTTTGTGTTAAAGTTTTCAATCAAACAATTTTAATGGCAAACAAGCTGGCGACTCTGCTGGAGACTTCTTTCTCCTCTTCCGAGAAAGTCATGTCACAGGCCGACGACGTGAAGGTGGGCTCCTCCCACAAGACGTTGGTCGTGCGCCTCAATCAACAGGCGTACGAGGAGTTCATTTCTGAAGGAAGTACGAGTCCTTCGAAGCGGCTGCCGAAGCCGAAGAAGACCCGCCGTGTCTGGGTGCGCAAGGTCGACGCCTCGGGCACCACCACTGAAGGGAATGCGCCAATCCAGCCCTCCCTTCCTGCTGACGTTCTCAGCAACCAAGGTACGCCCGCTGATGCAGCGCATCTCTCGGGGAAGCGTGCGGCTGACCACGTTCTCCAGCCATCTCCCTCTCAGGCGAGAAAGATGCATCGATGGAGCAGGGGCGCAGCCAATGCCCCGCGCATCACCTCTGATGCGCCACAAAAAGTCTCTGTCTTTGACAGACTCACTCGCTGTAATGGCGAGGGAAATTTGGATGCTGAGTACTACGCGCCCCAGCGGGCTAGTACAAAGAAATCTAAGGCGGCACGGGCCATGCGCCACAAACGTGCTATGCTAACAGCAGGCCAGAGGCACGCGCTCACAATCACGCGCGCTGCCGATGGCAAGCTGTACAAGGTCGAATCAGGTGCCTCTGCACCAAAAACGAGTCGACCTTCAAAGTCCTCATCTCACTTGGGCGCATCTACTGCGTGCACAACCAAGTCGAGTGAGGCAAATTCAGTGGTCTTGAACTCCCGCGCCTCCTCTGGTTGTGCGTTTGAGGTCCGTTCAAGTCACTTCAAATGTTGTGGTTCCCCCACTACTGATCGTGATGCCTGCTTGGTATTAGATCAGGGGACGCAGCACTCACCTGACCACCCCGACGTTTGGCCTTGCCATGCGCCTGAAGGGGGTGTGAAGGTAGCACTCTCCTCCAACGACCTGCGTAACGTGATCACTCACAAGCGCCGGTCAGGAGAGTCGACCAACAGGCACGATGCGCCTCTCACGGGGAATACTTGTGCGGTGGTCACCATCAACTGCTATTGCAAGGCAACAGTACCACCAAGGCAGCAGTACCACCAAGGCAGTCAGTCTTCCAGCGGCTGCAATCATCGACACCCCTCCGACATCGCCTCGGGATGAAGGTGTCAACAGAAGAGGAGCCAAGGGTTGCTTCATGCAACGTGATCTCCAACTCCTCGTCAGTCCGGAAGACGACTGGCAATTCCTCGTCTTCATCCAAAAGCCAGCCGAGGAAAACCAAGGCAGTTGTCTCGACCTCTGGAGTGTTCGAAGGAACTCGGTCGAGAAAGAAGTTCTTGGAGGAAGCTGGGGGTAGTCAGACCCTTGTTGAGCCTCCTTCCGAAGACGAAGATGTCCAAAGCACAGCTGCGGTGGATTTTCATCCTCGAGGCGAAGTTAGCCTCCCAGAAGCCCCTCAAAACGAGGATGTCCTCCATGACACGGCTGGGGGTAGAGACGAAGAGGCCCTTCAAGACGGAGCTGAGGGCAATCAGGCCCTTGCAGATGCGCCCGTCGAGAATGACCTCCAGAATGTGGCTGGGGGTGGCCAAGGTGGAACACCAGGAGAGGTGACTCCCCCACATAAAAGTGAGGCCGAGAGCGAAGCCTCAACCAATCCATCCACTCCCGGTCGTGTCATGACAGTATACATGACTGGGGGTGATTCCGAGTCTGATGCGCCGCCGCAGGACATTGTCCAGCGCATAGACTCATTAGAGGGAGGACTCAAAACCCTCTCTGCCTCTATGCAAGCACTGACTCAAGCAGTATTTGATATACGGTCGGCCTTGACCAGAACACCTTCAACCGGTCCCGACCCAGGAGCCAATGGGGAGTCGAGTGTACCCCTTCAACGGGCACCCTCTGACACAGAAGCACCCCGGACGTCGGAGCCCTCAAACGCTCCACTCCAGATGGTATCTCCTTCCCCGACTCCTAGCTCCACGGAGGATGTGGTCGAAATGATCAAGGACTTGCGGGAGCGCTTCGAGTCCAAAAACAGGCAAGAGGAGCGCCAGAAGATGGGCATTCCCCAGCCTTATCCCCTCGAGTGGAACAAGGTGGTTTATCCCCCAAAGTATAAACCACAAACACTCATGCCGTACGACGGAAAGGACTCTCCGCGTCGGTACCTGACATATTTCCAGTCACAGACGGGGCATCTTCCAAAGGAGGACACGCTCCTCACCAGCATCTTTGTTGGGGCCCTAAAAGGGGTGGCGTATGGCTGGTACTGCAGCCTCCTCGACAATTCTATATCGTCCTTCGACGACTTGACGCGCCTCTTCCTCGATCGCTTCTACGACGGCGGGAAGGACATGACGATGGCATCTCTCATAGAGATACGCCAGAAGGAGAAAGAAACGGTTCGGGTGTTCATCGAACGCTTCCGACAGGCCTGCTTCAGGCTACCTCCAGGCATGCCAGAACATGCACTCCTCTCCTCTTGTAGCATGAACATGCTGCCTGAAGTGAAGCTCTGGCTCAACTCTACTCCCCCTCCCGACTGGAGCTCCCTGATCATCAAAGCTGAAGCCGCAGAAAAGAAGGCGGCCAATGCACGTCTTCTGGGTGTCAGCTTCCCCGCCTTTGATGATAAGGGGAAAAGGTCTGCAGCCAACAACTCTGGACGAGAAGCAAAGGGAAAACAGGTATTGACTGTTAATGCCTCGAAAGGTGCATCTGCGCCTACTCAGAAGCCTCCACTGGCACCGAGACCCAAGGAGGTGTATTCATTCAATGACGAAGACACCCTGCAACTCTTTGAAATACTGAAGCAGGGTGACAAGATCAAGCTCCCGGACCCAAAGCGGCCCGATAAAGTCGGAAAAGTGGACAACCCAAGGTACTGTCACTACCATCGGTTTGTCGGACACCCGACCAAGGACTGCTACGTCCTCAAGAATTACATCCAGCACATGATCAATGCGGATGTAATCTCCATCGACTATGAAGAGAAGACGGTGTCAGCCAATGTGGTGTCACTTCAGTTCGGCACCTTGTCGCCGACTACCACACAAGATGGCGTCGTCCCCATCCCTAAGGCGACAATGGAGGTGGTGAACTTGCCACCTACCCGTGACAATGCGAGTGGACTCATCCCACTCACCACATCTCCAGGAGAGGTCCTCTGGGTTCACCCCGACCTCGTCTCCGAGGTGACTAAACCGGAGGTACGCTCTACCTCCAAATCAAAAGGCAGGAAGATCAAGTCTTGCCGCACGGTCTCTTCTTCAACGGAAGAGGCACTTCCAGTGCAGACGTGTGCACAACAGAACGCCCAGCCTGGCGAAGCTACCGTCGAGGTGGTGCCTCCTGGCACCATCCCTAAGGAGGGCCCGTCTAAACCCTCAGCAGCCAATAAGCAGAAGCAGGTGGAGGCCCGTTTCGACAGACCTCTACGGAAGGAGAATGCTTCGGGGCTAGCCAAGCCCCACAACTTTGACATACTGGCACAACTGGCCAGTACTCCTGCACGTCTGTCTTTGTTCGAGCTCCTGCGTCTTTTCAAAGACTCCCGAGAAGATCTCTGCGAAGCTCTGAAGGACGCTGAATCCTTTCTCAGTCAGGTCAAGCAGCCTGAAGACCTTCCAACTACTTGTGCGCACTGTCATTGTGCGGATGAAGTTATCCCAAACATAACTTTCACCCAACAAGACATGCTGCTCAAGCACCACCGACATAACCGACCGCTGTATTACACAGGGTACATCGGTTCAGTCAAGGTGAGCCGGATTCAGATCGATCCGGGGTCTTCCCTCAGCATCATCCCGAAGGCGCTGCTATCAAAACTGGGGATCCCAATGTACCGGCTGGCGCCCTCCAACACAACCATCAGTGGCTTCAACGCTAGCAAAAGCGAGCCACCGGGCAAGATCCGACTGAAGTGTCACATCGGCAACCTCAAAACTGAGGTGACTTGTTACGTGGTGGATGCCAAGGTCAACTACAACATCCTGCTCGGCCGACCATGGCTACATGAGTACATGGTGGTGCCTTCCACGCTCCACCAATGCATGAAATATGTATCCACCAACGGTGTCATCCGGACGGAGTTCGCAGACATCGATCCTTTCAAAGGGATTGAAGCCTACTTCACCGATTCCGACTTGTACAAGCCACTTGACGAGGAGGAAGCCAACGATGCTGATGATGAGACAGAGACGGCAATTGAGCCAGACACGGAGCCTGAGATGACTCCAGACGCCCCTTTGTAGATCCGACTGAAGGGCAAACCACCCCAGAAGGTGCCTCCAATGAGCATCAAACTATCAGGAAAAGCATCGACTCCTGAGGCTACCCTGAAGATACGCCTCAAGGGAAAGCCGCCTCAAACATCGGCTCCCCTGGTTGCAAAATTACAGGGGAAGGCACCACTCACAAGAGGCGCAGTTGAGGCACCTCTGAAGGTGTGTCTTAAGGGCAAGCCCCCGCAGTCATCCAAGATGCCAGAGAGGGCTCACATAACCCTCTCAGACCCCAAAATCAAAGCTGTGGTGGATTCTTCTGATCCGACCCCAGTGCTTACAGATGAGAAGCTTGGCAAATATATCTCTGCTGATGTAGATGCACCCTCCTTAGACAATGTAATCCCACGGGATAAGATCTCGTATTTTATCAATAATAGAGTGTCTTTTAATTATTCTTGTCTTCCGCACTGGAATGCCATGTATACATTAGATAACGCTCTACGGTCGTTACAAACACAAATAACGACCGTCCATCATGTAAATCGAGTAGTCCCGTCTCAAGGAGTCTGTTTCAAAGCCCCTCCACGAAGCCGAGACGAAGGATCCATCATTTTGGGCAAAGTCGAGCGTCATCAAGACCTTCCGCCACTCGAGCCAGAACCTGATACCGGCAGAGTACAAGTCTATCGGTACACGGATACGGCAAAGCACATCATCCAAAAGATGGGCTACGACCTAAAAAGCAACAAAGGCCTAAACTACGGCAAGGGTCGTCGTCTCCCTCTCCGGCTTGTGACACCTAAGGAAAAGCCGCAGGACTACTACAATCGGACTCGACGGGGGGTAGGCTATGTCACGCCGCCAGCAACTCCAGAGAGTTCAGACGCAGAAGACGTAGAACATTCCCACTCGTCCGAAGCATCGACTTGGGATTCCGATACCAGTATCGGATCAGTCTTCAGGAAAGTGCTGTCAGCTAACATGACGTCAGCACAACCTCAAAAAGGTGAAGGCGAAGACCAAGCGCTGGAACCCTTCGAAGAAGAACCCTGGGCTCAACGCCTAGGAGAACAATGGGAGTCTCGTTTTGAGTTACGTGAACCTCCCACCGAAGACGAAGTCGAGCAGATCGACCTTGGGGACGGATCTTCTTCCAAACCCATCTTCATCAGCAAAAGCCTAGAAGGAGAAAACCGAGAGTCTCTAATCCAGCTGGCTAAAGAGTATATCGACGTCTTTGCCTGGAGCTACGAAGACATGCCGGGACTCGATCCACAGATCGCAATGCATAGGTTGAACATCTTACCTGATGCCAAACCTATCAAAGAACAACAGCGACATTTCTGTCCAGACATCATGAATGCCATCGATCAGGAGATGGACAAACTCTTGACCAGCGGCTTCATCCGTGAGGAACAGCACCCAGATTGGGTAGCCAACGTCGTACCTGTCACCAGGAAGAATGGGAAGATACGAGTCTGTATCGACTTCAGGGACCTCAACTCTGCATGCCCGAAGGACGAATTCCCGCTTCCAATCACCGATGTGATGATCGACAACACATGTGGCTTTGAACGCATGTCCTTCATGGACGGGTATTCAGGCTACAATCAAATCAAGATGTTCCCCGACGACGCAAAACACACGTCATTCAGGACTCCGAAGGGTGTTTTCTGCTACACAGTGATGTCTTTCGGCTTGAAGAACGCCGGTGCAACATACCAACGAGCTATGAGCACCATCTTCCGTCAACATCTTCGCAAGACAGTCGAATGTTATGTTGACGACATCGCAGTCAAGAGCCGCCTCAAAGGAGATCACCTACATGATTTGAAGACAGTCTTCGATCTCATGTGGACACATCAACTCAAAATGAACCCCGCTAAATCCTTCCTGGGGTTTCTAGCGGCAAATTCTTGGGCTTTGTCATCACGGCGAAAGGCATTCATGTTGATCCCGAGAAGACCAAAGCCATCCTCAACATGGACCCTCCGAAGAATCTTCGAGAACTTCGGGGCTTACAGGGACGTCTGGCATACATCCGGAGGTTCATAGCAAACCTCTCCGGTAAATGTCAACCCTTTACTCAGCTCATGAAGAAGGGAGTCTCTTACGTCTGGACAGAGGAGTGCCAAAAGGCTTTCGACGACATCAAAGCCTACTTGACGAGCCCACCAGTCCTGGTGGCACCTGTCGTCGGCAAACTATTTCTCCTCTACGTCCGTGCCATGGATCATTCCCTTGGCGCTCTGCTGGCTCAAAACAGCGATACAGACTATGAGCAAGCAATCTACTACCTCAGTCGAACGCTCATCGGGGCCGAACATCGGTACAACCCCGTTGAAAAAGAGTGCTTGGCTTTGGTGTTTGCCATCCAGAAGACTCGTCATTATGTCTCGGGCCAGACAATTCATGTCATTTCCCGAGTCAATCCGCTCAGAGTCCTCATGACGAAGCCAGGATCATTGAACTTCCGGCTAGCCACATGGGCGATCTTGCTAACACCGTATAATATGGTGTTTGTCCCGCAAAAAGCTGTTAAAGGTCAAGCTCTGGCTGACTTTTTAGCTGCACACCCCATTCCAGAATTCTCAAAACTCTATGAAGACATCCCGGATGAGGTTCAAGAATCCAACGTCATCGAAGGAAGCTCTGTTTGGCAGATATTTTTCGATGGCGCTTCAAGAACAGGCCCCAAAGGCCAAATTATCGCAGGAGTAGGGGTAGTCTTAGTCTCCCCCGATCAGTTGGTCATCCAGCGTGCTTACTCCCTTTCGAAGCCGTGCTCCAACAATGTTGTCGAGTACAACGCACTCATCATGGGACTCCAGCTCGCACAACAGCTGGGGGTAGACCATCTGGAAGCCTACGGTGACTCAAAACTCGTCGTAAACCAGATTCGGGGGCAATACGAGGTTCGCCATGAAGATCTGATCCCTTACCATGAAGTTGCATTGAACATCATTTCAACCTTCACCGGGTTCTTCATCGAACACGTACCTCATCTACAAAACTTGGAGGCTGACGCTCTGGCTGGCCTCGCAGCCTTATTGGCAGCGCCCCTTGTGACTCAACACTATGTCATGGTAACTGGCCGAGACTTGGTTTGTCCTAGAAATAACCTATGCTTGCGAGTGGCTCACGCCATGCCGACGAACACTGGTGTTAATGTCCGAGACTGGAGGTTCCCGTTCATCGACTTCGCTGTCTATGGAATCCTTCCAGAGGACCCGAAGGAAGCCGTCTCAGTCAGGAGACGCTCTCTTCGATTCTACTACGATACAGCTACCAAAACGCTGTACCGACGCTCCTTCGATGGGCTCCTCCTTCGATGCCTGTCCAACGAAGAAGCAGCCGAAGCTTTTCGAGAAGCTCATGACGGAACTTGCGGAGCTCATCAATTCGGTCCTAAGTTGCAGGATCGACTGCGACGTATGGGCTACTACTGGCCAACCATGGCCGCCGACGCTGTTGAATATGCTAGGAAGTGTCACGCATGCCAACTTCATGTAGACTTCATACATACACTGTCTGAACCACTACATCCTACAGTCACCTCCTGGCCCTTTGAAGCCTGGGGCATGGACATTGTGGGACCAATCACCCCTTCTTTATCAAGAGGACACCGCTTCATCCTGGCCATCACCGATTACTTCTCCAAATGGGCAGAAGCAGTCCCACTGGCGGAAGTAAAGAGCTCCAGGGTGGTTAGCTTTATCAAACACCATATCATTTACCATTTCGGAGTACCCCAGCGGATCATTCATGACAATGGTCCTCAGTTTATCAGCCACATTTTTAGCAGGTGATGTGACAAGAATCGCATTCAAAATGTGGCATCCACCGCCTACAATTCGGCTGCAAACGGGTTAGCAGAGGCGTTCAATAAAACTATCGTTAGGCTGCTCAAAAAGGTCGTGTCATCCAACAAACGCGACTGGGACGAAAAGCTTGGCGAATGCCTTTGGGCCTACCGTACAACGGTACGGACCCCAACAGGCAACACACCATTCTTCCTGGTCTACGGAAGCGAAGCGGTACTGCCTCTCGAGATCCAGATACCCTCACTCCGTGTAGCAATAACAAACAAACTCACAGAAGAGGACAATCAACGTCGTCGTCTGCGGGAACTGGAGGCACTCGATGAGAAGCGTCTCCTGGCTCAACAACGCATCGAACTCTACCAAGCCCGTATACCATAGGCTTTCAACAAGAAGATCAAACAGAGGACTTTCTAAGTTGGCGACCTGGTTTTAGCAGTCAGAAGGCCAATGGTGTTAATTCACAAGACACCAGGAAAGTTCGAGCCCAAGTGGGAAGGACCTTTCATCATAGAGACAGTATACTCAAACGGTGCTTACCGCCTCGTCAAACCCAATGGGGACTTGTTCATGATGCCCATCAACGGCAAGTTCCTAAAGAAGTACTATTCTTGACATCCTTCAGACATGTACTTCTCCAAAGGGGATCTGTGGGCCCAATCATCGGGGCTCACACACAATCTCCTTCCACAAACTCATACGCTTCCGGAACCCAGCTGTTCCGTGGCATCCTTCAGTAGAAAGACAACCACGTCCACATCACCTCTGAGTTGTTCCTCTATACCCTACAAAGCAGAATCTTACGCTACGTAAGCCGACGCTACCCTTCATATTTACCACGTCCACATTACCTCTGAGTAAACATCTCGTACAAACAACCCCTGCGTTGTCGTACATTGATCGCAGAACTTCCACGTCCACATCACCTCTGAGTTGTTCAGCATATCCCCCAGGATCATTCCTACCACATCCATAATACCTCTGAGTAGGAAGATTCTATTATTTTGAACCCAATGATTGCCATGTCCACATCACCTCTGAGCAATCATGTTGGTTCCTTCAAACTTATTATCTGTACCTAAAAACTAAGGTACGTAAAAGATAATAGGTCCACACAAATTATCGAGTTCATAATAACAAAAATGAATACATCACAAAAAAGGTTGTGTACTTCTTTATTTTCTAAAAAAAAAAAGAGTACAGAACTACACTATCCCCCAGCAAGGGTTGCAAAAGAACATAAAAAAGGGAGAAGCTACAGTCCATGAACCTCTCCAGGGTGGGCTGGAAGCTCTCTGACTCGACGTCTTAAGTCAGCTATACGGGTCTCCACAGTCGCCAGGACTCGACGCTCAGCTTCTTGACGCATCAATTCAACAGCCTCAGCGGACGTTTCGCTCTCATGCTTCTCATCAAGCTGTTGTCACTGCTGAGCCAAGGCAAGAGTTCGCTGAGTAAAAGTCGCTTCCTCCTTCTTGAATGCTACGTGTTCAGCCTGGACACGTTCGGCATCTAACTGGAGTCGGGCCCGTTGGTCCTCAAGGCGGCGCATCTGGGTGTTGATCTCTGCGATGTTAGCATCCAACGTAGCTCGCGTTTCCATCGTCTTCTTCATGGACTGAGACAACTGCTCTACCGCAGCCTCAGTCTCAGCTACCTCGCGCTCCCAAATGCCCACAGTGGCCTGGTAGGAAGACTCGATCTCGGCAATCAACTTCTCCTTCTCCGCATCTATCAGGACGGAGAGGTCATTTCGCTGGATGCGCTGAAGTTCCGCAAGCCGTTCGTCCAGTTCGATCACCGAAGCCTCCAGAATTTTGGCCATATGGTCGTGGCCTTGGTGAACGCGGATCAGCTCAATACAGGGCATTGCCAGAGTTCTTGCCGTTGCAAAGCTCCCGTTGGCATCCATCACCGCAGATACACCCCTCTGCAGCATTTTGTACACCCCCTCGACGAGGAATTTCACATATTCGTCTGTGTCCGCCAGTACCTGCGGCGTCATAGCAGGAGTTGGAGGAGCTACTACAGTTAGCGGATCGGAAGAAGATCCGCCAACCTCAACCTGCGAGGCTTGAACCTCGACATCAATAGGCTCTTCATCAACAGGGGCCAGACTGCTAGCCCGAGGAGCCGAAGGAACAGAGGAAGCCGGCACAGGCATCGAGACAGTACCCTAAGTAGAAGGAGTAACAGAGGGTTCCACACCCTTGCCCTTCTCAAGCCCGGAGGAACCACCGACGTCAACGGCCACCTCTTCTACCCCTAACGTCCTATCAGCGACCAGTACCTCCCCCGGCAGAACAGGGAGATCAACACTCATCTCCTGGCCCGCCCCGGAAGACAGGACCGACAGAAGGGTCTCATCCTTCTCAAGTCCCTCTACAGGGACAGAATCTGTCGCTACCTCCTGATCGGTAGCCACCACAACTTCCACGGTTGAAGCTGGGGTAGGACTCGACAATGATATAGCCGACCTCCCCTCATCATGACAAGGAGGGGAATCAACCCTCTCCTCTGTCCCAACAATATCTGTTGCCCCCGTAACAGACTCTTGCAGCGCCGAAGGGACGTCATCAGAAGGCGACGAACTCCAATCTACCTCATCATCAGGATGCCTCGAGTCCGTAGGACCCTCAACGTCCAAGGCCTCCACGACAGACTGTACCTTCCCAGAATTTGTTGCAACCTCAAAGACAGGAGATACTAAAACCTCCGCAGGAACATCTTCGGGACCCTCCTCCACGGGAGACATTATCATCGGTGGAATGCGCTCATCAGAAGAGCCTGCCACCTCCTTCGGTTTACTAGCACCCGGTTTTGAAATACGGGACTTCTTCTTCGACGATCCCTACAAGAAGAAAAGTATAAGTTACCACAATGACAAAATGAATTAGAATTACGGAGCACTCCTTACCTCAGCAGGAACTGATCTCGTTGGCGTTACAAGTGGCACTTCCGTAACCTTTGGAGTCGACGTCTTTCTCGACCTTTTCGGTACAGAAGAACCAGCTTCTGTGTCAGCCCGCCTCTTCCCAACAGACGGATCTCTCACTGGTGCTGCAGCAGCAGCCCGATATCCCGCCAATTCTGGTGGACGATATGATCGGGCTGCCATCAACATATTCGTCGTGGCCTCCAGCTGAGTTCCAATGATGAAACTAGTCTCCCTGTCATAACCAGGAGACGCAGCATTCATAGTGCAATACAGCTTGGCGGCCGGATATAGGATCTGCGGCCGAGGGTTGCGAACTGGCGTAGTAAAATTAATGCTAGTGCATCCAGCGTTATAATACTGCCAGCCCCGGGCTCCATCCAGCAAACTCCCGATGAAGCCTAGACTGCTACTGGGATTCCGCAACATTAGCTGGGTATAGCCTAATTGACGAGCAAATTGGCTTGGCAGATATGGCTCCAGATAACATCTATTCTGGTTGCGATAGACCAGGTGAGAAGGCCGGATACTTTGCAACCAACGAAAACTCTATTTCGGCAAAGTGACCGCATCTTCGCCAGAGTCAACTAAATCTTGGTCGGCCTCGAAATCTTTGAAGATCGGGCCAACCTTGACAATCTCCCACCCCTGAAGGTAGGACAAGACTCTCCTGCAAACGGGGACGCCAGTGTATAACCACTTCCTCTTGTAGAAGCGATGGATGAAGGCATCCCCTTCAACATGATCCTCCTCCGGACCGGGACTCATCACGTTCGGATGATGCAAAATCAGCCACCCCATAAGATAATGGAAAGGCAGCTCGGCCCGGGAAAAGTTGTCATTGTTACCTTTCTCGTGGATCACATCATCAGCAAAAGACCTCAAACCGCGCAACAGGTTACACACCATCGCGGGGAGGAGAGCTAAAGGTCGTCCAAAAGCCAACTTTACGGCAGGCAAAATGAGATTCCGATGTACCCTCTCTACGGCACCGGATCCACCTGCAAACACGCAATCCCGGAGCCATATCATCAAGTAGGCTGTCAACACTGCCTTAGATGACATCCGGTGCGCACAGTGCCAGAAGCAGCTATATGTATCCTTGCCGCTCTCATCCGAATGTGGGGTCCTCTCGTCCAGCCGACTTATTTCAGAAGTCACTTCCGCAGGCTTCAGTCCCTGCGGAGTCGCAAACCGGATCCTCGAAGGATCCGCCAAATCCTGCTTAAAGACATAGTCCCTCCAAGCAGTCACATGAGGCTGGGTCTTGCCCTTATCCCTCCGGTGCATCAGATAATGGTGGCTCGTCACCTCTTTGAATACAGCCATCATCTCCGGGTCCTTATCTTCCAGAACCTGGATCTCCTCATTTGACGGGAAATATTCCTCGTACGGCTCCGAGCCCCAAGAAAGCTTAGACACTTCGTACATCTCATGGAGAGCCAACCCCAACTCTCCCACCGGAGTGAAAAAGCTGCCAGTATGGGCATTGAATAATTCCAAGAGCGCAAGGAACATAGGCTTATTGAGATCCACGCCTGCCTGCGTAGCCCGAATGGCGGCTTTCAGCCCGATCTCCTTAAGCTCAACTTTGAACCTTGAAAGCACCCAAGTGGTCAACTCGTCCCACCTCGGAATGTAGTGACGCCAACCTTCGACTCTAAAGCCACCTGTCGAATACATGACCTTCGCTGTCAGCATCCGATTTGCAAAGGTCGGGGCACTAAAGGGAAACGTGTCGCTTGGGACTTCACTATAGAGGCTCCCGGGACGCAAGACTCGGTAACTGAACGAGGAACCGGCTCGTGAAGCAGCCAAGGTATCTCGCTGGTTCGAGGTGGCGTCGATCGAAAGGGTACCTCCCAAGGCCCCTCCTTGAGAACGAGTAAGTTCCCAACCCATCCTTCTCTTCGAAGCTAAACAATAAAAGGCCGTCAGCGGCAACTGGCGGTCAACCTGCCGCATGTATAGAACCATGCCTTTGGCAGAAAAGAACCAGTCTTCTTTGATCTTCAGTATCTTCGCTTCAGAAGAGACTAGTCGATCGCCAAACAGAAAGGCAGGTTTTAAGAAAGTCACATCTTCAGATTCAGCAGACTTCAGTTTACCACTCTCCATCATACTCTGGAGGAAAAGCGGCAACTGGTTCTGGATTTGCAGCATTCTCTCCCGGGGTTGGTTCTGTAGGATAGCATCCTTTGCAGGGTTGATCACCGCCTCATCGAAATCAACTCCTATTTGGCAAAGAGAAGCGTCCAGGAGGACCTCATTCAACAAAGGGATCGTCGGCGACACTGGCACAACAAAAGTGGAAGTCAGGCAAAAAGATAAAAGGTGTCAAATAGATTGACGCATCATCAGGGTATAAACCCATGTGCGTCAGCTTCAGCGCATCATCAGGGTGTAAGCCCATGCGCGTCAGCATTAGAGCTTCGGCGCATCATCAGGGCGTAAACCCATGCACGTCAACATTGGAGTTCGGCGCATCATCAGGGCGTAAACCCATGCGCGTCAGCATTGGAGCTTCGGCACATCATCAAGGCGTGAGCCCATGGGCGTCAGCGAAGGCTTCGGCACATCATCAGGGTATAAAACCCATGCGCGTCAGCAATTAAACATCGGTGCATAATAAAGGCCTAAACCTATACACGTCGGCGGGATAAAACCTCGGCGTATCATCAGGACAGAAGTCCATACGCATTGGCAGCTTTGAGTTAGGGCACAGTATGGCCCAAAACTTGTGTGAAAGAGACGATTCCCACCCGACACCTCGGGACGAACGTCGGCTGGAGTCGCAAGGGTGATAGGTGCATCCTCGTCGATGAAATCCTTCGCTTTCTCCTTTCCCTTGCCAGCACCGCTGCGTGGAGTCTTGGGAGCTATTCTCTCAAAGAGGAAGAAGTTAGGGTTTTGAAGAAGAACTCTAAAAAAGGCAAAGGCACAGAGCAGAAGAACTCTCTCTCTCTCTCTCTCCATCTCTCACCTATTTATAGGCCGTGGTCGCACGCGTGAACCGATAACGAGTGTCAACCGTCGCCTCGGGTTCTGTGAAGAGATAACAGCAAATACAACCAAAAGATCATCATTAATCTTTTCGGTTACCAAGGCATCATCATATGCATTAACTGAGAGGAGCATGCGCCCGAACAGGCATGCGCCCAACAATCATGCGCCCTGACCTCCATGCTTCTTATTCAAAGTATTCCAAAACTTATTCAAAAGTTTTGAAAACTTTGAAAGGGGTCTTGTAGAAGCATGGAATTTTATAACCAGAAAGCCCATGCGCCAGACACTACATACGCCAGAACTCGGACAGAACACTTCACAGCAAAGTCAATAAGTATAGACATTTGAAAAGTCCTCTTTTTATTTATATACAAAAGTCTATTACATGTCTAGAAAAGGTTGTACAAAGGAGAATTTTTACAAAGGAAAGATCCTAAGTCTACAGCCAGCGGCCACCATGCGCCTCCAGATAGGCGCAGCAGTCACCATGCGCTGCCAGTTAGGCGCATCAGATACCATGCGCCTCCAACCAGGCGCATCCCACCATCCCTTCAGCAGCTCAGTTATGTGCATCCCAGTTATGTGCATCCCTTCAGCAGCCCAGTTATGTGCCATCCTTCCAGCCAGGCTCACCTGGCCGAGCAGGACGAGGGTGGCAATTAACCCCCCATCCAGAGAAAGAGCCTCCAAAGACCAAGGAAGACCGCAATCGAAATGCGGCTGCCTAGCACCGCCATTCCGATCTACGGCTTTTCCTGCACAACGAAGACGAGGCCCGAGCATCCCTATCTTTGGATGTAACAGGCACCTTCCGCCTGCCTCAAAAGCCCTCGACTCCGTCTTTTGGATGTAACAGTCACCTTCAAGTGCATCAACGACGATATGGCGTCTCATCTTCACCCTCGGGAACACTTCGTCAACAGAATGCGCCCGAATACCCAAGTTCATGTCGGAAGTACGTGAGGGAACGAGAAGCAAACCTTCTCTCCATGCCACTATTTATAGGCCGGGCAGATCAAACCCACGCGCCAAGTGGATGGCTTTCCGAATTCCGTGCAATAAATTTGCATTAAATGGATGAACCGGACGCCTCGAATTCAACCAAACGGCTATTTAAAGCACTCGAGGAGCGAAACAGCCGCATCATTAAAAGACATGTCGGATGCGCCAGTCAGACAGCCCATCACACGGACGCGCCCTTCGGCATCAGGCGCATCACATAGACGCGCCCTTCAGTGCCAGGCGCATCACAGAGGATGCGCCCCCACACATCTTCATACCAAGTGGAACGCAAATCGACGCGCCCACTCAGCTGTCCATCGAATGTCAGAAACATTAAATGCTGAACTGACAGAGTTGGCAGCACACCTCCCAAAGTCTGAACAATTGACAGCTTTTTCAGAAAACGAAGCGTCGGCAACGTCAGCGTCATCATGACTTTATCCCGACGGCTACTGCCACGTGGCCACTCAACCACCCGCATGCGCCTCTGCAGCCATGCGCCCAAATCTGCATGTGCCTCAAAAGCCATGCGCCTCAGACTGCTCTCTGATCCCAAAAGACAGAAAGAAAGTCGCCTGCATGCGCCTCAAAAGCCATGCGCCCCGAACGGTTTGTAACTCCTAAAGGTTACGAGCCGCAGCCTCCTCCTGCGTCCAATCCAAGGTGCAGCTCACCAGATCACTTTTCCCCACCAAATCCGAGATCTCCGAGCCATGGGTCGATGACACGTGTCCTTTGACTCAACTCATCCAAGATTTCAGCAACAGAAAGATCTTCTCCTCTGCTACGTGCCGGCTCACAAACAGCAGTATAAAGAATTCTACCCCTCGATTAGGGCGCATCCCACGTGCCTCCATCAGCAATCCCCACGTGGCGTCCCCACACACCAGCGCATCCTACATGCGCGCATGAGCAGCCAGCCTGCAAAACTATAAATAGAGGGATCATTTCCTTCTCACCCACGCACAGAATCCACGGCGAACATACAGAGAATCACCAGAGAGGCAGATACAGACACTCAACGTCTTCCTCCTCTCGGCAAGCTCCAGCACCCAGAGCAATCTACACCTTCAGAGAACCGATAACCGTCGTCAGCCCGTCAACGGAGTCAACGCATTACCACTCGCTCCATTGGCACTAAGGACCCAGATTAAACAAAAGTGTACTCTTAGGACTACATCTAAGTCCTATATTGTAACACTGTTCTTTTTGTGTTAAAGTTTTCAATCAAACAATTTTAATGGCAAACAACAACTTGCAGAGGTTATTATCCCATCTCCACTTCGACTGCAAAGCCATGGCTTTAGAAAACCTTCGAGCATTTTCACCCTCTGGAATTAAAGGCTCAGGATCTGTCAATACATAGTCGACGCTCATGAGTTGAAGATTGAGGCTGACATTTCTCTTCCAGACGTTAAAGTGCTCCCCGTCAAACTTCTCAAGTTTAAAACTTGTATCGAGAAGTTGTGCACGGTTGTTCTCCATCAGATCTGAATCTAGCTTTGAGATTGTTATTCCCGAAATGGATCTTTTGATGTAAAATGGAAATCTCGAACTCTTATTTCCAGAGAGACGAAAAACTCGTTCTCCTAAGAGAGAGATGAATACTCGTTCTCAATCGAATTTGATGCAACGAGATGAATGATCGCTCTCAACTGGAGTTGATGCAACGATATGAATAATCGCTCTCAACCGGATTTGATGCAACGACTTTGTTGGGATGATAAAGATCACCGTTGCTCAAAGCAAGATTCGCCCTATTGCGATCTACTCCCAGGAACCAGCAAGTTCGAAAGAACTTCTGGAACGTTCGCTGTCACCTCCTTTCACGAACTCGAAGAACTCCTTAGGACTTTAATGGCGGCGGCACCATTTCTCTTTTTGCCTCTTTATTTTGGCGTCAGTCCTTAATGAAGGCACGAAGAGAATATTTATAGAGAAGGACAAAACCCTAATCCTTTTCCCGGCCGCAACTGATTGCGAAAAGATATTAGCGAATAATTAAAATATTTGAATGAATTAAATTCAAATCCCACAATAAATGGATCTGTTCAATTAACTCAATCTTTCATAATCGTTCAAATCTTCCAATCAACCACATTATACGCCACATGTGCCCCATACCCACTCAGCCCATCAACATGCGCACGTAGCTGCGCACCTGCAGCAGCCCGCTGCCCCATAACCCCGTAGCACTTGCACACCTGCGCGCCGCAGCCCCACAGCACCTGCGCGCCCAGCGCCGCAGCCCCGCGGCATCTGCGCGCCGGCTGTGCCTGCGCTGCACCTGAGCTACGACTCACACTGAGATGAGCGCATCAACTGCGCACAATGCACCTTGCACCTGAGCTACGACTCACTAGGCTAGTATATATATATATATATATATATATATATATATATATATATATATATATATATATATATATATATATATATATATATACTAGCCTAGTGGTTAAGAGAGATGTATGCGGCCCAAGTAGTCGGAGTTCGAGCCTGGAGGCGAGTTCGCCACAATTACCCATTGTTTAAAAAAAATGCTATACTTAATTTATTATAGTCTTTAAAAATAAAATTTATGATTTCCTTTATGAATCAAGGTTAATTTTAATAATCCATCTTGAAAATTCTTGAATATTGTAAAAGTTTTTTTGGCAATTGCAACTCCCTATAGAAACTGATGTTTCTATATGTAACACATATGATTTATTTTTTTTCATATTTCTAATTGATGGGAGTATAATTGAGTGCAAGATTACCATACCTCGGCCTAGTTTTTGTCAAAAATAAAGTCCACTCCAGATCAAAAAAGTTAGTTAAGATACTAAACAAATGTTGTAGGTTTATTTGAAACTAAATTCTAAAATTTAAGTTTTTGCAGCTAAATATTCTTAATATTTTCTAATTAGCAACTAGATATATGCATCTGAATTTAGCAAGTTGTTGCCCCTCATTAGTTGACCTTGTCACCAATTTATCATTTCTAAGACTACTTTAATTAACCTTAATATTGATAGTAACAAGTTAAAATATTAACAACAACAAAATTCCTAGTCTCAAAACCTTTAATAGTTCAGAATATTTAATAGCTAATATTTTTTTTAGAAAGTTTTTAAATATTTAGTTGCATCTACAGAAGAATATAGCATTATAAGCAGCAAAAGAGGAGACTTGATACAAACCAAATGACCAACATACTTAATTGCCACAACAACGTACTCACAAGGAAGACAAAGCAAGCCGTACTAGAGCTAATGCTCCGTACTTATTCATAACAGAGAACACACACAACACACAAGTCTCCTCCTCCTTCTTGAGACACAAGCTAGCCAACAACTGTAGTGTAACATGCATACGAGGCACCACAACAACAATACTTTTAAGGAAGCAGCATTAATTAGAGCTATAATTAATACTAATTGCTGCTCCGCTGTTATTCTCAACAACAACAACGACACCTTCTTCTTCTTCTTCCTTGGCCGCACGCAACCTGGCTAGCCTTAACAACCTTCAGGATCCGCACAGGAGTAGTAGTATAAGTAGCCGTCGTCGTCGTGGACGCGAGCTTCGCCATCGTGGGAAGTAGGAACTACGGCAAGTCCAACCGAGCTGGCCGGAGAAATATGGCCGAGGTGCTGCAGGTCGACGGAATCTTTGAGAAGCGGTCGCGAAGATGCTGTCGGTATAAGGAAGGAATTAGATATTGTCATCGTGGCCAAAAGGAGCTGGATGAGTACTCGGAGGTGTGCCGGATGCATTGTGAGTGAGTGAGTGAGTGATCAGAATTAATATCACAATATATATATAGGTATATGAGAGATGAACTGGCTAGCTCTAATTAACATTAATCCTGAGAGGGGGAGGGCCTGCCTGCAGCCGAAGGATATATTGTCATGGCGTTTCTCGCTGAGGCTGATGGAGTTCCTCCAACGGCCGAAAACGACCTGAGCATTATGCTTGAACTTGATGTTGCGGAAGAGGTCCATTGGACATGGATCCAATGGACGGACGACCAGCAGGCAACAGCTAGCTAGCCAAATGGAATTAATCCTGAGTGGTTAAAGTTCATACTCGGAATCTACAAAGAAACGGTCTCAAAATGGTCCAAAAGAGGGAATACCTATTGAGGACTGCTACGTTGTCCGTCTGTGGGTCAGCCCGTCCGTCACATGTCTCAGCTCCATTGGTAGGTCAATCGGCGTGAGACCCGTGAATACATGAAGGCAATAGAGTATAGTCACGCGGCAGATGGGTCAACCGACCAACGGACAAATTAGCTTTTCCGATACCTATTTCTTTACTAGAAAATTATATTAAAAACATTCCAAGTTCTCTTTAATTAGCTAAAAGACACAAACTTTAAAATATTTGTAAACGCAGTTCCAATATGCCAGTTTCAAGTGAACGTTGCCGCCAAAGCTCCTGCACTAGAACCCCAGCTCGCCTTCAATATCGGGCCCGGGTCGGCTAACGGATCCGATCGACAAGGATCCGTTGGAGCATGGACGGAAGAGTTCTCCGGAGACCGGGTTTCTGAGCGCGAACGATGCGGCCATGGAGACCGAGGAAATGAGGAAGGTGGCGGTGAACCGTGCTTGTTTTAAAGTAAAAAAACAACCGGTCCAACCGACATCGATCCATTAGTTTTATCATTATTTATGTTAATTATAGATTCAACAAAGCAATCAACAAGAGGATGTAGCTCAGATGGTAGAGCGCTCGCTTAGCATGCGAGAGGTACGGGGATCGATGCCCCGCATCTCCACTGGTCTCTTAATATTTTTAGAAGCACCTGCAGTCTGTAGACCCTCTATCGGGTCGGGTCAGCATGCTAGACCCGGACCCATCCAAGTTTCACAGCAGACTTTTCTTTGATTACAAGGCATCCACTCCTCCTGGTAATGTTGACAAATATCACGATGATATACATAGGCTTTTTCTAAGGACACCACACTTTTTATTTGGAGACAATCCAAAAATGTTCAAAAAAAATACAAGTTTGCCACCATTTTTTTACTTGGGGACAACCCAATTTTCTCCAACAAGTGGGACTACCAACGTAGTGGCAGTCCTAAGACTGCCAGCAAGTTGGTAGTCCTCACATAAAGGAGGACTGCCGCTGCGTTGGCAGTCTTAACATAAAGGAGGACGGGCAACTTAGCTGCAGTACGCGTCGACGAAGACACCCAACTGTACGCGTTCCAACTGTACGAAACCCATCCTCTCCTCTAGAAGGCTCCTCCACTCCTTCCTCCTCCACCAAGACCCCCTCCCCCACCTCCACCGGATCCTCTCCGGACCCGCCCTCCCTCGACCTCGCCTGCCTCAAGGTCGGCCAGCACCTCGACTCCGACCCCTCCAAAATCCTAGGCTTCGCTATCCGGTCCCTCGAGATCCTTGATCGCACCCCAGACTCCAACCCCGTCCCCCTCGCCATGTCCCTCCACCTCGCCAGTTCCGCCTCCTTCTCCCTCAAGCGCTTCAACGACAACCTCTCCTTCCTCACCCGCACCTGCCGCATCCTCGAATCCATTGACCTCGGCACCGCTAGCGCTGATGACTCCTCCGGCTTCGACCTCCACCCGGTTGCCCATGCCATCCACCTCCAGCTCGCCGACCACCCCTTCTCCGCTCGCCCCCCTCCCTCTGTCCTAATTTTTTGGCTGCCCCCAAGCAAATTTTGGGTGCTCCCTAGCAAAAGTTTTCCTTTTTGGGCTGCCCCCAAGTAAGGGCTGCCCCAAGTAAAAAGTATGGTGCCCTTAGAAAAAACCTATACATTTAGCTATGATGATCCGTCGTCGATTATACCTCCCATTCTTATATACATACTTGTATATAGACATAATTAGTTTGAGGCTAACTTTTATCTATATCATTTTAGGACTTCAGAAGACAAGTTAGAGTAAAAGCAATGTTTTGAAAATTGGACCGAAAATCTTTGGTACATGTGTGACTCGAGTTCAAATAAGTTTGGTTTGTTTTGGTTTAAATAGATAAGATATCAACATTTTTGGTTTGGTTCTTAGTATGTTTGATTTGGTTCAATTTCACTACTATAAGGTGTTTCAAAACCAAACCAAGAACCGAATGGTTGACATCTGACGTGATTTTTTTTTTTTTTTTAGTTTTCTTTCAAAAAAAAAAAAATCAGCATCAACTATTTCAATTGTGTACCAGTTCGGCCGGTTCACCAATTAAATTCCGTTTTTGAAAAAAAAAAATTGTCGTTTCAAGTTCTTGTGGACTAATGTTTTGGCAAAATTCGGTCAGACCGGGTTCAAAATTCGATCCGGTCCGGTTCTGACAACATTGAGTAAAAGGGTTTAAATTCCAATAATATTCAGAATGTCGAAATAATTAGTGTTTTCATTGCCGCAATAAACTGATACCGTTACTTAATTTCACCTACATTGTCTGTAGGCTAATTTATCCTAATGGCATCCCAATTATACTGTTCGAACATTTTTGACAAATTAACTTTTCACTGCTCGAGTTTGGTATCACAATTTTATAAATTGATATTTTTCAATCATTTTCGTCCATTTTATAGCATATCATGACCAATTCAAAAGAATATAAGTATCTAAATTGTGCTTTTGTACTACATAATATGTTTTTGAAGTGATCTCGATTTCGATATGCTTCAAAATTAATAAAAGACGCTTCAAAAGAATAATTTATAAAATTAAGTTGTCAAAATCGAGTAATAAAAAGTTGAGATATCAAAAACGTCGGATAATTTAATCTTGTCTGTATCATGGTTATGAGTTACTTTGTTCTTAAACTAGGATATCATTCTTCCCATCCAATGGCTTCACAATTTGATTACAAGGCTAGATTCTTCCTCATATATAATCCATGCAATCGACATGCTAGATTTAATTTTGTTTTTGTACAATATTCCTTACTACTGTTCATTTTTCCTGGTGCAAGATCGTAAATGTCTACATTGGACCATCAGAGGCGATGAGGGAGAGCTGAAATCCTAACTCCCTCCCTCCCACGTCATGGAAAGTACGGTCATGCCTACCCGGAGGAGACGACGAGCGACCGGAAGGAGCGAAGCGACATTACCGAACCGGGCCTCCACTTTAAAAATGAGTTAATGCAGCGAGCCCCACCTCAACGACTGAGGAGGGGACTCTCCTGAAATTAAACTAAACTGTCATAATACCGTTAGGGTTATGACAGAGATTGTTAGCGTAGTGAGTCCGATGAGCGGCTAACGAGAAAAGGGGATCCAGGAGGGAAACCTTCCCCTCGGCTAGCAAAAGCAAAAGGAACGACCTTAGGAGCGACAACACGGGGGCGGACTCGGGGGCACCCCGGGGAGACATCAAGAATACTAGAGTGAAGTAGCATACAATAATGCTAACTTTATTATCAAAGTCTTACGACCTCCATCCGATCTCATCTACAACCACTTAAAACGGGCCACGTGGTCGGTTGTAAATCCTTAGTGGTAGGGAAGTTATAATTGTAGCATTTTCCAGCAACATATTGGTCAGATGTATATAGGCATCTCGTAACTGCACCGATAGTATCGCACAAAAAAATGCACCCAACTCTACTCCGTTCCTCCTCGTTCTTCAGACTACTTGGTTTAATTAGAATCGTTCCAGTTCAAATTCAACTTCAACTTATATCTTTTTAATACTGAGTAAGGGACAATTAAAATTAATTTCGGTTAAGATAATCCACTCTTCGGACTCTCGCTATAGGTTAGTCAACTCAACAGTCTCATGTTTTTCTTATAGTTGGAAGTCAATTTTGTATGATAAGATCAGTTTGAAATAAAACGTGCCACAATTTAATTGATTAATGAAATTATTACTGCATGATGCAAGGGTGAAGGATACATTAGAGCGAGCAATTGAACCAGGCTTAAACTTGAGAAGCTAGTTACAAAATAAGGACATAACCAAAAAATGATTTGAAATAAACTAGTATATATATATATATATATATATATATATATATATATATATATATATATACACAGCAGCCTTCTAATACGGGATTGTACGGGATGATGAAAAAATAGGTGGTGGGATTAGCAAAACAAAATTACGTGGCCGGGTTTGGTGTTGGTATTAATGAGAGGAGAGAGGAGGACAGGTAGCCAGCTATTTGGTAAGCCCAAGTCACTCACTCTCACCATTATTCTCTCTCCCCTTCTCACTCTCGCACTATAATCAGATGTGTTATGTACTCTAGTTTAGTTAGTGTTGTATATATACATCTTTAAGATTATTCAAAGGTTATTCAAACGGAAAGGAGGGGTAAACTTACCTAAGGAAAGAATAGTATGCTACTTCTTACTCTTGTTGTCTTTATTCTTTGTTCTTTTCTTGTAACTTTCTTCTTACTCCTTACAGGTTCTTCTTCTTTCATTTCCTTTTTCTTTTTCTTTTACTTCTCTTCTTTGAGTTCATTTCTTAACTTAATTTTCAACACACAGAGAAGATGCATGAGGAAGGGGTAGCTAATACACTCATGGGCGCATCACTGCCTCGCGTGGGCATCGCACGGTGGCGGAAGAAGCGAAGGGTCGGGTGGTGTATGGGGCGCGACAAGGTTGTCTTGCCGAAGAAGCTCGTGGATCTGGCAATAGTTGCCCTTGTAAGTAGGCTCCGCTCGGCAAGGAATTCAATCACGATGTTTGGGTTCTCCTGGATCGGCTCTCCGATCAAGGGGGAGGAAAGCTCGGTTCTCTGGGCGACAGGCATTTAGACGAGGAAGTCACGCGGTGGGTGGGCGGCCGGTCTGGTCTCGAGCACGAGCCCGATGCCATTGATGGTGACGACGAGGAGTTCTTGTGTGCGACATGGATGACGGCGAATCCAACGGTGGCTGATTGCACGGACGAGTGTCATGAAAAGTTTCAGTCGAGGTGATACGAGTGTGTGGAAGGGGCGATCGCTTGGAGGTTGTCGAGCGTTGGAACATCGGGGTGCAAGGGTTCACCAGAGCTTGGTAAGACTCGATCGGTCATGGATACACGGGGTTGGTAACATGGATGGTTCTGGCGCTGGTGATGATGGGCGACTTTATATATAACAGTAAAGAATTGTATATGTACAGCAAAACCTTCTATTTTTTTCATCATCCCGTACAATCCCGTAAGTTTCATTCCCCCGTATTAGAAGGCTGCTGTGTATATATATATATATATATATATATATATATATATATATATATATATATATATATATATATATATATATATATATATATGGGAGCGGATCAAAAGCCCCCCTTAGAAAGCCCCCCAAAAACCCCCCTCACTCTAATTCGTAATATTAATGTTAATATTAATGTTAATATTAATGTTAATGTTAATATTATTTTTTTTTATTTTTTTATACTAATGTTAATGTTAATGTTAATATTAATGTTAATTTTAGTATTTAATGTTAATATTAACATTAATATTAACATTAACATTAATATTAACATTAAATTACGGATTAGAGTGAGGGGGGATTTTTGGGGGGCTTTCTAAGGGGGGCTTTTGATCCGCTTCCATAATATATATATATATATATATATATATATATATATATATATATATATATATATATATATATATATATATATATCGTTCTACGTACTATACATTTCCTGAAAAAGGATGTTTCGATACATCCCAAATCTGGACCATTGGATGTGATCCAATGGTTCGGATTGAATAATAGAGTAGAAATATCATTTAATGCTGATTTTGACTTTTGACCTCTTGGTAACTTGCTTTAGCAGGTCATTCTTCACTTTATTTTTTCAATGAACACCTTAAATTAACTCATATTTACTCTCTTTCGTCCATCCAATTTAATATTTTGTGCATCAACGTATAAATTCCATAATTTTTTTTTGGTTACAGGCTGTGGTGGTGGTGGTGTTGGTGGTGGTGGTGGTGGTGGTGGGAGGAGAAACAGAGATGAAGAAGGAAATAAGAATCGGTCTGGATCGCATCGAACGTCGTTGAGCCCTCCTAGAACAACAAGGAGTACCAGCAGCGCCGAGAAGAATTGGTCCACTTTGCGTCGGACGTCGTCGAGACCTCCTCGAACAAGGAGAAGTGCCAGCGGCGTCGCTCCTGCAGGCTCCCGGCTTAGTAAATTTTACTGTCCATGCTATTGTCAGAAATTTTATCTTTCATCTAACAATTTAATATTTTGGTAGTAAAGCTACATGCCATGGTGGTGGTGGTGAACTGAGGAAACCTGCTTCTGAGGTCGGGCGGATCATCTGCTCACATATTTTTTAAAAAAATCAGTATTGATCGGACGAAATATTTTTTACTTTTCTAATGATAATATTTTCGAAGAGAACGTTTTTTTTATATTGTGACATTTTGTCATATTAACCATCTTTCTAATATTTACAGTATTTTTAAAAAAATATCATTTACCAAAGTATATTCGAATTTTTACGTTAACAAAGTATGGTACATTTTGGACGGAGAATGAACATTCTCCTTGCTTTTAACACGGAGAATGGTCATTCTCCTTGCTTTTAACATGGAGAATGACCATTCTTCGTTCTTTTAACACGGAGAATGGTCATTATCCGTACTTTTAACACGGAGAATGGCCCTTCTCCATGCTTTTTACACGGAGAATAGCCACTCTCTGTGCTTTTAACAAAGTATGGTACATTTAGGACGGGAAATGTTCAACATTTTGTCATATTAACCATCTTTCTAATATTTACAGTATTTTAAAAAAAAATATTTACCAAAGTATATTTGAATTTTTACGTTAACAAAGTATGGTATATTTTGGACAGAGAATGAATGAGAATGAACATTCTCCTTGCTTTTAACACGGAGAATGGTCATTCTTCTTGCTTTTAATACGGAGAATGACCATTCTTCGTTCTTTTAACACGGAGAATGGCCATAAAAAGCACGGAAAATGGCCACCCTCTGTGCTTTTAACAAAGTATGGTACATTTAGGACGAGGAATGTTCAAGTATCTCATTCATTTTTCACCAAATATTTATAGTATTTTTAATATCATTTACCAAAGTATATTCATTTAATATTAAAGCATGTTGGAAAAAATCTGAATATTATTTTATCAAGCTTCCACTGTATGGCTGTACAAAATTGCTTGCGAGTGTTTGATTATAATACTTGGCCTTTTTTATTATTTTTCGAAAATCTGGTAGAACTCTGAAAGCCTTAAAAGGCTTGCAGAAGTAAACTTTCTTCGAAGAGAATGGCTGACATTGAACACATTACGACACTCATTTAATACTCATGTGTCTATGCATCCATTTGGACAATATAATCGAATAAGTGTATCTATTGTTGCAGAATTATCTTCAAATGGATATGAATTACTACCTACGGTAATTAGTAAGCAGCTCGGTAATTAATGATCCCTTCTAATGCAACTGCGTAATAAATAACTTACTATCACTTCTTTGGTATTCAGGTCTTTTAATTTCACCCGAGATTGAATCAATTAAAACCCTTGACAAGGGACCAATTACTGCCGTTAAAATATGACCAAGTTACTGTGTTAATGGTTTTAGGTTCAAGTCGACAAATGCTCCAATCAGAGACAGCTTCATGGATCTTGATTCCACGAAAAATAGTTGGTTGTGTATCAAATCTTCGAGCTACAAAGACGTCGATCCAGGCAATGATTTCTTTGGCATATTACGAGAGATTGTGGAGTTGACATATAATTATAGCAGAGAACCAGCTAAGATCGTGTTGTTCAAGTGTGAATGGTTCGATCCGATAGAAAATCAAGGTTGGAAAATTAACAAACATGGTTTTATGGATATAAACTACAAGCGTAGATATTAAGGCTACGAACCATTTGTCCTATCAACTCAGGCTCAGCTCGTGTACTTCACAGCTTATCCGAGATAGGGAACAATGAGGTCTGAATGGTGGGCAGTATACAAGACTAAAGCTAGAGATACCTTTGACGTTGACGAAAACGCTTATCAAGAGGACGAGCTACCTCTTATAACAAATATTGTTGATGTGGACTCCACGGAAGTTACTCATTACACGACTAATAATGTAGAAGAGGTAGAATTATCCGAAGAGGAAGGCGAAGATGAAAGTGAAGATGAAGAGGAAGAGGAAGAGAGGTCGAGGAAGACGAACAAGATGAATATTCTAAAGATGATTGAGAGAGATGTACTTTTTTTCTTAATATGTAGACTTGGTTATTATCTAGTCTTGGTTATTATCTGGACTTCGATGTTTTTGTAGAATGTACTATCTGAACTTAAGATATTTCTTATAGAATGTACTATCTGGATTTAGATGTTTCTTGTAGAATGTACTTTCATATTTCTGACTGTAGAATATACTTAGATGTTTCTTGTAGAATGTACTTTCATATTTTTGACTGTAGAATATACTTAGTTATTATCTCGTCTCTGTTATTTGTTGTATCATCATATGTTGTTATCAGGTATGATAGGACGACACGGAGCGTTCGGCTGGTCCCGAGGTGGAGGACGGAGTTCTCGTCCGGTACTTCCTACTGGTACTGGCTTTGGATCCTCGTCGCCAAGTGCTCCAGTGTATCGATCAGTACCTCCGCCTGCCACGACGTTACATGGCATATCTCCTGGGACGAGTAGTTCCAGGCCTGACACTGCTTCCTCGTCTAGAGTTTCTCATGATGATACTGCTCACTCGTCTAGCGTTTCTCCTACTGATACGACGATGAGACAGATGAGCATATGGAGGAGGTTGAGCCGACGTCGGACCAGTATCAGGCAGATGATCCGTGCGCACCTCCAGAGGAGACGAGGACGGAGATCTGGGCCGACGGTACAAAGTGAGTATTTTGGTTTATCATATATATCATTTATCTCTTTATTCATAATAAATTCATTTTTTATGAATGTAATTTCCTTTGTATAGATATCATCCCCCGTCGGTACAGAGACACCTGGGCCATTTTCTGAGGTACAATTATGGTGGCTCCTGGATAAACTACTCTGATGCACCGGAGGATAGGAAGAACTTTTGGATTGTACAGTTCAAGGTAAAAGTATATATGGTTCTAATATTAATCATCTTATTTATAAATATTATATAACTGACTAAATTGTTTCTTCTAGCAAACATATTTCTATCTACCATACCCGACCGAGTTAATCGAGGGGATGTTTCCTGCCGTCGCCGCCAAGCTGATCTGTGATGCTATTAATGACCAGAAGGCTCGTGATCGTGCCGGAAAGCCGATTCAAGGTTGGATCACCCCTGATCAGTGGACTGCGATAAAGGCCAGGTTCGACGTGCCTCGATACATGGAAAGTTCTGAGAAGGCCAAGGCGGCTAGGCAGAAGGCATCAAAGTGGTGCGGTGGGTCGATCCCGATGACGGAACATTTTCGTCGTTTGGTATATTTTTTCAAGAAATATTATTCTAATATAAGTTCGATTAAATTCATAAATAGTACTAAATAATATATTTCTAACAGGTAAAGAGGGGTGGTGATGCCAATATGGTGACCGTCTTCCTGGCCACCCATCGAAAGGACGGAAAGCTTATTGACGAGAGGGCCGAGCAGACCTATGTAAGTATTACAATGCTTACAGTTAATTTTAATACTTTATGTTAATTTTAATATAACTTAGTAAATATGCAAATAAATATTCATGTAGTTAGTAATAATAAGTACATTAGACATTAGAAATTATAGAGTATCGATACTTCCTAGGCCGAGTATATTAAGCTTCAGGAGCGGGCGGCTGCTAGTGCACCTACTGTGGGATTGGCCGGTACTTCCTCGCAGCCCGCTCAAGCTCCGTTGGCGGACGAGCTATGGATGACCGCCGCTGGTGGTCTCCATAGGGGTACGTACTACGGTACGGGATCCTATGGCGCCCTAGTTGTCACGACCCACACCCACTGTGAGGGTACGAGCACGTAACAACGCCCAGCCTACGCCGCAGTGTCGGCGATAGAACGATGTCCTAGGTTACTATCTAATCAACAACTCACGCAATTATATAATGTACTTGTCAAATCTCAACTCCGAACGGAGGACAAGTATAGATATAATGAATCTCAATCACAGTCTAAGAACAATAAGATATCATAGAAGATAAAATCTAAGACTAATAACAAAGCTAAAACCAACAACTAATAATATAAACTCAGAAAATCTCAACTACAAATCTCAACTACAATCTCAAACACAATCTCAACTACATACAGCTCCAGTTCTAAACATAAAAGCTAAACAACAACTAGATAATCTCTCAATCACTCCTGAGTGTCGGGGCCATAGGTAGCTAAACCATCTCTACAGTAATATGTAGAGCATGTGTCCTCAGGGCAGTCATCTGTAAAAATTTTAACAGGTCCAGTCAAGACAGGAACGAGTACAACTCATCAAGAAAATCCAAGTAAATGACAGGAAACTATAAAGCAGTTATAGACAGTTTTATTGATGAATATGGCAGTTTATATACAGGTGATGGTATGGAGAACAGATAAGATACAAGGAAAGTAAGTAACTAAACAAGAGAAGAATGATGGCAATGAAGAATGTAAAGTAAATCTAGCTGAACTAAAGTAACATAATGAGTCCAGGCAGTAAATGTAAAACAAGTGTAAACTACTATAAATCCAGTACGGGATGAATCTAATACAAGATGAATCCAGTACCAGATAATTCTAGGTAGTGATCAAGAATCCAGGTGAGTCCAGCTAATCTAATAGTGTGTTTTAAAATACCGAGATCGACATGTAAACGGCCGTGGGTAATCAGACACACCTCTCACTGATCAGACGAGAGATGGCTACGCTTCCAGTAGATTCCAGATTTGGGGTATGTCTACATGTATTACTCAATATTTTCTCGCCCCGCAATACAAATGAATCCAGAATTCGACACGAGAATCGAGATGAGTCCAGCCAAAATATGATGATTCCAGAAATAGATTCCGAAATGATTCAAGTGATTCCAGTAATAGAGGCCAGATAATATGGTGAGTGTGTCGCATACATGAATCCAGAAATATCCATACGTATGGTATCAGAGAATCACATAAAACTAAATAGAACTGAAATACAGTAACTGGCAAATAAATGAGAGAACTATCAGAGAATGTACTCGCTTGATACTCTGAAAAGAGTAGTGTAATGTCAGATGTCTGCACCGGAGTCACAATGTCCTAAATAGAACAGTACAGGTTATAATATATTTAAAACAAGACAAATGATGGTTATGATGCAATCTATATGATTTCTAGGCCAATCTAGGTCAAAGTCAACTCTAAGTCAAACCTGGTCAACTGTCTAGGTCAAACTAGGTCCAAGTCAAATTTGGTCAACTCTGGGTCAACCCAAGTCAATACTCTAGTCAAACTAGGTCAATTGGTCACATCCAGACTAATGTTGACTTTTGGTCAACTCCAGTCAACCTGGACTAGTCAAACTAAGTCAACTAGGTCAAACAATCCTATATCAACCCTTACCTACCAAGATACCTACATCTAGTATCCATGTACCCAACATTACCCTCATGTTAGATATTTACCCACTAACACTCTAATCTAGGCTATTAGCAACCATTACCCTATACCTAGATAGCTCATTACCTCATTTCCCAGGAAAGGTAAACCAACCCTAGATATTAAACTCACAAACCTTAGCTATAGGTCTAACCCCCTTTGCTAGGCTAATAGGTAATATCCATTACCTTAGTCTATGTATTCCTTATTACCTTACTTGTCTAAATAGTATCCTTAAACTAACATCCTAGGATATACCCATCTAACATATAACTAATCCTCAAAAGATACTAAAATCTAGACTAACCCTACATCACATCCTATTTAGACTAACATCATGACACTAACAATCCCTCTAAACATTTGAGACTAACCTAGGATGCATGATATCCTAACCACTAACCCACTACTCTAACACTCACTCTCTATCAAACTCTAACATACCCTAACCAAACAACACACTCAAATCTATACTAACCAATACTAGGACATATGAAAAGGAAAGGGCTGTTCTCAGTGAACCAAAAGGAAGGGGATGTTGTGTGTGTATAGGTTAAAAGAGTGCAAGAGTGTGTGATATTGGGCAAGTGACAGGAAAAACCATGTGTGTGAGGGTAATAGGTGGCATGAAAGCAAGTTTGTGTGTGTGTGTCAAAAGGAATTCAATTTTGTAGAGTGGTGTGTGCTAAAATCAGTTTGGTGTGTGTGTGTATAACTGACAGTGAACAAATGTGAAGGTGACAGTTGTTAAGGAAGGATTCAATATAACCCCCACACTCACAACCTGTGTGTGAAAACTGTGAGGAAACCATGTGTGTGCATACATATAGGAACTGGGTGTGTGTGTATAGAAGGGCTGTCCTCGGTTTCAGACAGTGGTGTCAATGGCTAGGGTGTCAAGGAGTATACAAGTGATAGGGAACAAGTCATGTGTGTGGGTGCTCAGGAATTTTAAATGACAGTTCAAACATTCCATAACAGTTAACACATATTACTCAGTCCGGACCTAAATTGAAATTCCAAAATCCTAACACCTATCACAATCAACATTAAGTAACCTAATGCACATGTGGGGCATCATATATAGCAAATAAATCAGTACTAAAAATTAGTCAAGGGGGTTTATCAGTGAACTCATCAGTTCACAGCCTTGCTCCTTGAATTCGAAATCCCAAATCAACAAAACCTTTCTCCCATAACCCAAACATGAATAAACATCAACATACATATAAAAGATTTGAAAAAAAAGCATAATGTAGGCAGGAACACTACAGTTATCATGATTAAAATTTACTAAGCTTATTTGAAAACTGAGAACTTCTCAAATAACTGATACCAAAAACCATTTAGCCGAACCCCAAGATGAAATCAAAAAAACCAACTCGAAAACTCCTAGGTAACCCAAACTATTGTTTGGTAACAATGCTCAGTGTGTGCTCGTGTCCAAGAATTGGACACAGCAGTGTCTAAACCCAAAACGAAACTGTGTCAGAAAATAGGAAATTCAGTCCTCGCGCACGCGTGCACGTGGTTCTATCACACGACACAGGCCACGTGGAGACACGTGGCCGTGCACACGTGTCCACCTAGACTAGGAGGATGTGTCCAAGTGCCTGCACGAACCCCAAGATGCGTCGTGTCCTAGTTTCAAAGCCGTATCAGTGGCTCGAAATCGCGTGTGTGCGTGTCAGGGCATTTCGATACGAGCGCGAGAACTTCCTCGACTCGCAACCAAGTGCCACGAAACTTGGTGAGGGTCGAGTCAGATATGGGACCCATCACCTCACCCAATTCCACGTGTCCTGGTGGAGTGTCGTGTCCTGTGTCAGCCCCGAAATGCAGGGGACGCGCACAGTGTGCACGAGCAGGCACGAGACAGTGCAGCCTCGATATCTTTGCGCACAGTCGACGAGAACTCGTGAAATTTTGTGTGGGTGGTGTCAGTGATAGCACACACGTGTCCACCAAAAATTGTGCCATGAAAATCTGTGTCGTGTCCTATAGGACACTCGGGCAGCAGGGGACTGCACGAGGCCTGTGCTGTGTCCCGTGCGTGCGGTGCGTGTCCGATTTGGACACAAAAAACCCCTAAATTCGTGCTCAGACATATAAATATATAATCTACATATTAAGAGCTATCCAAATATATAATTTGTTTTGAAAAACAATAACATTCAATCCATTGAGGCATTTCGTCGAACACCTAACTTTCACTACGACACGTGTCCGATACGGACACCAAACGGACACAAAATTCACCCAAATTTTAGGGACACCTAGGGGACTCCTAGATCTAGCCCTACATGCAAAGAAAACTGAAATTTAAATCAATTTGAGGAGTTTTACCTATAGGTGCAAAATTGCAAGAAAGCTCCAAATGGGGGATGTTCCTCTTGATGGCCAAATGTTCCAATTGAGCCCAAAACTGAGATTAACCTCCAGAAATATTAAATATACAAAAATTAGAACCTAATGCAAAAGACTAGGATGAAAAAGGAGATCAAATGAATAAATAAAAATTTTTGGAAGGGGGAAGAATACCTCTCTTTTCTCCAAGTGTTGGAATGATAAAAATAGGCAAGCCCTAATGAACAAGTGTTTAAATAGGGTGGGGATCCCTATGTGGCTGTTCATGGATCCAATAATTAGGGTTAGGGTTCACTAAATGGCCCATGGGCTTAAGTCATGATTAATTAAATAGTTAAGCCACAAGTCATTTCATGAAATCACAAACCATGACTTAAATTCACTAAACCAAATCCCCTCATTCTAAAACTATTCTCTAATGACCAAAATAGGTTAACTCAAGTTAGACTAGGGTCACCATGGCTAGGGTTAGCTTCTAGGCTAGTCCACTAGGTCTCAACAAGTCAAGTCAAACTAGAATTCACCAATTCAACAAATCACCAAATAATTCAAATAAGTCAAAATGACCAAATTACCCCTAGGCTAAAAATGATAATTAAGTCATCATAATTACATGGTTAGGCTCTAGGTCATGCAGTCTCTCAGGTTTCACTAGCAGTACATCAAAATTACAAATCATGACTAAAATCAATTCTTAAATAGTTTAAAAATTATTAAAAATCACTAAAAATCATAATGTGAATCAAATATCAATAATTAATAATTAAAATTACAAAATCTCAAAATTATTCTCATTTGGAAAACTGGGTGTTACAATCCTACCCACCTTAGAAAAATTTTGTCCTCGAAATTAAAATGATCGCATCCCTACTAGGTCAAACCCCCAGCAAATCAAGGTCGAAGCAACACAATCCTACTGGTCGTGATTTCATAGTCTCGAACGGGGTCGCTACACTATCTAGAAATCAAAACAATATCCTGACAGGTACTAATGGAATCACACAGGAAAATGGGAAGAAGAATGAGAAGGACAAACCTGCTAACCCATCACCTGCAGTGTCGGTCTCCTCGACCACCATCGCAAAAGCTCCACCCCTCTGGTGCTGAGCTACAGGTGGCCTAGCTCCCTCAAGAGGAGGTGCAAAGGGACAGTCTATCTTCTGGTGGGCTTCAGACCCACAGGAATAGCAAACCTTCAGCCTCTTCCTACACTGCTCCCTGGTGTGTCCCAACTTCCTGCAGTAGGAACAACTGATTGCCTTCGGGTCCTGACCCCGATACTGATGATGCACCTGCTGAACAATCACTGGTGCCCGGGTTTGCTGAATCTGAACATGAGGCCTCTTGGCCTGGCCTCCGCTGCTGCTACCACTCTGGAAGTCACGACCCCTCTTCAACTTCAACCCTAGGTCGTCCTCCGCTGCCATAGCCCCAGAAAATATCTCTACAAAGGTAGCGTTCCAGTCGCTTTTAGTCAGCGACCGAACCTCCCTAACCAAGCCTCGGCGGAACTTCCTCGCCTTCGTCTTCTCAGTCAAGTCATCTATGAACTGGGCCAATCGACAAAACTCTCCGGCGTACTCAGCTACCGTCTGGTTTCCCTGAACCAGACCCTCAAATTGTGCCTCTATGCCTCCCAAGGCCACATCAGGAAAGAACTGCTCCTTGAACAGTTCCTTGAACTGGGCCCAAGTCTGGCCCTCAACTCCCACCCTGGGATCTGTCTGGTACCACGCACGGGCTAAGTCCTGCATCTGACTGCCCGCTGCCTCGATATGTTGTCGATCTGGTATCTCTGTGTAACTCCTCTTACCAAATTTTTCAAAATTTTATTTGTTTATCTTTATTTATTATATTTTTAGTCATTTCAAAAACAAGTTTTAAAATAAATCATTTAAAAGTACTAATTTATTGTAATAAAAATATTTTAGTCTTGAATTTTATTATTATGCATCATAAAGATGTTTGTCATTATTTTGGACTTTCAAAACTATTTCAAAGGTGAATTGAAAGGCAAATTTATTTTGACCGATGAAATGTTTGTCCAATTATTTTAAATAGGATTTGAGTAATAAAATATATTTTAATTATTTGGATGATATTGTTATATTTAAATTACTATGATAACTATTTATTCGAATTAAGATTTGATTTACACTAACATAATTTAAATTATTTTGGGAGAAATTATATTATGATTTGGAATGATGTCTTGAATTGTTTTGATAAACCTTTAAATATTATTTTAAAAATTGTTATGTTTATCTCTGATTTGATTTGGATTTGCGTGTTTGAAATTATTTGATAATATAGAATAATATTTTATATTATTATAGCAACCGTCTATAGTATTGCGATTGGAATAATTTGTATTTAAATTCTATTTAAACTTATGAGAGGACTTATCCATTATAGTTTAAATTATTGAATAAACACTAAAGGATTGATTTAAATTAATAGCATTATCTATTAATGGATTTCGACTAGATTGAATTGTAATTTAAAAGCTTATCTTATTTTAAACTAAAAAGAGGATTTATCTATTAGGAATCCTACTCCTAATCTCATTAGGAGTTTTCTCCTCTATTTAAGGAAAGCCTTTTTCCTAATTTTTCTCAAAGAATAAACCACACCCCCGCCTCTGACCCATTCTCATTCTTGCCACCACCGTCAATGCAAAACGCACCACCGGCACCTCCACCTAGCCTACCACAACCACTTCCGCCATCACATATCGACACACTATTTTCTCCACAGAACCCGCCACCACCATTAACCTGCTATTGCCACCACCCTTTCCTCACCGCCACCAATCACAAGATCAACCATAACCATGCCAACCCTGTCTAACCAACATCACCACCATCATTCCCATCATTGCCATCAACATCGTGTCGTCGTGTCCGTGTCCGTGTCAGTGCTCACCACATCATTTTCATTCTATTACAAACATTACAGTATAAATTTTCCCGCGTCCGATACCGGGACAAGATCATCCAAAACCACCACCACCAAATTAAACGAACACACCCCCGCTTACCTCCGCCATCTCCCCGCTGCGAGCCACCGCAGCGTCACCTCCGCCCGAGCCCCGGTGCTCCTCCGTCGAACTCTGATTCCCAAACCGCAGCCTGCTGTGATCCACGACGCGGCCATGCCCAGATCCTTCGAGCCTCTGTGCGCAAGATCTGGCGACCACGACGTCGTCGTCTTCCCCGCCCCGGTGAGACGCCAGATCAGCCTGGCCGGTAGTTCTCCCCTGCAAAGCAGCACGACCCACCCCTCCGACTATGTCCGGTGCCACCGCGAAGCTCCTCGCGGCGAGCCTCACGCTCAGCCGCGACCGGCGCCTCGTACATGGCGCTCGAGGGCTCCCACCGCCTCCGTCTTCGTCGCCGGAGCCGACACCTCTCTCGGAAGCGCGCGTCGCCGAAGGCAAACCCTTGTGCCGCCATCAGCCCCTCGAGCGGAGCGCACCGCCGCGCGTTTCCCTCGCGCCACCGCCAGCGCGTGGCCACCGCCGAAGTCGCCAGACCGCGGGATCTGACCCTCGCTGGGATAGGGAGCCGACCGCCCTTCGCTGCCGGCGTCCCCCACACGCCTGCGCCCTAGCCGCCCCGCCCCGGCGCTGCGCCGACGCGGCCATTTACCCCGCTGATCGCGCCGCCCGCGCGTCGTCCCGTCCGAGCACAGCCGCTCGTGCCTACTTCCCGCCGAGGCCTCCGCTGCTCCGGGCGATTTCTCCGGCGAAACCCTCCCTCTCTCTCTCGGTGAGCGTTTCTTCCCATCCCCGATCTCTCCCTATCCCTCTCATTCTCGCTCTCTACATATTTCTCTAAGAACAGAAGAAAGAGGAATGTGGATTGATGCTAGCACTACTCTTTGTCTTAACAGCAACCTATAAAGTTAATTTAATCTTCTTTGTTTTGCTTATAGCCTTCCAAGCCCACTGAGTTGTTTGGGCCTCAAACCCATGAATTTTGTTCATTAGTTCTATTATTATTAGGATAAGGGTTTGGTCTTGACTAAAGCTTTGGGTTTCGATTTGTTTTTAATCTAAATTGTTATATATAGAATTTGGTATACTATTTACAGTATTTTAGATATAGTAAATACCATGGTTTTTAATACAATTATTAAATCATTAGTAATATATTTTTCTTTATTAATTCTTGGAGTAATATTTAATGTATGGTTTTGTATGGCTAGAAAGGTTAGGGATCAATTATTATTGTAATATTGGGCCTTACTTGAGCCTAGGTATTAATTTCGTGTTTCAATTGTATCTAGTGTTCTAATTGGGCCTAGTATTGAAGTTTCTTATTTATTTTGTCATCTATTATTATTATTATCATTATTACTATTTTATTATCATCATCACTATTAATATTATTATATTATGGGTTTTACATAGCGTATCGACCAAAAACTATATTATTATCATCTTTCACATTATTATTGTGATTGCCATTGGTTTTGCTAGTATTATTTTGTTATTAGTAAAGTTATATATTTTATGGTATTATCACTTTTGACTTAAAATATTTCTAGTTATTTTTCAAATATAGTTTTGAATCAAAAGTTGTACTTGTAAAATAAGGATTTTTGTCTAAAAAGATTTAAATGTATCTACCTAAATTATTTTGATCATTTTCAATTATCATATGAAATCTCTAGCTAGTTATAGGTATTTTTCTAAGTAAAGAAAATATTATCCCTTAATTAGATTAACCCTTAATTGCGACTAATTGTAACTTCTCGTTTTCTTGAATTCGAATTCCTTCATAATCAACCCTAGGCTAACCGGACTATCATGGGCCCGCCGAAATCCAACTTTGGACATACGGTTGGGTTCGTATCGGAAAATCGGATCCGTAGACATGTAGTTTGACGACTTTAGAGACCATTGACTCCGACACGCTTTTCAGTGCAAAGCGAGTCCAACGACGGACATCATTTTTGCCCGAAATTACCGTTTTGCCCCTGTGTCCAGAATTGGACTTAAGGACAGGCAATCCTAGCTAATTTGACTATTCTGAGAACGTTGGTACTGTTTATTTCAGCATCCGGAGACTCCTGCATGTGTTGACTGATTGTGGCTTATTGTGTGGTATAATATTGGTTTCTCCAGCTAAGGACCTCAGGCAAGTGCACTTTCTGATTGCTTTCCGATTCATAGTAGTCTTTTCATGTCATGTCTATACATATATCTTGCTGCTTGTTGACACGTTCGTCACACGGAGTAGTCGGGAGGGAAAATATCTTAGTACACATGTGGACTACCCAGAACTATCCCAATATCTCTAATCTTGAATGCTAGCCGCTGCACACGACATGTGCAGTGTGCCTTATTTATCCCCTAGCCGTCCACATGTCGAAACGGATATTTCACACCACCTAGATAGATGTCTTTTATTAGTTTTTCCTTATTTATTTCTCTATCGTGCTATGTCATCAGTTTTCTTACTAGCTTTCATATTCCATATGCTATTTTCATGCCTTGTTAATTCTATTATGTTTTCGTTTTGTCGTCGGTTTGTGTACTTGTTCCATTCCTGACTGGAAACCAACATTTTTCAGGTTTATCCGCTATCACTCTTAGCACTGGGGAAGACTTGGGTATGCTGAAGACAACCTAGAAATAGATAACAGTTGTTCCATTTTCATTAAGTGTAAAACCTTGTATTTCTTTAATTATAAATGTTGTAATAAATGTAGAAATGTGAATGAGCATCAAAAGTTATTTTTAGCATTTATTTCTTGCGGGCATGACAGCGTTCTACCGCCGACTCTGCGGCGTAGGCTGGCTTGGACACGTCTCGTATCCGGAAAAGCGGGTGCGGGTCGTGACAAGTTTTTGTGGTGGCCCATGCAGGTCCATTTTTGCAAAAGATTGCGAACTCGTGGTAGTACCATATTAGTCGTACTACTGCGAGCCTGCGACTAGGGAATGCTCATTCACAATTAGGATTGAATTAATTTAGGAGAATGATTAGGAATAAGAGTCCCTTCTTAAATTGATTATTGGGTAGTTAAGGATTAGGCCATGCAATTTACTAAATTTAGATGACCTGGAAGGCTTTATAGATACACTATTACATTTGATACGACGATATGACCTAAGTTGGGTAGACTATTTACCCATCAACTTAGACCTTCCTGGAATCCGATCCTTAACCGTAACCCTCTTTTCTCGAATTTTTATAATTTTTTTTTTTTTGAATTGAATTATGATTTTTGGAATTTTATTATAATTATAGAAGGGTTTATAGTCATGGTTAAGATTTAGAGTACAAGAAGACTAAAAATCATGGCACAGATAGTGTGGTCATGTGCCTTGACTAATGATCTAGACATGGTAGAGAAGGTTGAGCCATAGGTGTATCATAACTAGAAAAACCAGGCTAAGTTGCGGCTTGATCTCTATAAAGAATTTAATTAGTTATTAATATTATGATTTTAGGAGATCTGGTTGTACCAAATCAGTCCGGACTGGACCCGAACGCTACCTAAGCCCTGATAGTCATGTAGTGCGACCAACGACGTCCATATAGATATATGGATGTGTATACATATTGGTAGTCCATTTTGGTCTTGTGAATCATTTCTATAAATTGTATATTGAATAAAATAGATGTGTTATTGCTATTTAAATTCGTATTTTACTTGAATGTAGTAACCTTCCCTTAAATGATATTTCGGGATTTATTGACACTATACTTGTGCATAAATATATTCATAATAAGTAGACATAGTGTTTTATACATATTTCTCTCGATTTTGAATGTTAGAGAAATATAAATTTAAGTTTAAATTTCTTTTGCCTTCGGTCCTTTCCTTCCTGATCTTATCATTTGTACAACTTTATCTTATGTCTTCTCTAAACATCGCCATATCATGAGTTTGTATCGTGTCACGACCCGCACCCACTGTGAGGGTACAAGAACGTAACAACGCCCAGCCTACGCCGCAGTGTCGGCGGTAGAACGCTGTTCTAGGTCATGAACTATAACTACATAATATGAATATACTCTCCAAAAGGAGGCCAAAACAGAGGTACAACTCAATCACAATCTAAGGTAGAATGTAGCACGATGGAAATAGATAAGAAATCCTCAACTGAGGTACAGCAGAAATAAATAACAAGTCTCAACATCTATAAAATATACAACTCTGAAAATAAAGACAACAGTTTAAACATGAAAAGAGAGGACAGTCTAAGCTATCTACACTATACAAGGTATCATCCTGAGCAGCTGCCTGAACCTCCCCAGGGGTCCAGGTCGCGAGTGTCAACTAGGCAAACTCCAAGTAAGGGTGCAGGGTTCCTCATCATCCTCTGTAAAATTTTCAACAGGTCCAGTCAGGACGGGAGCGAGCACAAAACATCTCACGCAGTTCATATCATATTAGGAAATATAAAGCATGCAATAGAGTAAGGTACATGAAACGCTGAAAGAAGAATGTATATAAAAACAACAGAGATTTGATAATGGGAAATATCTATATATGATAAGTAAGAACTGTAAGCAACATGTGATTTAGAGCACAATATGGTTATGTAAACGGGTTAGGTTATACAATAAAATGGGACTCCTTTGTACGTGGGTGTACAATGGACATATATAATTTCTTATACAATAGGATTGTTCACATAACCAATTCTACTCTCCCTCCCCAATTAATACACAAGGATCCAATTCAGTTACGTTACCTTATACAATGGCTTGTACAATGGCATGTACAATGGCTTGTACAATGGCTCAATGTGATAATAAGAGTACAATATGCACAATGAGTGTACAATGATAAAGGTATTCAATAAATACAATATGTAAGTGAAACGCACATCACAATATGTATTTAGTGAATACAAGGAGATAACATCTCAGAAGAAGATCATATAGTACCAATCCGTGATAACAACGTATCAGCATCAAGTACAGTAATCTAGAGCAAGAATGTAAATCCAGACAAGTATGAAACGGTCAGAGAATGTACTCGCCTCGTATCTGAATGTCTGAAGTAAATGTACTGTCCGAGATGAGGTTCCTGACTCCTAGTTAGAGCAACACAAGTCAAGATGTATACAGGGGATGATAATAGTAATCTATAATGCATCTGCATGCTGTCCAGGTCAAACTAGACTAAAGTCAACACTTGGTCAACTCTAGTCAACCACACTAGTCAACTAGGTCAAGTCCTAGCCCAACAAGTCTAATAAGTCTCACTAGGCCTAACCAAGCCTAGTCTAGCAAGCGCACACCAATCACAAGGCTATACAAGCCAAACACAAGCCACACATCAAGGCACATCCTATTCATGCATATTCAACATTATATATATATATAAAAAGAGAGGAAGGAACTAACATGTAAGCTATGTGTGTGTGTGGACATGGATGTGTATATGAAGAGAGAATTCAACACTAGGCCCTATATCTTTGTACCCACATATATACCTATATATATATATATATATATATATATATATATATATATATATATATATATATATATATATATATATATATATATATATATATATACACACACACAATAGGATATGTGCCTAAACACATAGCTATCACACATATAGAAATTCCTTACACTTTACACATATATACACATAGGTTAGACATGCTATATATAGCTATAGGCACACTACATATATAGAAATATGTTCATACATTGTATTTACATAGAGAGATGATAACATGTGATGTATGTGTGAGAGAATGTCAAACATACCATGTGTGTGTACATTATAAAATGTGTGTGTGCTAGAGGGTGAAGTTAATTCTCAGTTTAGTTCCACATTTACATATAAACTAAAGTGAGCTATCCCATAAACTGGTATAACTAACCACATAAAATGAACCATGTTATCTGAAATCTGCCATTAAGCCAACATTCCATATGCATACAGCTCATGCATTGTCTAATACTGAAATTAACTAACATTTCGAATTAAGGGGTTGAAGGTTAACATTACATTCATAGACATTCCACTATATTGAAAACTGAAATTGGCTTGGCAATAGAAAAAGGAAGGTATATATGCTTACATGGACAGTTCAGTGTTCGAACAACCTAAAATGAACTAACATTCAATCTAAATATCAGCTATGCATTGGTTCTATGTCTACATATGAAATCTGATATTGCATTCACAATATTTATATATTATGCATTCATATCTATCGTTACATATATACCTTGCATTTATATCTAGCATTCATTATATACTTTCATGCATGCATTGTATATCATTCTTTCATTCATACATTTATGCATTGCTTACATATATTACATTAATTGCATTCCTACATGCTTGCATTCAACCATATATATACATTAATGTAAAGAGGATATATATCATATATATATCATTTCATTCATCTAACATATCATGCATTATATACTCTATATTCATTTAATATCCATACTACATAGGCTCATAGGTTACACAAAATACATATATCGTATAGTCACTCTTTTACTTAAAACCAATACTGTACCAATTGGGCATTCACTAAATTTTAGGATTAAAGTATGTTGTAGTACTTCATGTTAGCTTTCCGAAACTTCAAACGGATCCCATTTTCGTGTCCGGAAGCTCCCGGAATCGCGAAAATACCGAAAAGCGTTCATCTTTCGTACAGCTGACACTCAAATAATTCTACAGAAAGTTACAGAAATAATTTGGCTTATTAAAATATATATTTGGAAAGCTAACTTCGATACGCTTCTTTTAAAAAAAAATGGGAGGTTAATTGGAGTTATGAGCTAAAAGTTATGGCATTTCTAAGTTGCTCTAGCTACTAAAAACGTGGATAAAAATTATGACGAATTTGGGTAGTTTGGGACAAAAGAACACAAGTATATAACATAATATATCAAGAACTCACTCTCTAAACTAATATATATATATATATATATATGAGACACTATAGAACACATCTCCAATACAAAAATATGAGATTAAACATGTAATAATTCATTCATACATAACAACAACACATAGTGTGTCCAAATTTGGGGTTTTTCCACATGGACACAACCACAACACAAAGGACACTCCTATGACCTCCAAATGGACACGAAATGGACACAAATAGAGATACAACCATGGGGGTCATTCCTATGGGTTCAAAATAGACCTATATGCATGAGAAAATGAAAAGGAGAAGGAATTTATACCTCCCGGTAGATCGAATCGAAGAAAAGCCTTCCCGGAGCGACACCGACACGTAGAGATTCCAAAAGGACACGAACGAGCTCCGAATCCTCCCAAACTTGGGTAGCTTCCTCCTTGGTTAGAATGGAGAAGGAAAGAAGAAGATTTGGTGGCGAAATGGAAGGATTTGGTGGAAAAATGCTAGGGATTGCTCTCTAGAAATTTGGGGAAGAACAAGAGAGAGAGTGTAGATGAGAATAATGAAATGAACTTGAGCCTATCCTCTCCCAAAGTGGTGGCCATATGGGGCTATTTGTCCTATTATGGTAAGGTCCAAAATGCCCCCACTAACCTATTCTATTAGTATTAGGAAAGGGCTAATTGGTTGGGGCTAAATTAGTCATTCTAAAGTCTCTAATCGCACTAACCTTATCCATAATAATTAGTCTAACCTCTAACTAAAATATTTCTATCATGTGGGCCATGGCTAACTAATGTGTGGGTCCACTAAAGTTAACACTACCCCCGGATCCCCGTTTCAAGTCGGATTGAGCTGAAATTCGAACCCGACTCAAATAACCCCAAAACAATATCATAAATAATAAAATAAATTTTAAAAATATTTTAAAAATACAAAATGACAAAAATATCCATGTTCCTGAAAACTGGGGGTGACAAATTCCTCGAAATTAAAACCAAACAATAGTAAAATGTCAAAATCACAAGTCATAATTTTAAATAGTTTAAAAATAATTAAAAATCACCAAAAATAATAATATGAAATAATTATCAATAAATAATAATTATAATTACAAAATTTCAAAATTATCCTCATCTGAAAAACTGGGTGTTACATATCACTTATATTTTCTTGGACCCAAGGGATTCATCTTTTTAAATAATTTCTCACTCAATTGTCTATACCTTAAACTTAAGTTTTTGGATTCAAGAGTTATCCTTCCTAACTAATTATTTTCTCTTCAAAACTTGATATTCATACAGGAAGGACATATACTTACACCCTCTTAGAACTTGTTTGAAATTCTAGAACCCCTTTTGAAATTTCATAAGGTATAGTTAAAAGAATATTCGTTGATTTGCGATGGCAAGACAGCAGCGCACTGTCGCCACTTATTTGACTTATGGAGACTGTGGGTTCACTGCAGCCAGCAGCGCACTGGCGAGGCATGATCCCTAAGTTGAAGTAACCTCGAGTAAGTATAAGTTATCGAATGTTGTCAAAGCTATATCTTGGTCGTCCTATCTTCGTCTTTAAGATGTTATGTTCAGATTGGATAGAGTTGACAGGGTACTCGTTACCGTATCTTTGATTGAGTCGTGGAATGAAGAGTTTATTGCAGCTAGCTGTACACTGGCGAGGCATAAATTCTCGGTAAAATGACTTCGACCATGTTTACGAGTTTCGAATACCATAGAGACTACGTCTGATTGGCATATAACTATTAAGTTTTCAGATTGATTGGTGCTTATTCCTAGTCATAATCTTCTCAATAAACTGGTAATTCTCCCTTCTTTTCTTATCCTTCTATTTTTCAGATTGTCATCTTTTAATATAATTCCGACTGGATTCCTAAACGTATCTAGATTTTGATTCTAAACTCGTGCCTAATTAATTGTGGATAAATATTTTAAGCATATCAAAACGATTTTTCATCCTTGAACAATTTCGATCATGACTAGACTCCTTTTATTTCGATCGAGTCAATTCATATCATTTCCTAGGTTTGATCCTATAATCATGCATAAACAGTTTTGCTTAACTAATTGGTCGTTCCTAAACAAATTTGATCACGACTAAACTCTCTTGACTATAATCATAATCGTGCATACATTTCAAATCAATTATTGCTAATGTTATATTTTTATTCCATTTTGACCACGACCATTTTGACCTTGTTCATGCTCGTGCCAACTTTCTAATTTTATCTTGCACGGACGACTTCATGATTAATCTTTATCGTACTACATCTTAGTTGTATATAGTGATATTAACCATATTTAGACTTTGATTAAATTTTGATTCTTGACCATGCCTATATAAATCTAACAGTGGTTAATTGTGCCTAACTACATCTCTTAAAACTTCGATGACCAATTTTCTAAGGTGGGTAGAGTTCACGATTGATGAACTTTTGTCGAATCCTTCTGAAAATTTTAGAGCATTTCAGGATTCAAGACCATAGCCCAATGTTCCAACACCATATCCATTTACCCCTCCATTTCCACCCTAGTTGATCAATGCTCTTATTAAAAAAAAAAAATTTCTTTTCTTCTTATCCATCTTATCAATATTTTATCATAAACTTACCATCTTTTTGCCGATCAACCAGGTCCGTCTATTCTGGTAGTCCTTAAATTCGAGGACGAATTTATTTCTAAGGTGGGTAGATTTGTAACTCATCTTACCAAATTTTTCAAAATTTTATTTGTTTATTTTTATTTATTATATTTTTAGTCATTTCAAAAACAAGTTTTAAAATAAATCATTTAAAAGTACTAATTTATTGTAATAAAAATATTTGTCTTGAATTTTATTATTATGCATCATAAAGATGTTTGTCATTATTTTGGACTTTCAAAACTATTTCAAAGGTGAATTGAAAGGCAAATTTATTTTGATCGATGAAATGTTTGTCCAATTATTTTAAATAGAATTTGAGTAATAAAATATATTTTAATTATTTGGATGATATTGTTATATTTAAATTACTATGATAACTATTTATTCGAATTAAGATTTGATTTACACTAACATAATTTAAATTATTTTGGGAGAAATTATATTATGATTTGGAATGATGTCTTGAATTGTTTTGATAAACCTTTAAATATTATTTTAAAAATTGTTATGTTTATCTCTGATTTGATTTGGATTTGTGTGTTTGAAATTATTTGATAATATAGAATAATATTTTATATTATTATAGCAACCGTCTATAGTATTGCGATTGAAATAATTTGTATTTAAATTCTATTTAAACTTAATGAGAGGACTTATCCATTATAGTTTAAATTATTGAATAAACACTAAAGGATTGATTTAAATTAATAGCATTATCTATTAATGGATTTCGACTAGATTGAATTGTAATTTAAAAGCTTATCTTATTTTAAACTAAAAGGAGGATTTATCTATTAGGAACCCTACTCCTAATCTCATTAGGAGTTTTCTCCTCTATTTAAGGAAAGCTTTTTTCCTAATTTTTCTCAAAGAATAAACCACACCCCCGCCTCTGACCCATTCTCATTCTTGCCGCCACCGTCAATGCAAAACGCACCACCGGCACCTCCACCTAGCCTACCACAACCACTTCCGCCATCACATATCGACACACTATTTTCTCCACAGAACCCGCCACCACCATTAACCTGCTATTGCCACCACCCTTTCCTCACCGCCACCAATCACAAGATCAACCATAACCATGCCAACCCTGTCTAACCAACATCACCACCATCATTCCCATCATTGCCATCAACATCGTGTCGTCGTGTCCGTGTCCGTGTCAGTGCTCACCACATCATTTTCATTCTATTACAAACATTACAGTATAAATTTTCCCGCGTCCGATACCGGGACAAGATCATCCAAAACCACCACCACCAAATTAAACGAACACACCCCCGCTTACCTCCGCCATCTCCCCGCTGCGAGCCACCGCAGCGTCACCTCCGCCCGAGCCCCGGTGCTCCTCCGTCGAACTCTGATTCCCAAACCGCAGCCTGCTGTGATCCACGACGCGGCCATGCCCAGATCCTTCGAGCCTCTGTGCGCAAGATCTGGCGACCACGACGTCGTCGTCTTCCCCGCCCCGGTGAGACGCCAGATCAGCCTGGCCGGTAGTTCTCCCCTGCAAAGCAGCACGACCCACCCCTCCGACTATGTCCGGTGCCACCGCGAAGCTCCTCGCGGCGAGCCTCACGCTCAGCCGCGACCGGCGCCTCGTACATGGCGCTCGAGGGCTCCCACCGCCTCCGTCTTCGTCGCCGGAGCCGACACCTCTCTCGGAAGCGCGCGTCGCCGAAGGCAAACCCTTGTGCCGCCATCAGCCCCTCGAGCGGAGCGCACCGCCGCGCGTTTCCCTCGCGCCACCGCCAGCGCGTGGCCACCGCCGAAGTCGCCAGACCGCGGGATCTGACCCTCGCTGGGATAGGGAGCCGACCGCCCTTCGCTGCCGGCGTCCCCCACACGCCTGCGCCCTAGCCGCCCCGCCCCGGCGCTGCGCCGACGCGGCCATTTACCCCGCTGATCGCGCCGCCCGCGCGTCGTCCCGTCCGAGCACAGCCGCTCGTGCCTACTTCCCGCCGAGGCCTCCGCTGCTCCGGGCGATTTCTCCGGCGAAACCCTCCCTCTCTCTCTCGGTGAGCGTTTCTTCCCATCCCCGATCTCTCCCTATCCCTCTCATTCTCGCTCTCTACATATTTCTCTAAGAACAGAAGAAAGAGGAATGTGGATTGATGCTAGCACTACTCTTTGTCTTAACAGCAACCTATAAAGTTAATTTAATCTTCTTTGTTTTGCTTATAGCCTTCCAAGCCCACTGAGTTGTTTGGGCCTCAAACCCATGAATTTTGTTCATTAGTTCTATTATTATTAGGATAAGGGTTTGGTCTTGACTAAAGCTTTGGGTTTCGATTTGTTTTTAATCTAAATTGTTATATATAGAATTTGGTATACTATTTACAGTATTTTAGATATAGTAAATACCATGGTTTTTAATACAATTATTAAATCATTAGTAATATATTTTTCTTTATTAATTCTTGGAGTAATATTTAATGTATGGTTTTGTATGGCTAGAAAGGTTAGGGATCAATTATTATTGTAATATTGGGCCTTACTTGAGCCTAGGTATTAATTTCGTGTTTCAATTGTATCTAGTGTTCTAATTGGGCCTAGTATTGAAGTTTCTTATTTATTTTGTCATCTATTATTATTATTATCATTATTACTATTTTATTATCATCATCACTATTAATATTATTATATTATGGGTTTTACATAGCGTATCGACCAAAAACTATATTATTATCATCTTTCACATTATTATTGTGATTGCCATTGGTTTTGCTAGTATTATTTTGTTATTAGTAAAGTTATATATTTTATGGTATTATCACTTTTGACTTAAAATATTTCTAGTTATTTTTCAAATATAGTTTTGAATCAAAAGTTGTACTTGTAAAATAAGGATTTTTGTCTAAAAAGATTTAAATGTATCTACCTAAATTATTTTGATCATTTTCAATTATCATATGAAATCTCTAGCTAGTTATAGGTATTTTTCTAAGTAAAGAAAATATTATCCCTTAATTAGATTAACCCTTAATTGCGACTAATTGTAACTTCTCGTTTTCTTGAATTCGAATTCCTTCATAATCAACCCTAGGCTAATCGGACTATCATGGGCCTGCCGAAATCCAACTTTGGACATACGGTTGGGTTCGTATCGGAAAATCGGATCCGTAGACATGTAGTTTGACGACTTTAGAGACCATTGACTCCGGCACGCTTTTCAGTGCAAAGCGAGTCCAACGGCGGATATCATTTTTGCCTGAAATTACCGTTTTACCCCTGTGTCCAGAATTGGACTTAAGGACAGGCAATCCTAGCTAATTTGACTATTCTGAGAACGTTGGTACTGTTTATTTCAGCATCCGTAGACTCCTGCATGTGTTGACTGATTGTGGCTTATTGTGTGGTATAATATTGGTTTCTCCAGCTAAGGACCTCAGGCAAGTGCACTTTCTGATTGCTTTCCGATTCATAGTAGTCTTTTCATTTCATGTCTATACATATATCTTGCTGCTTGTTGACACGCTCATCACACGGAGTAGTCTGGAGGGGAAATATCTTAGTACACATGTGGACTACCCAGAACTATTCTAATATGTCTAATCTTGAATGCTAGCCGCTGCGCACGACACGTGCAGTGTGCCTTATTTACCCCCTAGCCTTCCACATGTCGAAACGGATATTTCACACCACCTAGATAGATGTCTTTTATTAGTTTTTTCTTGTTTATTTCTCTATCGTGCTATGTCATCAGTTTTCTTACTAGCTTTCATATTCCATATGCTATTTTCATGTCTTGTTAATTCTATTATGTTTTCGTTTTGTCGTCGGTTTGTGTACTTGTTCCATTCCTGACTGGAAACCAACATTTTTCAGGTTTAGCCGCTATCACTCTTAGCACTGGGGAAGACTTGGGTATGCTGAAGACAACCTAGAAATAGATAACAGTTGTCCCATTTTCATTAAGTATAAAACCTTGTATTTTTTTTAATTATAAATATTGTAATAAATGTAGAAATGTGAATGAGCATCAAATGTTATTTTTAGCATTTATTTCTTGCGGGCTTGACAGCGTTCTACCGCCGACTCTGCGGCGTAGGCTGGCTTGGACACGTCTCGTATCCGGAAAAGCGGGTGCGGGTCGTGACACTCTACCAGCCTGAATATCTCCTCGATATGCTCTATCCAGTCGTCTGCATAATGAATGCCCACAGTGCCCAGGAACTCTCTGGGATGCATCTTCTGGAAGTCCTGTATATCCTTCTCCTTCCGACGAGGCTGCTGCTGCTCCCCCTGAGCAGTTACCATCTCTACTGTAGCACGAACAAGCTGGTGGGCCTCGTCAATCCCCTGACGATAATCGGCAGTCTGCCGCTGCTGCTGCTGCTGGTGAGACGCCAGAATCTTCTCCACGAAAGAAAACAGATGAGCAGCATCTACCATCCCCGCAGGTGGAGGCTGCTGCGGTGGAAGGATCTCGGGAAGCACCGGACTCTGCCTCCCAGCTGATGGAACACCCACCCCAGCTGATGGAACTTCGAAAGCTGCTGAAACATCCACCCCAGCTGGCATGACTGGGGCTACGGTACCAGGGGCTGGCTGCTGAAGGTGAGAGGTGGCAGACCCCTCCGCAGCGGCTACTGTACCAGAGCGATGTGATCGTGTCTCCACCATCCTGAAGACAGATCGAAAAGGAAGTCAATACTGAGCAGGAATCGATAAAATCAAGGAGGACAGTTTATTTCAAAGAAGACAATCAGTAAGATATGTAGATGGCATGAATTGAAGCAGAATTTTTTCTAACTGTGATTGAGTGCCTCTCCATTAAAGCCTATCTCTCAATCCTATCGCAGGCTCGTGGCCGTACAACTAAGTCGCCGTACTACCACGATATCGCACTAATACGACTCTCGACCAGCATGGGCCATCACTAAAAACGTGTCACGACTCGCACCCACTTTGAGGTTACGAGCACGTAACAACGCCCAGCCTACGCCGCAGTGTCGGCGGTAGAACGCTGTCCTAGGTTACTATCTAATCAACAACTCACGCAATTATATAATGTACTTGTCAAATCTCAACTCCGAACGGAGGACAAGTATAGATATAATGAATCTCAATCACAGTCTAAGAACGATAAGATATTACAGTAGATAAAATCTAAGACTAATAACAAAGATAAAACCAACAACTAATAATATAAACTCAGAAAATCTCAACTACAAATCTCAACTACAATCTCAAACACAATCTCAACTACATACAGCTCCAGTTCTAAACATAAAAGCTAAACAACAACTAGATAATCTTCCAATCACTCCTGAGTGTCGGGGCCATAGGTAGCTAAACCATCTCCACAGTAATATGTAGGGCATGTGTCCTCAGGGCAGTCATCTGTAAAATTTTCAACAGGTCCAGTCATGACAGGAACGAGTACAACTCATCAAGAAAACCCAAGTAAATGACAGGGAACTATAAAGCAGTTATAGACAGTTTTATTGATGAATATGGCAGTTTATATACAGGTGATGGTATGGAGAACAGATAAGATACAAGGAAAGTAAGTAACTAAACAAGAGAAGAATAATGGCAATGAAGACTGTAAAGTAAATCTAGCTGAACTAAAGTAACATAATGAGTCCAGACAGTAAATGTAAAACAAGTATAAACTACTATAAATCCAGTACGGGATGAATCTAATACAAGATAAATCCAGTACCAGATGATTCTTGGTAGTGATCAAGAATCCATATGAGTCCAGCTAATCTAATAGTGTGTTTTAAAATACCGAGATCGACATATAAACGGCTGTGGGTAATCAGGCACACCTCTCACTGATCAGGCGAGAGATGGCTATACTTCCAGTAGATTCCAGTTGGAGATTCCAGATTTGGGGTATGTCTACATGTCTTACTCAATATTTTCCTGCCCCGCAATACAAATGAATCCAGAATTCGACACGAGAATCGAGATGAGTCCAGCCAAAATATGATGATTCTAGAAATAGATTCCGGAATGATTTCAATGATTCCAGTAATAGAGGCCAGATAATATGGTGAGTGTGTCGCATACATGAATCCAGAAAAATACATACGTGTGGTATCAGAGAATCACATAAAACTAAATAGAACTGAAATACAGTAACTGGCAAATAAATGAGAGAAGTATCAGAGAATGTACTCGCCTGATACTCTAAAAAGAGTAGTATAATGTCAGATGTCTGCACCGGAGTCACAATATCCTAAATAGAACAGTACAGGTTATAATATGTTTAAAACAAGGCAAATGATGGTTATGATGCAATCTACTTGATTTCTAGGCCAATCTAGGTCAAAGTCAACTCTAAGTCAAACCTGGTCAACTGTCTAGGTCAAACTAGGTCCAAGTCAAACTTGGTCAACTCTGGGTCAACCCAAGTCAATACTCTAGTCAAACTAGGTCAATTGGTCACATCCAGACTAATGTTGACTTTTGGTCAACTCCAGTCAACTTGGACTAGTCAAACTAAGTCAACTAGGTCAAACAATCCTATATCAACCCTTACCTACCAAGATACCTACATCTAGTATCCATGTACCCAACATTACCCTCATGTTAGATATTTGCCCACTAACACTCTAATCTAGGCTATTAGCAACCATTACCCAATACCTAGATAGCTCATTACCTCATTTCCCAGGAAAGGTAAACCAACCCTAGATATTAAACTCACAAACCTTAGCTATAGGTCTAACCCCCTTTGCTAGGCTAATAGGTAATATCCATTACCTTAGTCTATGTATTCCTTATTACCTTACTTGTCTAAATAGTATCCTTAAACTAACATCCTAGGATATTGTCACGCCCCTCTTCCGTAGGAGCGATCGTCCTCGCTAAGGCGTGATGCCGCACGAGCCTAGATTGCGCTCGTGCTAGGCAGTTTCATAACGGCCGATTACATCGGCGGCGACGGGGTCGTCGCACAGAAGTCTCAAGCAGAAATATTGAAACATGCAGCGGAATTTAATAACAAGTACACATGAACACAAGTCATTCAAAAGAATCTCTTTATTGATATTGAATACAAGATTACATTTGTGGGTGCAAGGCCAAATTACAAGTCTCTCGTGCTCACTTTTCTCTCGATTACAAGTCGCTCTGCTCTCTCTCATCTCTCGATTTCAATGCTTGAGCCAGCGGAAGCTTCGGAAGGCGATGTCCATACATTATGTCCTGTATAAGTCTTCAGTCCACGCGGTCGCACGCATCGAATCGCCAAGGAACTCCGTGCCTCGGCGCATCTAAGCGAGCTCCACGCCACGAGCTTCTACCTGTGCCTGTACATGAAATACTGTGTGGGTGTCAGTACTCAACTGTACCGGTGGAGTGAGCTCCTCGCCCACCCATACAAAACCAATACGTTTTATTTTCTTTGTGCAACATAAACCCTTTTACGATTGTCTTTCTATTCTTGCCTTAGGATCAGTTTTAGGACCGACGCCTTTGCATACTCGTGTCTAAGGACCATCCCGTGCTTACACAACGACGTTAACTCATACTTTTGCCTTAGACCCTTGTCGTGCCAATAACGTTAACCTATCAAGTCGTATTTGCCTTACGACCATAATCAGAGACGCAACTACGTGATAGACTCTATTTCCTTGCCTCTAGACCTTTCTCGTGCTTGTATTGTCGATGCACCGACTTATACTTGTCTTTTGTGCCAAACTCTGGGACGTAGCGACTCAGTCGTGCCATAACTCGATTCGTGCTTCAATATCTCCGAGACAGCGCCTCCTTGCTTAGTCTTGCCTACACTTGGGTTGTGACAACGCGACCGTGCCTCATATTTCGAGGTCGTACCCAGTGACTCATTCTAGCTTCACACAACTTGTCCTACGGCCCTTCTCGACTTAACTCGCAATAGCTCAAGCCTAACTCATGCAACTCTATGCCAAACTTAACACACGATGCCATATCCCGTGCCGAAGCACGCCGCCTTCGCTGTAGCCAAATATTAGGCCCAGACATTGTGTCTTCTAACTGCATACACATTCAACTCAATCCAAAGGCACACACGTGGATTGTCGCCCGTGCCGACACATCTATATGAAAGGTCACTAGCTAATAGCCATCGTGGACATAGCCTGGCATCCGGGACCCTTGTACCGCCGTTTGCGATCCTCGATGCAAGCCTCCGACCTACCGGTTGCCTATTACCCAGCTCGGCTATAACCTGGCTCTTCCTAGGCCAAGTCGGTGCCCATGGCCCAGGGCTGCCGCTCGAAGAAACCATCGCCCTTGTCGACAAGTTGTCCATGACCACGCGCCTATGCTAACTTCTAGACTTAACGTAATGCATGGTCTCATCATCATCATTTAGCTACTTTGCTTCACTCTTTTCATACTTCCTTTGCAGAGCCCAAACCAGGGTTGCCTCGGCGACTGAACTACAGTCCCGATATAAATCCTCTCGGCGACTAACCATCTCTTAGACTTAACATTCTTTGAACTCAGGGAATGGCTACCGCATAGCCTTCTAACTTAACTTGAACATAACGTGTTTCCTTAAGTATCGACAGACCGTGGCTAACTTTTCACTGAACCAACCGTGGCTCGTGCCTTAAACCGACTCGCATTCTATGCAACGCTATCGCCCAAGTCATACTTTATGTGACGGGCCTTGGGATCGTGGGACTATTTATCTCGACAACCGCAGAATGAGCGGGACAACACTTGGAATGACTTAGGTCGACCGGCATAACTTTGCCTAAGTCACTCAAGCCTACAACTTAACCCAAGGGACGAGCAAAGGCTATGCCAAGCCTTGCGGGACAGGACCGTGCATGCTTTAGCAAGCATTCATGCAGGCGACGCCTATGACTTAGGCTAATTTCATAGTTTTGTGTCAAAGACCAACTTTCCTTCTCCCAAGCCACGGGACGAAGGACCGAGTGTCATTTTCAAAGCACGCCGTGCACCAACTCTAAGCCGACCGTGGGACGTTTTCCATGTTCTAACTCATTTCGACCCGTCGGAATTATTCCCTTAGCTATGTGGATTCATCTCTTTTATTATTAAGCCTACTTGTGCAAGTTAAAAACACGATTTATTATGTGAAGGCAAAGATGAGGCAAGTTCACCGAAACTACCCCACCTGAGCGATATCTCCAAGCAAGCCGGTGCAAGCTAAGTCCGAACGTCGTCGGCGTTTCGATTCCTCCGATTGACTTTGCGGGACGGGGCACTACAACATACACCACTCAGAACAAGTCTCATCCTCGAGATTTTCCTGAAGGCAAGCCATCCTACCATTTCTATGGCCGAGACTTAATCGTGCCCAGACTCGGGACTATCGTACCCAGTTCGCCTAAGCGTTTCTTCGATTCCGAGCCACGCTCGTACTAGTATCAATCCTTTCCTTAACAGGATCTCAAATTTCTCGACACTCTTTCATTCTCCAATTCTTGCTTGAACTTAACGTATCACTTGGCTGGATCCTGCGTGCATTCCAAGCGTCCCCAAAATACATACATTCAGCCAAGCCGTATGATAGAAAATTTGTCATTCTCACTCGAGTCGTATCGTGCACATATTCAGGCGTCCCTAAAATATATGCATGTCAGCCGAGTCTCGTGAGCAGGGTGTTCCTATACTCTTGATTCATTCAATCTATCCATACCAATCCACAAGATCAATCCTCGATTTCAACTCTTTGAAACAGAGTGTCTCGCCTATCCGCTAGGCCAATTCTCAAGGCTAAGTCAATGTCAGAATTGGAATCATAGTTCCCCAACAATAATGCCAACACTTACCCCAATCCTAGGGTCAAACCAAAGTCGATCATATGGGATTTTTCTACCCAAGCTTGCTTCACTCAGATTTCTAAACATCGAGCACGATCACCTAATTCGTATTACGGCACGCGTTGCGTATATTCGAATCCCTTTAATTTACCAATTCTAACCAATTTATGTATTCGATTACGAGTTCATCTAGCTTTGACAATATGTTGCGCCCCAATCTCACGCGAGTCCGATTATCCACGGTGGTTCATGAATCACCATGCAACGCTCTCGTGGAATAATCATTCTTATCGGGGCGTAACTCTTGCTTGAGTCTAGACTAATTCATTTTTGATACGCGGATTGGACCTACTCAATCCTCAAGTTCAATTCTTCAAGCACACAAATTCATTCTCGAGTCACATTCGCGTCAAACCACAAGTCGAAGCATACAAATTGCCACGCCAGGCAAGTTCGATCACCTCCGCTGTATGAATCACCACACCAACGCTCACGCGGAGTGATCGTCCTAATCGACGCGACGCATGTGTGAGGCTGGAGTTGCGCTCGCATAAGACAAGAACATCGATGTTGTGGTTATCGACGAAGCAAATCCGAATATTTCATTTTCATCTAAGCCCAGATCTCAGTTCGATAGTCCGTTTATCATTCGTTTAACCAGAAAATCCTCGAGCCAAGTTTATCTTTTTCTTCGACACAATTCAACATCCCGAGTATAGCATTCAACGGAACAATGACATTTGCACGATCGTCATTTGCCGAGTCAGAGTACCTCCGAGTTATCGTATATCGATCTTTGATACGCCTCAATACCATCGACGATATGCGTAACCTGACGATCTTCTTTTGCAACCAATTTCGAGTCGTACGACTGATGCTATTGTTCGAACTGGATAAACCACAATTCCATTCGATTCAATCCAAGATCAAGTTCGATCGCTATTCCTCAAGTTAGTTTCAATATCGTTCTCCAAAACTCAAGTCACGTTTCATTTGAATCAATCCGATATCGTACGCACGATCCTCTAAGTTTCTACGATCAAGACCATTCATTTTCATTCATCGTTCCGAATCATTTTCTAACACGCGTTACTCGTTTACAAGTTGTCCAAAAGAGATGCTCGTTCAGGACATTCGAAGTCACGACCAACTAAGCGTGACGCGTTCTAAGGCTTTGCGCGATCGCATTGTCTCGCCGATGTACTCATTATTATTTCTAATCCTCAATCTTCGCTCGAATCATTTCCAAGAAAATCCATACACCACTCGGATTCGAGCCATTCGATCTAGCCTACAATTACGTTCGCGTCATTCGCTAAGACATCCTTCGGATTCGTTCGACGAATCCTTAGCGTAATCGCTCACGTCGCATCGACGTACTAAGTTGTTCGCACTATTTCCTCGAAATCTAAATCAATCCTCCGTGTACGCCTAAGCGTTAACTCGATAGCATTCCTATCGATAGACACTCTAAGTGCAGCTTCGTTTCCGATCGAACGATACTCGATATTGTTCGCGATTCGTTTGCACCAAAAAGTCGAGGTGCGCGACACACGGACTAAGTTGTGCCGCATACCCATCCCGTGTGGACTATATTCACGTTTGCACACTCACTTGCTAGGGTCAACGTAGGACTAGTTAGACACGCACACGACTTGATAACTTTAGCATGTATTTTCTTTCAAGTCAAGTTCGACACCGTTCGGCACAAAGGCCGTCGCCTATCGATGCGTTCGATTGAACGCTTGTACGAGCTTTTGAAAATATTTAGACTTATTGTATGGACATGCCGAGGGACAATCGAGAGAGAGCACACCAACGATGACAACTTGCGAAAGCAACAGAGTTTTGCGGAAACATCAAAGTTAAAGAATTCAATCGACGGTCCAAGGATGTAAAGCCGTGCTCTGATACCATTATGTCACGCCCCGCTTCCGTAGGAGCGATCGTCCTCGCTAAGGCGTGATGCCGCACGAGCCTAGATTGCGCTCGTGCTAGGCAGTTTCATAACGGCCGATTACATCGGCGGCGACGGGGTCGTCGCACAGAAGTCTCAAGCAGAAATATTGAAACATGCAGCGGAATTTAATAACAAGTACACATGAACACAAGTCATTCAAAAGAAGCTCTTTATTGATATTGAATACAAGATTACATTTGTGGGCGCAAGACAAAATTACAAGTCTCTCGTGCTCACTTTTCTCTCGATTACAAGTCACTCTGCTCTCTCTCATCTCTCGATTTCAATGCTTGAGCCAGCGGAAGCTTCGGAAGGCGATGTCCATACATTATGTCCTGTATAAGTCTTCAGTCCACGCGGTCGCACGCTTCGAATCGCCAAGGAACTCCGTACCTCGGCGCATCCAAGCGAGCTCCACGCCACGAGCTTCTACCTGTGCCTGCACATAAAACACTGTGTTGGTGTCAGTACTCAACTGTACTGGTGGAGTGAGCTCCTAGCCCACCCATACAAAACCAACACGTTTCATTTCTTTGTGCAACATAAACCCTTTTACGATTGTCTTTCTATTCTTACCTTAGGATCAGTTTTAGGACCGACGCCTTTGCATACTCGTGTCTAAGGACCATCCCGTGCTTGCACAACGACGTTAACTCATACTTTTGCCTTAGACTCTTGTCGTGCCAATAACGTTAACCTATCAAGTCGTGTTTGCCTTACGGCCATAATCAGAGACGCAACTACGTGATAGACTCCATTTCCTTGCCTCTAGACCTTTCTCGTGCTTGTATTGTCGACGCACCGACTTATACTTATCTTTTGTGCCAAACTCTGGGACGTAGCGACTCAGTCGTGCCATAACTCGATTCGTGCTTCAATATCTCCGAGGCAGCACCTTCTTGCTTAGTCTCGCCTACACTTGGGTTGTGACAACGGGTCGTGCCTCATATTTCGAGGTCGTGCCCAGCGACTCATTCTAGCTTCACACAACTTGTCCTACGGCCCTTCTCGACTTAACTCGCAATAGCTCAAGCCTAACTCATGCAACTCTATGCCAAACTTAAACACACGATGCCATATCCCGTGCCGAAGCACGCCGCCTTCGCTGTAGCCAAATATTAGGCCCAGACATTGTGTCTTCTAACTGCATACACATTCAACTCAATCCAAAGGCACACATGCGGATTGCCGCCCGTGCCGACACATCTATATGAAAGGTCACTGGCTAATAGCCATCGTGGACATAGCCTGGCATCCGGGACCCTTGCACCGCCGGTTGTGATCCTCGATGCAAGTCCCTGACCTACCGGTTGCCTATTACCCAGCTCGGCTATAACCTGGCTCTTCCTAGGCCGAGTCGGTGCCCATGGCCCAGGGCTGCCGCTCGAAGAAACCATCGCCCTTGTCGACAAGTTGTCTATGACCATGCGCCTACGCTAACTTCTAGACTTAACGTAATGCATGGTCTCATCATCATCATTTAGCTACTTTGCTTCACTCTTTTCATACTTCCTTTGCAGAGCCCGAACCAGGGTTGCCTCGGCGACTGAACTACAGTCCCGATATAAATCCTCTCGGCGACTAACCATCGCTTAGACTTAACATTCTTTGAACTCAGGGAATGGCTACCGCACAGCCTTCCAACTTAACTTGAACATAACGTGTTTCCTTAAGTATCGACAGACCGTGGCTAACTTTTCACTCAACCAACCGTGGCTCGTGCCTTAAACCGACTCGCATTCTATGCAACGCTATCGCCCAAGTCATACTTCATGTGATGGGCCTTGGAATCGTGGGACTATTTATCTCGACAACCGCAGAATGAGCGGGACAACACTTGGAATGACTTAGGTCGACCGGCATAACTTTGCCTAACTTACTCAAGCCTACAAATTAACCCAAGGGACGAGCAAAGCCTATGCCAAGCCTTGCGGGACAGGACCGTGCATGCTTTAGCAAGCATTCATGCAGGCGACGCCTATGACTTAGGCTAATTTCATAGTTTTGTGTCAAAGACCAACTTTCCTTCTCCCAAGCCACGGGACGAAGGACCGAGTGTCATTTTCAAAGCACGCCGTGCACCAACTCTAAGCCGACCGTGGGACGTTTTCCATGTTCTAACTCATTTTGACCCGTCGGGATTATTCCCTTAGCTATGTGGATTCATCTCTTTTATTATTAAGCCTACTTGTGCAAGTTGAAAACACGATTTATTATGTGAAGGCAAAGATGAGGCAAGTTCACCGAAACTACCCCACCTGAGCGATATCTCCAAGCAAGCTGTTGCAAGGCTAAGTCCGAACGCCGTTGGCGTTTCGATTCCTCCGATTGACTTTGCGGGACGGGGCACTACAGATATACCCATCTAAGATATAACTAATCCTCAAAAGATACTAAAATCTAGACTAACCCTACATCACATCCTATTTAGACTAACATCATGACACTAACAATCCCTCTAAACATTTGAGACTAACCTAGGATGCATGATATCCTAACCACTAACCCACTACTCTAACACTCACTCTCTATCAAACTCTAACATACCCTAACCAAACAACACACTCAAATCTATACTAACCAATACTAGGACATATGAAAAGGAAAGGGTTGTTCTCAGAGAACCAAAAGGAAGGGGATATTGTTGAGTGTATATAGGTTAAAAGAGTGCAAGAGTGTGTGATATTGGGCAAGTGACAGGAAAAACCATATGTGTGAGGGTGATAGGTGGCATGAAAGCAAGTTTGTGTGTGTGTGTCAAAAGGAATTCAATTTTGTAGAGTGGTGTGTGCTAAAATCAGTTTGGTGTGTGTGTGTGTATAACTGACAGTGAACAAATGTGAAGGTGACAGTTGTTAAGGAAGGATTCAATATAACCCCCACACTCACAACCTGTGTGTGAAAACTGTGAGGAAACCATGCGTGTGCATACATATAGGAACTGGGTGTGTGTGTATCGAAGGGTTGTCCTCGGTTTCAGACAGTGGTGTCAATGGCTAGGGTGTCAAGGAGTATACAAGTGATAGGGAACAAGTCATGTGTGTGGGTGCTCAGGAATTTTAAATGACAGTTCAAACATTCCATAACAGTTAACACATATTACTCAGTCCAGACCTAAATTAAAATTCCAAACTCCTAACACCTATCACAATCAACATTAAGTAACCTAATGCACATGTGGGGCATCATATATAGCAAATAAATCAGCACTAAAAATCAGTCAAGGGGGTTTATCAGTGAACTCATCAGTTCACAGCCTTGCTCCTTGAATTCGAAATCCCAAATCAATAAAACCTTTCTCCCATAACCCAAACATGAATAAACATCAACATACATATAAAAGATTTGAAAAAAAAACATAATGTAGGCAGGAACACTACAGTTATCATGATTAAAATTTACTAAGCTTATTTGAAAACTGAGAACTTCTCAAATAACTGATACCAAAAACCATTTAGCCGAACCCCAAGATGAAATCAAAAAAACCAACTCGAAAACTCCTAGGTAACCCAAACTATTGTTTGGTAACAATGCTCAGTGTGTGCTCGTGTCCCTGGATCATAATCGTGTCCAAGAATTGGACACAACATTATCTAAAACCAAAATGAAACTGTGTCAGAAAACAGGAAATTCAGTCCTCGTGCACGCGTGCACGTGGTTCTATCACACGACACAGGCCACGTTGAGACACGTGGCCGTAAACACGTATCCACCTAGACTAGGAAGACGTGTCCAAGTGCCTGTACGAACCCCAAGATGCGTCGTGTCCTAGTTTTAAAGCCGTATCAGTGGCTCGAAATTGCGTGTGTGCGTGTCAGGGCATTTCGATGCGAGCACGAGAACTTCCTCGACTCGCAACCAAGTGCCACGAAACTTGGTGAGGGTCGAGTCAGACATGGGATCCATCACCTCACCAAATTCCACGTGTCCTGGTGGAGTTTCGTGTCCTGTGTCAGCCCCGAAATACAGAGGACGCGCACAGTGTGCACGAGCAGGCACGAGACAGTGCAGCCTCGATATCTTCGCGCACAGTCGACGAGTACTCGTGAAATTTTGTGTGGGTGGTGTCAGTGATAGCACACACGTGTCCACCAAAAATTGTGCCCTGAAAATCCGTGTCGTGTCCTATAGGACACTCGGGCAGCAGGGGACTGCACGAGGCCTGTGCTGTGTCCCGTGCGTGCGGTGCGTGTCCGATTTGGTCACAAAAAACCCCTAAATTTGTGCTCAGACATATAAATATATAATCTACATATTAAGAGCTATCCAAATATATAATTTGTTTTGAAAAACAATAACATTCAATCCATTGAGGCATTTCGTCGAACACCTAACTTTCACTACGACACGTGTCCGATACGGACACCAAACGGACACAAAATTCATCCAAATTTCAGGGACACCTAGGGAACTCCTAGATCTTGCCCTACATGCAAAGAAAACTGAAATTTAAATCAATTTGAGGAGTTTTACCTATAGGTGCAAAATTGCAAGAAAGCTCCAAATGGGGGGTATTCCTCTTGATGGCCAAATGTTCCAATTGAGCCCAAAACTGAGATTAACCTCCAGAAATATTAAATATACAAAAATTGGAACCTAATGCAAAAGACTAGGATGAAAAAGGAGATCAAATGAATAAATGGAAATTTTTAGAAGGGGGAAGAATACCTCTCTTTTCTCCAAGTGTTAGAATGATAAAAAGAGGCAAGCCCTAATGAAAAAGTCTTTAAATAGGGTGGGGATCCCTATGTGGCTGTTCATGGGTCCAATAATTAGGGTTAGGGTTCACTAAATGGCCCATGGGCTTAAGTCATGATCAATTAAATAGTTAAGCCACAAGTCATTTCATGAAATCACAAACCATGACTTAAATTCACTAAACCAAATCCCCTCATTCTAAAACTATTCTCTAATGACTAAAATAGGTTAACTCAAGTTAGACTAGGGTCACCATGGCTAGGGTTAGCTTCTAGGCTAGTCCACTAGGTCTCTACAAGTCAAGTCAAACTAGAATTCACCAATTCAACAAATCACCAAATATTCAAATAAGTCAAAATGACCAAATTACCCCTAGGCTAAAAATGATAATTAAGTCATCATAATGACATGGTTAGGCTCTAGGTCATGCAGTCTCTCATGTTTCACTAGCAGCACATCAAAATTACAAGTCATGACTAAAATCAATTCTTAAATAGTTTAAAAATTATTAAAAATCACTAAAAATCATAATATGAATCAAATATCAATAATTAATAATTAAAATTACAAAATCTCAAAATTATCCTCATCTGGAAAATTGGGTGTTACACTAGTTGCGACACAGTCCTCTAGGGCCTCCGCTGCTAGTGTGCATGGTCCACAGCCCTCACATGAGTCTGCCTGAGTCCAGGAGATGGTTTTATCTATCCGTGGCGAGATGCTGCGACGGATCCAGCAGCATACGGATGTTGCTACGCTCATGGCACGATTGGATGTGCTTGACCGCAGCATCATCGAGCTCAGGGATATGACTGAGAGGACAGAGCGTGACGTTACTGATCTTAGAGCATCGACACAACGCAGGTGACGGAGCTGCAGGCATCACAACTGTCCATGGGCGAGTGGCTGACGTTGATGCAAGATTCAATGGTTGATAGCAGTACGAGGCTGTTATCTACCACGGATTCATACAACCAGCGACTAGCAGCGTTGGAGCAGATATGTCCTTCGAGTGCTCATTCATCATCACAGACGTCACTGCCTCCTTCATCGTCATCGACTCCACCTGCATCGGTATCGATTTCACGGGAGGAGTATGAGCTGTTCTTATCCCTTAGGCGCGGCAGTGCCCCTCCTGCTCTAGATCCCCAGTAGTCCTAGTTAGGACTATTTATTTCTTGTTTGTGTAGAGTGTTTGTTTCTGTGTTGACCCATGATATTGGGTTTGTGTAGACTTATCTCATTGTGATTGGCTGTGTTGACTATCTCCACGGATATTTATGTGTATACATTAGACTTGGTTGTGTAGTCATTAGATATTGGTTGTGTAATGTACTATTAATTTTTATCATATTTTATTTTATTGTTCGTTTCAACTGTATGTGCCATTACCGGTGTTGAGTGTTCCATCGAAGTGGCCGACTAACGCAGGAAATTCAATGAAGGGTTGCTCCGGGTCTATTCATATTAAATGTTCATCATTAAACTGCAGGGATACTACACTAGCAGAATATGTCATTCTGTTTCCTATTTCTTTATTTTTTTTGCAGATTTTAGCGACGTTTAGCGACGCTGAATAGCGACTACAAGGACGTCGCAAAACGTCGCTAAAATCTGTAGAAATTTATTACAGAAAGCAGTCGCTAAACGATGATAAACGTTGCTAACATCTGCTAATGTCTACCGACGTTTACCGACTGCATATATGTCGCTTAATATGCCGACGTTATCCAGCGGCATTTATACATCGCTTAATCAGCCAACGTTTATAGACTGCACGTACGTCGCTAATTTGCCGACGTGGAGTCGGTCAACGTCGACAGTCTAAGCGACGTAGAAACATCGCTAGACAACATCACAACAACGATGTTTTGCGTTGTTTTTCTTGACAGCGACTTGCGTAAACGCGACAAGCGTGAGAACGTCGCTGAGCCATTTTAGCAACATCTTTCTTCGTATTGGCGACGTTTCTTTGCGTCGCTAATATGTGAAATTTTGGTAGTGGACAGAATGTTTACTAGCCATTGAGCATATGAATACTCCGAAAGGGAGAGCTGTCCTTGCAGTTGGTTTTTCCACGAGATGCATTATTCTACTGAACATCTAAGAACCTATATCCACCCTTTTTTCCTCCCCATATAATAAAGAAATTTTACACTCGGGAAGGATAAAAAACTCATGTCCAGTAGGGTTGAGTGTTTGAGATACGTAGGCATGCAATAATTTTTACAAAGTTTTTAATTGATCTTTGTATACATTTTGAGGGGTCTTGGTACCCACTGATACACCTGTAATCTCATGAATTGCATCCCTCATGGAAACATTATCAATATCTTTCATATCATATTCAGGAACTGGATCAAATCCATAAAATTCGTTAATGACAGCAGCATTTACCCTAATCAGTTTTCTTCTCAGAAACACCAGTTGTTGATCCTCTTCTTTTTCTTTAATTTCAGCCCGAAGATTTGAGTAAATTTCTATTACTATTGTTTGGGAGATTTTTCCAAGACATGATTTGTTCAGTTTCTCCAACTGATAGAATTTCAATATATCCAGGAAGGCTTCGTCTTCGACATCATCCATCTTAATTGCTCTTTCAGGCATAATAGTCTTTTTTTGAAATGATTTTTGTAAGTCCCCCTAGATTTAGAGTCTGAAAATTTTTTTACCTCCTCTCCATCCTTGGACTTATTTGATGATAGCTCTTTCTCTTCATCTTCTCCATCTGATGAGGATTCAGAATCCTTTGAGTACGTTGATGACTCTGTATCAGTTGCCACCTTAGCCTTCGCTTGAGTACGCCTTCGATCTTCATAAGTTGATTCTTCTGACGACTCTGTATCGAAGATAGATTTTCTGGCCTTTGTCGAGCAATGAGCTTTTTAGGCTTTTTTACAGGTGGCTTGGCTGCCGCCGTCGCTGCTTCCGCCTCTGCCCTTTCGGCCACTACCCTAGCGACCATAATTTTAGCTTTCGCCGCCCTTGCTGTAATACCCCGCTCCGCACGGTACATTACGCTGAGACGTTGACTCAAGGAATCGTATTGACCGAATGAAATGTATCGATGTGTATCGATACGAGAGTTACGTTGTCCCGAGTAATACATCGAACTAAGTCGATACGAAGAGTTGTATTGTCCCAAGGAAATGCATCAAGTTGAATCGATGCGAAGCACTGCGTTGCCCCGAAGGATATGTGCGTTGAGTCGGCTCAAAGATTCTAAGAAATCGAATCTACCCAAGGCGCAAGTAATCGATGCAAGTATTGATTTTAGTTGGTTTCATGTGAAGGCTATCCGTTTACGCCGAAACATTAGAGGTCGACATTTTGCTTCATTCATAACGGGTTCGCAAAATCCAAATCACCGCCTCGCAACGGGCTGGGACTTGGGCACGGTAGGCCGAAATCGATCGAGTAGTTCAATAAAACAAGAAGTGTCTGAATGTCTAAGTCAAAAGATTTGGCCGTGCAAGAAAGATATGAAATCGAGCCGCATCGGCTCGGCAAACAACAAGGCATATCGGTTAAGGTGGGAGGATTGACTCTTCTTTTTACTCCTTCATACCTAAGTAAGAATGTATTATTGTATGCTAAGTTAACCTATCGACGCCACAGGAGTGGTACGATCAAAAGATAAATCATAGTGTGTGTCAAACACTAGTTAGAATAATTGAAATGAAATGTGCATCAAATGCACGAGTCACTATGGAACATTGGATATCGCAAAGGAGAAAGCCTCTGTGCGTAAGCCGCAAGAACATGGAATAACTATATTTGGCGAGTGCCTTCGTGCATGAGCCATTCCGTGCCTTCGCACACGATTTAGAAAGGCTAGCACATTGAAAGATTTTGAAGGTGAGCGCCCTAGCGTGCAAGCCACGAACATTGAACACTAAGGCATAGAACATGGAAATACAGCTTCAATGTGTGCATCAAGTGCACGATGCGAAGGAAAAGATGATAAATGTGTCAAAACGTGCGTATGTGCACGAAAATCATAAAAGATGGCTTCGTTGTAAAAGAGTACAGTTGTGGCATGAATATGACGGAATTGACAGATATGACATGATGCCTCGAAAGGTGTTCGGGACCTTCAGGTCGTTCGGTTGACGAACATTGAGTTGAGGCATGATGCCATTGAACATTGAAACGAAGTATAAAATGTGAGAAAATAGAAAGTTAATGGAAGAAAAACGAGATGATAAAGTCTGAGTCTCGGACTCAAGACTATGTTTGGTTATTTGAATAATAGTGCATTGCATGGTCGAATGGACTTGAGATAATTTCGATAATCTTCCGTGCACGGGACGTTCCCTCCGAACGGGTGCACCGGGGCACCGGGACCTTTCGGCCTAGGAGGGATATATTCTTTGATAGGAGCACATCCGTAAGACGATTAGCGACAGCTTAGCAAGATGTGAAAAGCCGTAAATGATGGTATACAACGGAAGATCTCCGCAATTGGGACAACAACTCACTACGAGAGGCGCCAGGCTACCCAATTCGAGAAAGAAAGGAAAGAAAGAAAGGAAAGAAAGAAAGAAAAGAGAGAAAAGAAAGGGAGAAAAGAAAGAAAGAAAAGAAAAAGAGAAACGCCTTTAGTCCATTTTGGTGCAGATACGCCAACGACCTTCATATAGTTAAGGAATGATGGGTTAAAAGTGCTTGCTCGTATGTGTCCCGCACACATAGATCCTGCATAGAGAGCACCTATAATATGACAAGGAAGGAATGGGGCGTATTCACCGTGCGTCGGTGCAAGGGCGAGTACATCTATGTTGGTAAGAAGTCACGCCATGAAACAAACACGAGATTGCTTGCCTGCTTGCCTATTCAATTCGAATAACATGCTTGCCATGATAACATGCTTTACCGCTCTTGAATATGCCATAAAATCGACCCTAAGGAGAATATAGCAAGATCATAAGCTAAGTTGCATGATTGAACATAAATACTAAAATATCGGTTTAGAAAGTTAGTCTTTTCGTCAGTACATGCGAGGACGAACGTACTGATCCTCTACCAGCTTTCATGCAGGGTGCAGGGAATGGATTGTTCGCGGTGAAGCTTCGCTTGATCGTGCAGATGCATGGAATGTCGTAGCGTTTGAAGCGTACAATCGCATTGACGCTCGGACTTGCAACATGATTGATGCGGCCGAGATATAGAAGGCATGATGTATAGAAACGGTGAAATCTTTTATGGGCAAGAGATAATTTGAGTGTTGTAGCCAATCTGGCAAATTCAGTTGGGCTATTGAAAGCCTTTGTAATCTCAGTTCATTATCAATAAATAGAATTATTTCGTATACTATGTTTTCTTCCGTTTGCTAATATCAAATTTAAGATAACCATTTTTGAGAACTTGTCATCTTGCCTTGCACGAGCGCAACTCCAGGCGTTTGACAGCTGTTATTAGGTTGTGGTTCAATTAAAAAAATTATGTGTATTTCCCTACATAACTTTATGTCGCGGAACCTAAATATATTTCTGCGACAGAGGGATGTTTGTTGCTGAACATATGTTAACTTTCTGCGACATGAGAACGTATGTTGCTGAACATATGTTACCTTTCTGCGACACGTATATGTCGCAATATGTAGAACAAATTTAGCGGGTCTAATTTTTGGTTTCCCTCCAATCAATTTTGTGTGGATTTCGCGATATACTGATATGCATGTCGCCAATACATGTAAAAAAATAGCTTTTGGAGACATAATAGCCCCTATGTCGCTAAAATATGTTGCTAAAAATGCAATTTCTTGTAGTGGATGAGTCTGTGCCCGGGGTACTCTCCGGATCGGGATCGTTAGATGGGGTCGCATCCCGGGAAGAAGAGATTGAAAGCAGTAACATATAGAGTTGAATTTTGGAAGAACTCTTATAATTCTCCCAAAATACAACTCTATATGTTATTGCTTTCAATCTCTCCTTCCTGATGGAAAAGGAAGCATGTATGTTACTGTAACTGGCCAATCACTCCCGTAAATATCAATATTTAGGAGATTTTTTACGCTCTCGTGAATCTCTTGCAATGGTAATCTAGCTCGAGAAGAGAGAAATCCAAGTACAGTTGTTACTAAACCTTCCACCATACTAATTTGATACTGTCGATATTAATCTGATACGTCGATACCTATCGGATATGGCTGATATCGAATCGATAAGGCCAATATGAATCCTAGCTATACGGTCGATACATATCAGATAGGACGATACCAATTCGCTAAGACCAACACCAACCGATACGGTCGATACTTATAAGTACCTACGGTCGAGGAGGTTGACCCGCTGGTACATCCATGTACGATCAACGAAGTAACGATCCATTATAAATTGGATGTGAAAATCTGTATCGAAAGACAAACTAAACATAATTAGTTCGATACCGATACCGATTCCGATACTCAATGAAATAGTCCGATACCGATACCGATTGGTAGTGGGATGAGCCATAATCCGCTGACGGAGGCTTCTCCGCCAAAGAATTCTGGCTCGCTCCACCAACTAAATTTTGGTTTTGGTTTTGGTTTTGGTTTCGGTTTGTGTAACTCCTCTTCCCGGATTTTTTTAGTTTTTAATTTTATTCATTTTAGTTCTAAATAATTTCCAAGTAGAAAATAATTTTTAATTTTTAATTTTTTATTTTATTTTATTTTATTTTATTTTATTTAGTTTTATAGATATTTGGAGTAGAAAAGAGATTTGCCAAACTGTATGAGATTGTACGGAGATAGAATTTAAATGATGGATTTATTATTATCAAATATTGTACGATTTGAATTTATAAAATATATTTAAATGATATCAATATTATGGTACGTCCTTATTGTGAATAATTAATTGATAAAGGCTTACAAAAATTGTTTTAGATATATGAATATATTTGATCATAGGAATTTAAATTATTTACCATCCTTTAATCAATATAGATATATATTCATACGACTTAAATTACTAGATATTACCAAGGTTTCTAATTGGTGGATTATGATATATGCTAATTTTTGTTCCTATGAATAATATTATTTAAACCGGATTATATGGTAAGTTAGGATATCCATATATCAAAATATTCGTATGTACGACCTATGATATCGATCATATTCTATTATGCATCACGTCCCTATCCTTTTAGGGAACGAAACCCTAAGGAACCCATATATAACATCTGTATACAGCATGTCTCATAGAGAACCTCCTCATCATCCCTCGGTACTCAGCCGAAGTATACCACCATCTAATCATGCCAGCCACCTTCACCACCTCCGCGCTCCGCTTACACACCTACCTCCGTCGTGGTCGTCGATCCTCTACTGCCACCATCGTCATTAACACCACTGACCACCTCCGTCACCATCATCTCCATCAGCACCAGTACTGCCTCCGCTGATCGTACCCAGCCCCTGTTCGCTCACCATGCCACCCGACCATTACAACCATCTTCAAACTACAACCACCATCGCCACGGATATCACCAACACACAGCCAGTATCCAAAAAATGTGTCGTATCCATTCGTGTCAGCCGGGTTCGACCCCGGGTGTCGTATACATCTAGTTCATCAAGTCCAGTGCATTACAATTTCACGGCAGTACACTTTCGTGTCCAACCTGCACCATCCCAAACCAAAAGAAGAAGAAGAAAACCAAACCTAAATCTACAACCAACCTCTGCGCCGACAATCTAGCCTTCCGCTCGACCGCCCTGTGCCTCTGGTTAGCCCCATGCCGGGGAGCCGCCACGTGTAATGCCCCAGTCACAAAATACGTAGGACTGGGCATACGAAACATGCCAGATGCATGCATACGAAGAATACTCCAATATGTGAAATCCTCGTACGCATACATAAGCTGTATATCATAGGCCAATCACAAATAACTATATCTCATTCAAAAAATCAAAATAGAAAATGGTAGTCCAGATAGTATCAAATAAAATAGTCAAAAGATAGATAGCCGGGTGAAAACAAATCCACTACCAAACAACTATAAATATAATCTAAGATACTGAAGTCCAACCTCTAAAAATAAATAGAAGATACAACTAAGGAAAGAATCAGGCATCGTCAGAGGGTAAGATATCCTCGATAGAAAACGAAGGAGCTAAACCGAGTCCGTACTCCTGGGGCAATCCCGACCATCTACACCTGGAGAGATTACCAGGTCCTTAGCGGGACATAACAAGATACAGAAAAATATGTCGTATAAACTGAATATAAACTGCTCACAATAATCTGGATCATAACATGGTTCAGCATTTTATCATCGAAGCAGTGAACCATACCTACAACCAAACAAGGACAAGGTGTGGCGCACTAGTTCGTGATAAAATACTGTTCCAAGCCATGAACGGTATAGTACACAACCATATGAAAAATTACATACACCTACGGATAAAGGTCGCCTAACCATTCTAAGTGGAATGTATTTTAAGAACAGTTCATGGTCGCATGACGATAGGGTCAAGTCAGGAAAATACCAATACAGTACAGTACCTCAGTAGCGAGTCATAACATCATATACTATTACTCAGTATCGAGCGAGTCTATAGCATATAGTCTACCTATTGTTCCTCAGTAGCGAGCGAGTCTACGATAGATAGGGTGGTAGTCAACTTCCAATCATGTTCTCCCCGCCCAATGCCAACTCATAACTGCTAAGTCTTCTAACATGCAACTCTATTAGCAGTTATTTCCTAACGTACGTCCTCACGTATCTGTCAACCCCAGTTTCCAGAAATAGGGATATTTTTATCGTTTTTCATTTTAGAATATTTTTGAAATTTTTTATTCATTTATAATAATTATTTTGGAATTATTTATTTATTTATTGTATTATTTTGGGGTTGTTTGAGTCGGGTTCAAATTTCAACTCATTCCGACTTGTATCGGGGATCCGGGGTAGTGTTGACCTTAGCGGGCCCACACACTAGTTAGCCATGGCCCACATGCTAGTTATTTTAGTTAGTGAATAGACTAATTATTTTGGTTAGTATTAATATGGATTAGTGATTTAGGATTGACCAAACTACCCCTGACTTAACCCCTTGCCAATGTATTAGCAAATAGACTAGAGAGAGGATTTTGGACTTTTTCCTAATAGGACAAAACAACCTAATATGGCCGGCCATGACATGTAGGGGATAGGGACAAGTCACTTTATTATTTCCTCTTCCATTCTCTCTCTTGTTCTTCCCCAAATTGATTTGAGAGCAAACCCTAATCAAATCATCCCCAAATCTTTCCATTTCTCCACCAAATCTTCATCCTTCCTTCTCCATTCAATCCAAGAAAGGAGCTCCTCAAGTTTGAGAGGATTCGGAGCTTGTTCGTGTCCGTTTGGGATCCCTACGTGTCGGTGGCATTTCGGGATCGATTCGAGTCACCGGGAGGTATAAATCCTTTTCCTCTCTCATTTCTCTCATGCATTAGATTCATTTTGACATATAGGAATGACCCCTTAGTTTTGTGCCCATTGGTGTCCATTTCGTGTCCATTTGGACACTTGTAGAGGTGTCCAATGTGTAGGATCGTGTCCTAATGGGGAAAACCCCCTATTTGGACACATGTAAATTATTTGTGTATTGTTTTTATGTTATTCTAATATTAATTCCAGATTTTCATGTGTTTAGAAATGAGTTTGCCTATGTATCATAATGTATCCTATTGTTAATATCTATATTTTTTTTTTATATCTATATATTGTTAATATCTATATATTGTTAATATATATATATATATATATATATATATATATATATATATATATATATATATATATATATATATATATATATATATATATATTGGGTTATATATATATATGGAGATGTTATGGTGGGAATGTGGTGTGTATATTGGTGTTGGATGGGGGCACACAGGTTCGGCCAAGAGAGAGCATGAGTTTGTGTGTTTGTGTTGGGTGTGGAGAGTTTGAGAGAGAGTAGACTTGTGTGTATATGAGTGGTGGTTGAGTGTAGGAAATAGAGGAGAGATTGAGAGGGGAATGTGATGTAGAGAGTAGATTAGAGGGGGGGAACTGCTGTCCTAACAGCAGCAGGACAGCAGCCCTTGCTGCCACATTTCAGCCCCCAACAGTCCTAATTAACCCCCTCTATCAGCCCCTAAAAAGCCCACTGATAGCTGTCCCAATGCAGTCCCTTATCAGCCCTTAAAACCCCCCCTAAAACTCAGTTCAAATCAGTCCAATGGCCCCCACTAGATGGCTGTCCCCTTACTGAAATTCAGCCCCATTTCAGTCCAGATTTTCCTATATGGCTGTCCTATTTGCCAACAAGACAGCCCCCAAACATGTCCAGATTTTTACCAATATGTGGTTGTCCCAATACTTCCTATTCCAGTCCACATTGCCTCACAATTCAGTCCCACAAACCACTTCAAATCAGTCCTATTAGTCACCTCATGTCAGTCCATAAATTAGTTTGTGTGTGTGTGTGTATTATGAGGTATTGTGTGTGTGTATGAGAGCCTACCAATGAGTGTAGTTAGTAGCCTATGTCTAAACCAATAGGAAACCTATAGAGAAGCCTATGAGTGTGATATATATGAGTGTAATATGTGAGAGTGAGTGGTGTGGATGAGTGTGAGAGTGTTGTGAGAGAAATTCATGATATGGGTTAGGTATAGGGTAAACCAATATACATGTCCTAATAATAGCCTAGATACCTAGGATACCTATTTTCCTTGGTAGTTAAACCTTAGATAGGTTGGTATCTAGCTACCCTAAGGAGCCTAGGCTAGTATCTTGGGTATTACCGGGGTTTCCTTGGTATTGGGCAAGGTATCGGGATTTACCTTGGTAAGGTAATGCAAGTTTTACCTAGGAATAGGGTATTAGTGTTTGGAGTCTCAGATAGAGTTAGAACTTGATTTCCTTGGTTGGTAATGATCAAATATGGTGCTCATAGACTAGTTTTGACGTCGGTTGACCTTTTTGACCAAAAGTCAACAAAAGTCAACCGAGAGTCAAACTTAGCCTTTAAGCGACCAGATTTGACCAAAACCAAACCAGAGTTGACCAGTTGACTGAAAGTCAACAGTTGATCAACATTAGACTAGTTTGACCTAGGGTTGACCTAGAGTTGACCAGAGTTGACTTTTTGTCCAAAAGTCAACTGTAAGTCAACCTTTGACCCCGTTTGACCTAGTTTGACTAGGATTGACTCCCAGTGACCTAGTATGACCTAGTATGACCTAGTATGAACCAGTATGACCTAGTATGACTCAGTTTGATCTAGATTGACCTAGTTTTGACTTAGACTTGCATTCATGACTTATATTAGTTTCCTTTTCAGTATTAAACCCTGTTTGACTCATAGTATCTTATTTTAGGTCTGTGATCACTCTGAGTGTCTGTTCACCCTATCAGCTCAGGACCACAGACGAGTACATTCACTGATAGTTTTCATTGTCTTGATATCTACTATATCCGATTCAGTTGTAGTATTTTATATGATTCCTGACACGACGGTTCACGGACTAGTATACGTCAGATCCTGTCATGAGATGTTATTCCTGGACTCCCTTGGTATATGAGTATGTGATATTTCTGTATTTATGTACTTATATAGACACTGATTTGGGAGTGGGCTGGCCCCCTGCTTTCGAACCCCATGTCATGACGTGCCATGTCCGGATCCGTGATACTATTCGGGGATGGGGGAATTATTAGGGGTTATGTGATCAAAGCCTCCCTGTAACTATATTTTGCTAGCGCCACCCTCACCTCACGTAGGGTGTAGCAGATACCCCATTACCAGTTATCCAGGTTGGACGGCATGACTCTCCGTTGAGGACACCGCGGATTGCCGGGCCAAGTGGATAACCATCTCTTGCTTCCCTAGCCGATCACATATCGCTCTAATAGTTCAAATCAACTTTTACATTTATTAGCGTATCTTACATTCCAGTTCAGCTTTACTTTCTGTACTTCTCACCATGCTATGATTCCATTACTCACATGCTCTATCTGTCTTTATACTGTGCCATGATTTGAGACTAAGTCCTGTTTGAAAGAAGGGTTACAACTCCGGTCCTTGTTTGGTTCAAGGGTTGTAACTCGGCTTTCAAATGGTTCCCAAGTCACATATATCTTTGTCTTGTATTTTATTATTACTGTCTCTTATAGTATTTCTCAATTCATATGAAACTGCTGTTGGTGTTTGTACTTGCTCATTTTCCTGACAGGATACCATTGATAAATTTTACAGATGATTCAGAGGCTGATTGCCCGACCTACTATGGGATTGAGTCTGATGGATTAGATTTAGACCATGGCTTATTGGTAGACCCACTAGACTTTGCTCACCCTGAGTAGCATAGTTTAGCTAGGTTTGCCTGGCCTGCGAGCCAGCTCGTACATTTCAGTTTTGTAGTATCTATTATATATATTTTCTGAGACTTTGGATGTTGTGTTTAGCTCTGACTTGTGGATTTTGGACTCATTTCCTGTTTTATCTATCATATCTCTTTTCCATGCTATCTACCTTAGTTTGATATATATGATTGAGACTGTATTACTATGTCACCTCCATTCGGAGTGTATATACTGTACAGGTACATTTATCTATTTTAGTCGTAGTATTTACAGACCCTATATACAGCGTTCTACCGTCGATACTGCGGTATAGGCTGGACATAACCACGTGCACGTGCCCCTCTTTAGGGTGCGGGTCGTGACACGTTTTTGTGGTGGCCCATGCAGGTCTGTGTCACAATTAGTACGATCTCGTAATGGTGCTCGAATTAGAGTACTAATTACGAGCCTGCGATTAGGACGTAGGAACTAGGGTATGATAGGAGATACTCAATCACATTTTAGGAAAAACTCTGATCTTTTGATTACCATGACAACTCTTCTTGCATTTGAATTCAATTGTCCTCCTTTGATAATATCTTATCATGTGCCATATTGATCTCTTGGGTTCAATTCGTCTTCAGGATGACGGTGACTCGTTCTCAGGCAGCAGGGCCTAGTACAGTTCTAGAGAGGTCAGATCCGGGAGGTCTTCCACCTCCGGCTACGGGGGTAGCAGTCGAGAGAGCAGTAGCATCAGTTCCTGCCCTTCAGGCAGGAGTAGCAGCGGCAGTTCCCGGAGGTCTTCCACCTTCAGCTGAGGGAGCTGCAGTTCAGGGAGCTTTCACCTCAGTCCCTGTCCTTCAGGCGGGAGCGGCAGCGACGGTTCCAGGAGGTCTTCCACCTCCAGCAGCGGGACCGCCCCTGGTGTCACGACCCGTTACCCAAATTGTTGGGCCGGGCCGAGCCATGTCCAGCCTACGCTTGGTTAAAGCGTAGTAAGCGGTTCTTAGAATAGACAATAAAGGATCTAAGCTACTAACAGTTCTAATATCATATTTAAAGTTCATCACAACATAGCATCTATAAGCGAAGGTAACATAAGTACAGATTTAATAATACATAACCAAAGTATCTAACTGGAGACAAAGTCCAGTATCCAAATATAAGTACAGACAAAGTCTAAGTCTCAAAACACAAGAAAGATAACTAAACAAGGTTCCCCGCTGGGGCCTCTACTGGAGCAAAGGCCAGGTCCTCAAAATCAGTGCCATAACATGTAACACATAGCATTTCCTTCTCGAAAAGTGAACCTATAACGTTATCCTGTCAGGACGGGAGCAAGTACAACCTCTACAACTAAAATACTGAACATATAATGGAAGAGATGTACAATAAGAAACATGGTGTGATAAATCTATAAAACAGGAAATACTGGAAACATGGCCTCATGGTACAACTGGGATCATGGTATGACTGGAATCACCGTATCATAGTAACATAGGGAACATGGCATATCTGGAATCATGGTATATCTCACAATCTATCATGGCAAGGATACATATGTCATAGAGACAGATGTATATGTAATGTTTAAAACTGTAGCAGGTACGTGATCGGTCAATAGGTGTACAATATACTGTGGTACATGTAAATAAAATGTACATACGTACAAGTTAACAAGCATAGGTGTACATCCATACAGAAATGCGGGATAATGGCCTGCGGCAAGGTATGCATATAAAATGTGACCTCGCTCGCTACTATGAGGGGGGCATGATCACGTACTCAACTGTCAGTTTCCCCATAACCCATATATATAACATGTGAGAGATACGAGAACAGTAAAACATGTGAATACTCGGGCAGATATAAGCATAGTAAAACATATACGAGGAACCAGTAAGAAGCATGTGAAGATATGATAACTGTCCTAAGCATGGTAGGGACTAAATTAATGTAACATGTGAAGATTTAACTTGCTACCTCGGTTAATACATGTTCTAGCATTAAAAGACAGTAAATGAGTTTGTATATGTACTTGCCTCGAGCAAAGCAAGAATACTAGTACGAAGATATAGATGTCTGGTGTCCTGTCAATAATGATACACAATCTCAGTTCTAAGCTATGTTCAATACTACACTAGTGGTGAGACACGACTCCTAACTGGACACTAACTAAGTGGGGACCTAGCATAAAAGTCTAATGTGGAGTGCCACTATATCCAAACTAACTTCCTAGAGTCTTTATACTAGTTAGGGTGAGGTCCAATACTACAATAACTCAAAACCACACAAAACATTGAAAGTCGTAACTATTCAATAAATAAATCAAACTGTACACTAAGTTCCAACAATTTTTGAGATAGACAAAAAGCTCAATTATATATAAAATAAAATACCAAAATAATCCTTGTTAATTATAGAAATTTATACTAATTTTTCTGGAATTTATAAACCCTCATAAATATTTATTAAAAATCAGCAAAAACATGTATCCTGAAAATGAGTTCTGTTTTCCCATTTTTATAAAATACCAAAAGTACTTATTAAATGCTAAAAAAATTATAATAAATTAGCTAAATTAACATAGAATTTAAATACAATTTTTCCAAGATTTTTATAGCAATTTAAAATATATATAAAAAATTCAAAACCAGAAAGTAACAATTTCTGAAAAATAAATAATTATAAATTAAGGAATGACTCATAAACAAAATCTACAGATATTGTCGGATGATAAAAATAACTATCACCAACGTGTCCAGAACGGTCAAATTAGCTAGGATAGCCTACCCATAAGTCCAATTTGGATACAGGGGCAAAACGGTAATTTTGGATCAAAATGATGTCCGCCGTTGGACACACTTTGCACCGAAAAAACGTGTCGAGATAGAAGTCTACAAAATCTAGCAAAATATATGTCCACGAATCCAGAATGATGATACGAACCCAACGGTATGTCCAAAATAGGATTCCGATGGGCCGATCTCAAAATGATACGTTGACGCGACACTTGGTATCCGGTTTGCACGGAAATGCGTGCTGGAGCAAATGTCTTCAAAACTCAGCAAATTATATGTCAACGAGTCCAGAATGACGATACGAACTCAACGGTATATCCGAAACTGGATTCCGATGAGCCGATCTCAAAGTTACCTGTTGACTCGAAAAGTGGGACCCGCTTTGCACCGAAATGCGTGCCAGGGCCCACGTTCTCCAAATCAAGCAAATTTTATATGAAAACATGCCAGAACGATGCCACGAGTCTACTGGTGGTGTCAAAAATTGAATCCGGAGTCCCGGGTTCAAAAATAAAATTTAACAAGTGCAAATTAAAGAATTCGGACGACCAACTTTGGCATCGAATTCGACCAACCGAACGTGCTTAAAATGACACGAAACCTAAAGGAGGCAGGAAGAGGGTTATACCATCTGCACACAGGAACTGGTAGCGTGCCAACCGGAGCTGCGACGGCGGAGTTACGAGCTGACGAAGTCGGCTCCACGAAACTGTCCAAAAACAGTTCAATTTAAAACGTCAACTTGGTGGCCAGTTTTGAGGTATCAAACGATAAAATTAACGGATGAAAATTGACAGAAGTGAAGATGGATATACCAAGATTGCGACGGAGCAAGGAGTTTGCCGATCCAACGGTCGGATCTCCCAGAAAACACGTACGAACTTGCTGCGATGGAGCGCACTTTCCGAGTTCAAAACTCGCGCGCGCCGACGGGATCTCGTTCAAAACGCACGAATCGTGTGTTTCACACGTCGGGGAGGCCGGAGACTCTCCCGGGGTGGTCGCCCGGGTTCGCCGGAGGCGTGGGGAGCTTGCGGGGGCGGGCCGGCCACGAAGTGGCGTACGGCCACGCCGCATCTGCGCGCGCGGGGAGGGGGGCGCGCTGTTGCCGCTGCCGCTTGCTGCGGTTTGTAGCTGCTGCTGCTGTGGCCGTGCGGCCTGGCCTGGCGGCGGGCTAGGCCGGAGCACGGCGAGGGCGCGGTGGCGGTGGTCGTGCGGGGGTGGTTATGGTGGTGGTGCATGGAGATGGTTAATGGTGGTGGTGGAAGTGATGTTGATGGAGATGATGATGGTGAAGATGATGAAGAGGAGGAGGAGAAGAAGAAGAGGGAGGAGGAGGTGGTGTTGCTCATGGTGGTGGTGGTGGTGTACGTGAGGGTGAGCTCAGGAGGGGGTCGGCCATGGGGAGGAAGGGTGCTGTGGTGGTGTTGGTGTTGTAAAAGAGAGGAGAGAGAAATATGTATGTGTGTGTGTAAGTAATATAAAGAGAGAGAGAGAGTGTTGTGTGATATTTGAGAGAGAATGAGAGAGAGAGGTCAGTCCAAGAATAGGGGGGTGCTGTGAGGTGGAGGTGAGGGGGTGTGTGAGTGTTTGTATAAAGTGAGGGAGAGAGAGTGAGTTGTTTATATATATATATATATATATATATATATATATATATGTATGTATATATATATATATATATATATATATATATATATATATATATATATATGGGGTATTTGTGCAGTCATGAGAGAACAATATGGAGCTTGGGTTCGGGTTCGGTCGAACCGGGTCGGGTCAAAATCGAACCGAGTGCAATAATTGAATTAAAATAGGAATTTATAATCATGGGTAAATAAATAATATACGGGAACTCAAATAAATGGGACACAAGCATCATGTGGGTAGTAGGCTTCATGTGGGCCACGTCCATACTTTGGGTCGACTAGGTTGGGTCGATGTCGGGTCCCAAAATTAAATTAAAAATTAAATCAGGCTTTACGGTAGAAAATAAATTGGCCTAAATTGACCCGAAAATTGTGCGAAGAAAATAAAGCACAAAATGGAGTGTCTGAGTGGGACACGAAGGTCATGGGTGGAGAGCGTCTCGAGTAGATCATTTATGAGAAGTTGGTTCTGAGAAAATGACTGGTCTCGTGCTCCTCAATTAAAATTTACGGTGACGTGCAAACGAAGATCAAAAATAAAAGTGGGAATAATTATTCAATGATTAATTGGTCTAAGTTGACCCGAAGTTGCGCGATACAAAAAGGGCACAAGGGAACAAATTTAAGTGGGACACGATATATCAAAACGAAAATAATCTTGTCTACTTCAAAACTCATGAAGAGAGTTTACAGAGATTGGCATCCCTGACGCTCCAGAAGTCAAAGTCATGGAAAGGTACATTAATGATAAAAAACAATTAAAGAATAAAACACTTATCGAAAATAATTCATTCAAAAAAATAAAAATAAACCCTGAAATTCAGGGGGCTTACACCTGGTCATCCCTGACATTCTTCCACCGCCGCCTCAGCTACCGACAGATACTCAGGGGATGATGGCCCTTCTGCAGCAGATGCTACAGACACAGAGAGCACAGGCAGAGGCACAGCACCGTTAGGCAGAGGTGCTGCGACAGACCATGGAGAACTCACATCAGCTAGTGATGGCAGCAGTGGAGAGAGGTGCACCGGCTACAGTTCAGGTAGCACCAGTACAGCAGCAGGGTCAGGGGAGGCCCGGTACACACCTCCGCTTCAGAAAGATGAACCCGCGGGAGTTCAAGGGTACCGAGGGTATCCTGTACGCGGACGACTGGCTAGAGGATGTCCAGCGGAGTCTGGAGTTGGCAGAGGTTCCGAGAGGTCTGTGGGTGACTTCTGCAGCGAGCCAGTTTTTCGACATAGCGCTGACTTGGTACCGCACGGATCCGCGTACGTCAGTGAGAGGTATATCTTGGGAGGACTTCAGGAAGCTCTTTAAGGAGAAGTTCTACCCAGATGTAGCCTTGACAGCTTTGGAGGGGCAGTTTGCCAGTCTGGTACAGGAGAACTCGTCGGTAGACGAGTATGCAGCAGAGTTCTTCCGCCTGAGCAGGTTTACACCCAGTTTGGTCCAGGATGAGGGGTGCAAGGCCCGGAAGTTCCGGAGGGGCCTTTTGCATGCAGTGCACACTCGCACATCTGGACGACGAGACACGACCTTCGAGCAGATCCTGATGGAGGCTCAGATTGCAGAGGAGGACTTCGGCCTCAAGCCGAAGAGGAGCAGTGACGCTCTTGGAGCTAGTTCGAGTACAGGGCCACCCAGCAGCACCAGGGTCAGGGTCAGAGGCCGACTACAAAGTGTAACTTCTGCAGGAAGCCAGGGCACACTAGAGAGGTTTGCAAGAAGAGGTTGGGCGTCTGCTTATACTGTGGGACACCTGACCACCAGCTGAGGGATTGCCACGCTAGTAGAATCCGAAAAGACCAGGACGGAGTGCAGCAGGCTAGAGGAGGCGAGTAGGGGCGAGCTTTCGCCATGACAGTTGAGCCTACTCAGGCAGTAGCAGAGCAGATAGCAGGTTCCAATATTTTGAATCTCCTTTCCGCATTTACCTTCTTATAAACTGTCTTGAACTTCGATTCTATCTGTCCTTTGATCGTTGGATGAACTTTTGTTCTTGTGATGTGATATTCTTCTGAGATAAGTCGTATGGGCTAGGTCACCTCGATTATGAGATTTTAGAATCCTCTAGGGTCATGCTAGCAGGCATAGTGAGGATATATAGTCGGATTATGGACGAATTTCTCGGGTGTGGAAATTTAAGGTTTTCGCTGCCAAGCATGCGGCAATGCAAAAATTTTAAATACCATAATTCTAGAGGTATGTACCATAGTCGAGGACTCTGTGATTATCGTAGCCTTGCTCACTAGCATGACGGAGATTCTGAGTATCGTGATTTTGGACAGACGCATACGATTATCGATTTACATGATTTTTCTGTGTTACCTTGTTTTAATTTTTGAGGATGATTCTTTTAAGGTGGATAGACTTATAGCATCCAGTTTCTATTTGAGAGCAATTTTAAATTTTATAATTTTAGTCATTTAATTCATGCTTTGATTTTTGAGATTTTAAATTATTTTAAATTTTAAGCCATGACTTATGAATTTGATATTTACTATTGTTTGGTTTTAATTTCGAGGACAAATTTTTTTAAGGTGGATAGATTGGTCACCCCCGGTTTCCAGAAACAGGGGTATTTTTGTCATTTTTCTTTTTAGAATATTTTTGAAATTTTTTATTTATTTATAATAATTATTTTGGAATTATTTATTTATTTATTGTATTATTTTGGGGTTGTTTGAGTCGGGTTCAAATTTCAACTCATTCCGACTTGTATCGGGGACCCGGGGTAGTGTTGACCTTAGCGGGCCCACACACTAGTTAGCCATGGCCCACATGCTAGTTATTTTAGTTAGTGACTAGACTAATTATTTTGGTTAGTATTAATATGGATTAGTGATTTAGGATTGACCAAACTACCCCTGACTTAACCCCTTGCCAATGTATTAGCAAATAGACTAGAAAGGAGCTTTTGGACTTTTTACCAATAGGACAAAACAGCCTAATATGGCCGGCCATGACATGTAGGGGATAGGGACAAGTCACTTTATTATTTCATCTTCCATTCTTTCTCTTTTTCTTCCCCAAATTGATTGAGAGCAAACCCTAATCAAATCATCCCCAAATCTTTCCATTTCTCCACCAAATCTTCATCCTTCCTTCTCCATTCAATCCAAGGAAGGAGCTCCTCAAGTTTGAGAGGATTCGGAGCTTGTTCGTGTCCGTTTGGGATCCCTACGTGTCGGTGGCATTTCGGGATCGATTCGAGTCACCGGAAGGTATAAATCTTTTCCCTCTCTCAGTTCTCTCATGCATTAGATTCATTTTGACATATAGGAATGACCCACTTGGTTTTGTACCCATTGGTGTCCATTTGGACACTTGTAGAGGTGTCCAATGTGTAGGATCGTGTCCTAATGGAAAAAATCCCCTATTTGGACACATGTAAATTATTTGTGTATTATTTTTATGTTATTCTAATATTAATTCCAGATTTTCATGTGTTTAGAAATGAGTTTGATATATATATATATATATATATATATATATATATATATATATATATATATATATATATATATATATATATATATATATATATATATAAATATATATATATATATATATATATATATATATATATATATATATATATATATATATATATATATATATGTGGTGATATATATATATATATTGGGTATATATATATGTGGAGATGTTATGGTGGGAATGTGGTGTGTATATTGGTGTTGGATGGGGGCACACAGGTTCGGCCAAGAGAGAGCATGAGTTTGTGTGTTTGTGTTGGGTGTGGAGAGTTTGAGAGAGAGTAGACTTGTGTGTATATGAGTGGTGGTTGAGTGTAGGAAATAGAGGAGAGATTGAGAGGGGAATGTGATGTAGAGAGTGGATTAGAGGGGGGAAACTGCTGTCCTAATAGCAGCAGGACAACAACCCTTGCTGCCACATTTCAGCCCCCAACAGTCCTAATTAACCCCCTCTATCAGCCCCTAAAAAGCCCACTGATAGCTGTCCCAATGCAGTCCCTTATCAGCCCTTAAAACCCCCCCTAAAACTCAGTTCAAATCAGTCCAATGGCCCCCACTAGATGGTTGTCCCCTTACTGAAATTCAGCCCCATTTCAGTCCAGATTTCCCTATATGGCTGTCCTATTTGCCAACAAGACAGCCCCCAAACATGTCCAGATTTTTACCTATATGTGGCTGTCCCAATACTTCCTATTCCAGTCCACATTGCCTCATAATTCAGTCCCACAAACCACTTCAAATCAGTCCTATTAGTCCCCTCATGTCAGTCCATAAATTAGTTTTTGTGTGTGTGTGTGTGTATTATGAGGTATTGTATATGTGTATGAGAGCCTACCAATGAGTGTAGTTAGTAGCCTATGTCTAAACCAATAGGAAACCTATAGAGAAGCCTATGAGTGTGATATATATGAGTGTAATATGTGAGAGTGAGTGGTGTGGATGAGTGTGAGAGTGTTGTGAGGGAAATTCATGATATGGGTTAGGTAATAGGGTAAACCAATATACATGTCCTAAGAATAGCCTAGATACCTAGGATACCTATTTTCCTTGGTAGGTAAACCTTAGATAGGTTGGTATCTAGCTACCCTAAGGAGCCTAGGCTAGTATCTTGGATATTAGGGGGGTTTTCTTGGTATTGGACAATGTATCGGGATTTACCTTGGTAAGGTAATGCAAGTTTTACCTAGGAATAGGGTATTAGTGTTTGGAGTCTAAGATAGAGTTAGAACTTGATTCTCTTGGTTGGTAATGATCAAATATGGTGCTCATAGACTAGTTTTGACGTCGGTTGACATTTTTGACCAAAAGTCAACAAAAGTCAACCGAGAGTCAAACTTAGCCTTTAAGCGACCAGATTTGACCAAAACCAAACCAGATTTGACCAGTTGACTGAAAGTCAACAGTTGGTCAACATTAGACTAGTTTGACCTAGGGTTGACCTAGAGTTGACCAGAGTTGACTTTTTAACCAAAAGTCAACTGTAAGTCAACCTTTGATCCCGTTTGACCTAGTTTGACTAGGATTGACTCCCAGTGACCTAGTATGACCTAGTATGAACCAGTATGACCTAGTATGACTCAGTTTGACCTAGATTGACCTAGTTTTGACTTAGACTTGCATTCATGACTTATATTAGTTTCCTTTTCAGTATTAAACCATGTTTGACTCATAGTATCTTATTTTAGGTCTGTGATCGCTCTGAGCGTCTGTTCACCCTATCAGCTCAGGACCACAGGCGAGTACATTCACTGATAGTTTTTATTGTCTTGATATCTACTATATCCGATTCAGTTGTAGTGTTTTACATGATTCCTGACACGACGGTTCACGGACTAGTATACGTCGGATCCTGTCATGAGATGTTATTCCTGGACTCCCTTGGTATATGAGTATGCGATATTTCTGTACTTATATAGACACTGATTTGGGAGTGGACTGGCCCCCTGCTCTCTAACCCCGTGTCATGACGTGCCATGTCCGGATCCGTGATACTATTCGGGGATGGGGGAATTATTAGGGGTTATGTGATCAAAGCCTCCCTGTAACTATATTTTGCTAGCGCCACCCTCACCTCACGTAGGGTGTAGCAGATACCCCATTACCAGTTATCCAGGTTGGACCGCATGACTCTCCGTTGAGGACATCGCGGATTGCCGGGCCAAGTGGATAACCATCTCTTGCTTCCCTAGCCGATCACATATCGCTCTAATATTTTAAATCACCTTTTACATTTATTAGCGTATCTTACATTCCAGTTCAGCTTTACTTTCTGTACTTCTCACCATGCTATGATTCCATTACTCACATGCTCTATCTGTCTTTATACTGTGCCATGATTTGAGACTAAGTCCTGTTTGAAAGAAGGGTTACAACTCCGGTCCTTGTTTGGTTCAAGGGTTGTAACTCGGCTTTCAAATGGTTCCCAAGTCGCCTATATCTTTGTCTTGTATTTCATTATTACTGTCTCTTATAGTATTTCTCAATTCATATGAAACTGCTGTTGGTGTTTTGTACTTGCTCATTTTCCTGACAGGATACCGTTGATAAATTTTACAGATGATTCAGAGGCTGATTGCCCGACCTACTATGGGGTTGAGTCTGATGGATTAGATTTAGACCGTGGCTTGTTGGTAGACCCACTAGACTTTGCTCACCTTGAGTAGCATAGTTTAGTTAGGTTTGCCTGGCCTGCGAGCCAGCTCGTACATTTCAGTTTTGTAGTATCTATCACATATATTTTCTGAGACTTTGGATGTTGTGTTTAGCTCTGACTGGTGGATTTTGGACTCATTTCCTGTTTTATCTATCATATCTCTTTTCCATGCTATCTACCTTAGTTTGATATATGTGATTGAGACTGTATTGCTATGTCACCTCCATTCGGAGTGTATATACTGTACAGGTACATTTATCTGTTTTAGTCGTAGTATTTACAGACCCTATGTACAGCGTTCTACCGCCGATACTGCGACGTAGGCGGGACGTAACCACGTGCTCATGCCCCTCTTCAGGGTGCGGGTCGTGACAGTATCGGTGGCCAGCCAACTACGCAAGTCGAGACCTATATAAGACCATGACTCGTGTAGCACATGTGTCAAGGCCACTGAATACATCACAACATAGGGTATTCTTCTTAACTTTAAGTCGATACATAATATTAAAGCAATAGAAATAAAACTCACTATTTAATTGCATAAAATATATCAAGACAGAAAAATAACAATAAGTAAGAAAATAAACTACATCAGCATGCTAAATGACAGTAAACAAGCAGAATATAATGACAAGGTATCTTGCCTGAGGGTGGTGCGAGATGTAGCAAAATCCAACAATCAGAATCGTCAACAAGAATCAAAATCCACAAGGAGCTCCAGATGTTGAAACAAACATCACAAACGATTTGGTATAAAATATATGTCTAGAAAACGTCGTCCAAAAGTCTAATTCTGGAACAGGGACATAAATCGTAATTTCGGGTCAAAACGATATCTGCCGTTGGACCCGTTTGCACCGAAACGCGTGCCAGTACCTACGGTCTCTAAATTCGTCAAACTACATGTCTACGAATCCAGTTTGAAGAGATGAATCCAACGGTATGTCCAATTTTGAATTTCGATGAGCCGTTCACAAATTCTGTTGGAGCGGGTCGCGGGCCCGCCAAATAGGCGTTTCGATCGACCTTCTCAGAATCAGACCAAACTTGGCACACAGGACTAGAAAAATGACACGGTCCTGTTGGCACAAGTTTTGTCTCGATACGAAAAACGTGTACAAAGTTATGGACTACTTTGCAAAAGGTCGATACGGGGGTATCTTGGCGGATACGCACTGATTTCGTCGCGCACACGCAACGAAATTGAGTTTCGTCAGTTTCCATACGTCGACAACATCCATACGCGCCTTCGATGCATATAGTGCGACCACGTCGCCCGATTTATCGGGACGCACGGCGTATCGGTGAGAATTGCTGAAATTTACTATTTTAAAACCCAATTTTTTTCTAAACTTTGAGACTGTTTTAACAACAACATAATAAATAAAAAGCAAAACTAAAAGATGGGTTTCTATCTCGTATAGGTTGTCTATAGAGTTGTTCAAATATATTTCTAAAACATCTAATATCTTGACAAGAAAATGCCTTCCAATCGGGTGTTCGAACCTGTTTTTTATACTCCTCGATATTTCAGAAACCAAGATTTTTGTTGTTTTTCTATTTGATTTCGTGACAATCTTACTATGATTCCAAATAAACTAATTGATGGTATTGAAATAGGGTTAGATGGGTTCGAAAATGTGGAGATGGATCGAAAAATGATCGAGTAGGTAAGTAGAAATTCAATGAAGAACAAGGTACCCGCTATCGGTTAACTGAACAGGGGCTCTGTTCTTCTCCGATTTTTTTTTGGTCTTCCCGGCTGTGCGATGGCCGGATACGACTTGCAGTCGGTCGGAGTGAGGCGCAGGGAGGTCGGGGTTGGTAAGGCGTCGCGAGCGTAGTAGGTATCTAGAGGAATTCAGAGAATTTCCTCTTCCTCCCCGCTCGTATCCGCCTGTTATAGGCTGTTTTAATATTCGATTACCTAATCAAATTCAAATTTGATCTATACTAGATTTGATGTGATCAGTAGAGAATTTGAATTGGAATAGAATAGACTCAATTTTGGACTGATCAAGACTTGTTTTGATGAAATCCCTTCATGGGTTCCAATCCGTTCGCGGGGGATGATGAATACGGGATTAATAAGTACTGTTCCCTTTGGGGAACAATACACTGTTTTTTTTTCCTTTACAAAATAAACCTCTATAAATAAAAACAAAAAGATATAAATATATTATATCTAAAATTCTAGTATAACCACACAATTTATGAAAGTACACTCATACATATTTATCATTTCCTAAAATAACTTGTTAGCATTTATTTAATCTATATATATATATATATAAAAAACTCACATAATATTGAAACCCTAATATCATTAAACAAAATAATTTCCAATTATTTCTAAAATAAGTAATATACATAAAAAGGAAATTATAAACAGTATAAAATATTTCTTAAAATAATTGAATATTACGACAAGTAAATTTAGAGGGGTACGACGCTAATCAGAGCAAAAGATGCCACTCGTCGTACCACATTGTCTAGTCGATGAGCGTAACAAAATATAAATACGACTAAGACCTTATTTATAAATAAATATCAAATAATTCCAAATAATTTTTCAAGCAAATATAGAAGTAATAAAATCTTTTGAAATTTGGGGGTTCACCCCGTGCGTCCATGTCCGTCGACGAGCTGCCGCCTCCGATGTACCATTGTGGCCGGAGCAGCGCCGCCTCCGCCGCCACGACTGGGAGTAGCCATCTGTCCGCGAGCTCTCGTCGCCACCAGAGCCACACTCCTGCCCTGCGGCCCTCCGAATATCGTTCCGGATCTGGAACATCCGGCGAACGCCTTCTCGACTCGTACGCTATGGAGTCGAGCCGTACATCGAGCTAGCAACGTTAGAGTCCCTCGCGCGCCACCAGCGCCACATTTTCGGCCTCCCCCACTTCACGAGACGGACGTCGTCGATCCGTACTGCTGCGGCCCGAGCCTCCTCTTCCCTGAACCTCTCTCCCTCCAGATCTAGTGCAAGTAAAACCACCGCGAGCGCCACCGCCTGGCAACTCGCCTCACCATCCCGACTCTCCGCTTCCGACAGACCATGCGCGCTGACCAGAGCTCCTCCCGATGAGCCACCTTCGGTGGTGAAGCACGATCCGCCGAGCCGCTGGAGCGGTGGGAGCCATCCTTCCTTTTTCCCAATTCCCTCTGTAATATTCCTCTCTCTCTCTCTCTCTTTTACTCTATTTTCTTTATGTTTACTGTTGCTTCGTTGTTTTTTTTTTTTTTTTTTGAAATCACACGCACACACACAATTGGGGGGCTCGAACCTTGCCGGCCCCTCCGGATGTCCGCTCTAATACCACTAGGCTAGAGAGCTCGGACTGTTGCTTCGTTGTTATTGTAGTTGTTTTGTGGGGGCTCTTGGGAAGTGAGAGGAACAGGGAATAAGTAAATATATGGTTATTAATTACATTTACTAATACTATTGTATTATGTTAAGGTATACTTGGGTCGGGTATGGAGTCTCATGGGCTAAGGTTGTGTTGGACTAATTTTAAATTTGTGTATTTAGTATATATATTATATATATTATATATATATATATATATAATATATATATTATATATATATATATATATATATATGGGTGTGTGTGTGTGTGTGTGCGCGCGCGCGCCGCGCGTACAGTTATAGTTATTATTAGTTTATTTTGTTATCAATTGTTTGTTATAGTCATATTACATAAAATGATTTGTACAATATTTTTCCAAAATTATCTTAAGGTATTTTGGATATGAATTTTTTGACTTAAAATAATATTATAGTTTATTATCATTAGTCTTATTAGTGAATAATATTACTTAGTCCATGAAGTAGGTGTATATATATTTTATTATTTTCATTTTAATCGTTTAGAAAAATATAGCTTGGCTTATAATATTTAAATTGGCTTCATAAATTTGCTTTATATTATTACTATTACCACTAGTATTGTTATGGCTATTTTAATAAAATATGTATTAAATAAATCCCAATTTATTATGTTGGGAAGATATATATATATATATATATTATATATATATATAATATATATATATATATATATATATATATATATATATATATATATATAAAATGGGTTTTGAGTTTTACTTTCCATTAGAATATGCTTAAACCATTTTAATAATATCTTCTAATCCTATGAATATACTGTATCTTTGGACTTTTAATTGATTAACTTTCTAAGGATTTTACTCAATAATTTAATATTTTCTTAAAGGGGGTTTAAATATCTATTATGTTTCAAAATAGTTTATAAGTATTTTCTTCAAATAGATATATAATCGGGAAGAACTTCTTTTAAATCATTTTCTAATCTGGCTTGTCTAATTTCGATTATGACTAATTGGACGTTTCCTATTTCCTCACAAATTTGGACTCATTCACTACGATCCTAGCCAATTGGACTATTCTGAACGACAATGGTACCATCTATTTTACCAGCAAAGGACCCCAGGCGAGTACAGTTTATTGTTTGTTTTCGATATTGATCTTTACTATACCTTATTGTTAGTAATAGATATGTGATTTTCGTTTTTTATGTTTGTTATATTTTGTGTGTCGAGAGGTGAAGTACCAAGGATGTGTGATCTGACCTTATACAGTATAGACATTGATTCATTATTGCATTATACCGTGTAGACAGTGTTTCATTATTACATTATACATGTAGACAGTGTACATTATACATTGTAGATATCGTAGACCGTGTCGTAATTGTCCCGAGACCGATCATATATCAAAGGTACTTCAGTCAGTCGGTGAGTATTGTCTTTGTATTTTATTTACTGTCTTCCTTTGTTTAGTTTTACTTTGTCTTTTGTATTTATTTTTCAATCATATATTTAGTGGCTAACCTCTGCTTTATAGTCAATTTTATATATTGGAACTGCATTCAGGGAATTGTACTTGTTCCATCCTGACTGGGTAACCCAATATTTTTCAGGTTAGCCGCGACTAAGCTTAGCATTGGAGAGACGGTGTACTTGCAGGCCAAACCAAGAGACTAGTTAGATAGCTGAGTATTTATTCAGTTTGTTCTTTATAGATTGTGGGACATTATACTTGTATCAATGTAAATCTTTGAATATTTTAATTTAATTTAGTTATGTGAATGAGAATTATTTGTAATTTTGAGCATTACGGGTACCATGACAGCGTTCTAACCCGCCGACACTGCGGGTCGGGACAGATTGGGTTTTTGGTTTCGGTTTTGGTTTCGTTTTGGTTTTGGCTTTGGTTTTGGTTTGGGTTTAGATTATTCGGTTTTGGTTTTGGTTTTGGTTTTGGTATTGGTATTGGTTTCGGTTTTGATTATTCGGTTTTGGTTTTGTTTTGGTTTTGATTATTCGATTTTGGTTTTGGTTTTGGTTTCGGTTTTGATTATTCGGTTTGGTATTGGTTTTGGTTTTGGTTTCGGTTTTGGTTTTGGTTTCGGTTTTGAATATGCTAAGTTCGTTTCGGCCCAAGTTTATACATACTCCTCTCTCCTCTCTCTCTCTCTCTCTACATAATATATATATATATATATATATATATATATATATATATATATATATATATATATTCGTGACACACACACAGTATATATATATATATATAATATATATATATATATATTATATATATATATATATATATTATATATATATATATATATATATATATACTAGTGTGTTGTCACGAATATATATATATATATATATATATATATATATATATATATATATAATATATATGTGTGTGTGTGTTGTGTTGGTGTTGTGTGTGTGTGTGTGTTGTGTGTGTTTTTCCGGCCCCCA
>JANAVB010010597.1:4272637-4356343 GCA_029216955.1 Iris pallida
CATGGGGTGGTGCACATATTACTGTTGGTTGCTAGATTTTACTTCGACGTGGTATATAATTTTTGTCCAATTATGTTCTCAGAATATAAATGTCTTTCTGGCTAATGGATTTTGAAATAGAAACCACTAATAAAAGAACATGTTTTTTTTATTATAACCCACACACTTTTAAACATCTTTATTGGAGGGCTCAAATTCTGCCGGTTCAGCGTTGGTATCCGTCCACGTGAGCTACAAGCGTTGGTAACGATACAATAAAAATGCATAGATTGCAAAATTGTAACAAATCTTTTCAGATTTTGATTGGATAAGTACAGATGAACTCTTCATAACGAAGACATTTGCTCCAAGGGCAATTATAGTCTCCTTTCTTTGAGAAATTATTCTGTGATTATGGTTGATTATGGTGAATTGTCAGTCTGTAATAATACATAATATATCCTACTACTTTTAATAATTATATCTTAATAATATTTAACAAATATTTAATTAGTTTTAATATTATTATGTATTTATTCTACTATTCGACGAGTTTGTCACTAGTGTCCATATGGTGAGTCCGTTCCATTGAACAATTTTCTCCTCTCTTTTGCCTGTCCTATATTTGTTCCACTTCACACTATTTAGGGCTACACGGCATGCTATGGTTGGAGCTAGGGACAAATCACTGTGGTGTAAGTCATGGTGTGAACTGGGACGAGCGGGGCCAACCCAGATCCGATTTTGATTGGGTTTGACCAGACATGGGCAGGGTCGGGTTCAGCCCGGATGGCGGAGCCGACTGGTCCGGGCCGGCCCAGGTTCAATGAACCCCGAACCCAACCACGGCTCGGTTTTGATCGGTTTGGGCTGAATCGAACTTAGGTTGGGCTAGTTCAAGGTTGGAACGGCCAGTCCGATTTTTTTAAAAAAAATCATAAAAACTGGAAGAAAAAAACCTTTAAAAAGTAAAATAAAATAAATTCTAAAAAAGCTTTCTAAAATTTAAAAAAAAAATAAAAATGAAGAAAAAAAGGTTTCTACAAAAATACTTTAAAAAGGGTTTTCCAGAACATTTCGTAACAAAATATACAAGTTGTAACGTACAATTTAAATTAGTATAATTTAAGAATGTATAATTAAAAAAAACTAAATTAGTATAATAAAACTAAAAATATGTAATAAAAATGTAGATAATAAAAATTAGTACAATTTAAATTAGTATAATTTAAAAATATTTCTATTAATGTTTAGCAAAATTCTATAAAAAAATATTTACGTGTATAATAAAATTTAGAAAACGAATTGTACAATTAATTTGTTAAATGAAACATGAATTGTGAAAAAACATGTACAAGTATATTATTAATGTTTAGTATAATAGAATTTAGAAAATCCTAAAAAAATTGTAAAAAAATGTACAAGAAATTTGCTACAAAAAACATTAACTAAAAAATTTAGAAAATAAAATTTAACATTTTTTTATTAATGTCAAGATTTGTATAATTTAAAAATTAATGACTAATACAAGATTACTAGTACATAAACTGCAATTAATGATTTATACAAGATTACTAGATGTCCATACAGAATTTTAAATGTCTATGTAGCTTCCTTGAACCTTTGCTATGGTCGTATTTGAATTATTTCCTACAATACAAACATTTAACAAGAACTTTAATGGAATATCTTCTTTCCGTATCGCCACTTGCGCGCTCATTATAAACTCTGCTAAAATGATGCCAAATTTTCAATTATGATTCAAACTCTTGTTGCGGTACGTGTTGAGGTTGCGGTGTGGGTTGCGGTGCAGGCTGTGTTCACTGATCTTGCGGTTGCTGATCTTGTGGTTGTTGTGGTAGTTGACCATTATCCAGGTTATAAAATAGCCTCTTACACTAGGTTGCTTATAAATATTGTACGAGTAAACAAATTATTGGTGTGGTTAATTTTAAAGATTTATGGTCTATTTATAGATTTTTTTTTTGGCGCAAAATGACATATTTTATCCTCAAAAAAAGTTGTTATAAGGGTATTTTTTGTCATTTTAAGCAAAATGATCAATATACCCTTAAAACAGTCAAAAAACAGTAAAGCTGGCAAGCGGGCCGGGCCGCCCCAGCACGAAATTTGGGTGGGCTGGGCCGGCCCGTGTCTGGGCCTCTTGGGCCCATAAACTGTAGCGGTCCGGGCTATGGATGAAATATCTTAGTCCATCCTGGCACGTGACCCACGGCCCGGTGGACTTCGGGTCGGGCCGGGCTGAGCCAAAGCGGGTCTTGCTTGGCAGTTGACAGAAGTTAGGCTGATTTTAGCTCGAATAATTAATATTGATGCATCTACCATCACACATTCTTTCTGTGTTCAAGTTGCACCCTATAATTCAACAAATGAAGAAAGACTCTAAGTTTGTCCGGCGGTCTTTTCTGTGCAGATGAAAGTTTCTACATATCTTTCATTGCAACTCTCACTAATTATTTTTTACTTCACATACTCATGTTTACCTCTACATTAGGTACTGTAGATATGAGAGCTAGCCATTTCTCCTCCTGACCTTCTTTAGCTCTAGTCGATATCTAAACTATAATGCAATTGATGACACATATAAAAACAAAATGAGAAAATTTGAGTGGCACCCCACTTTTTTTACACTTATTTAAGGGTTGGTTCTCAAAACTTGCTTTACAACTTCAGGGGTTTTTCTATAACTCTCATCATAACCCCCAAACAACATCTCTTTCACTCTGAATAATGCCTTGTATGCATTCCAATATGAGACCTTCACTGTAAACTTGGCCCACATCTGCTTCTGAATGTCCTTTGCTTTCCATGAACTATGGTGTACCTTAATGTCCTCTTCCAAAACTTCAGAGATGAATTTTCTATTAGCCATTTTGTTTTGCAGCTTTGAGGTGTGCTTGCAAGTGTGTTCTTCATTAAGTTGTCTAAGTGTACAAGTTGTCTTATCTGGTGAGATCCTAACCCTGCACATCCATGGACAAGTCTCTTCTTGACACACACCCCATATCCTTTTTCCTTCATTCTTAACATACTTAATTTCAAACCTCTTCTTTATAGCATATGACCTTAAAAATCTTCTGCACTCAGTAGGATTCATCCATTGCTGGCCTAGGCAGAGATCACTCACCTCAGGAACTTTGTATTCCTCCTCACCCATCTCTGCATCAGAGTACAAATCATCAAGCTCATCCCCAGCTTGTTCAGAATCAGTTGAGTCACAACTATGGTATTCTTCTTCATCATCAAGTTCATCAATTGCAACTTTTCTTCTTCTCTGCATCTCTTCCATCTGGAACTCAGTTTCTTCCCCCCATAGTTCATCTGCTACTTTCTCACCCTGTGGTTCATCTGCTTCTTCCGCACCCTGTGGTTCATCTGCTTCTTCCTCACCCTGTGGTTCATCTGCTTCTTCTAAAGTACCCTGTGGTTCATCTCCATAGAGTTGTGTCTCTGCCTGTGTGCCATATTCCTAGTCACCCTCTGTCTGTATTGGAGCCCCTTGGTCAGACCCTCCAGCAGTGAAGACCCTTGAGGGCATTTGATCTAGCTGCTCCTCAGGAAGATCCACATCACTGTCACTAGGTAGTGGATCCAACTGCTCCTCATGAAGACCCTTCTTGACATGTCTTCTAACTGGTTTGTGGGCTACTTTCTTAATCCTCCTAGTTTTGCTTGGTGTTAGTGACTCAGTAGGTTGTTGCTCTTGACTTGCAGGGTTGCCAAATTCTTCTAAGAATATGTGTATCTCTCCTTTCTTGTCAGGAAGTTGTTTACTAAACATATCCAAAAACCCAGCATCAGTGAGGATCTCCACTGTTTTCCCATTCTTCAAGTCATCAATCCAGTAGTACTTATAAACTCCCTCCAAATGGTTACTTTCAACTGTATAAGGTAAATCCAACAAACTTATAAAGTCTAGGTCCACTTCAACAGCAATTGAACTACCTTTAAAATGGACCCTAAGCATATACTTCATGTATAACAGTACAACTACCCTTAAAATAGCCTATAATAGCATACAATGGCACATAACTACCCTTAAAATAGCCTACAATATCATACAATAGCATACAAATAGAAATAGACATAAGAGCAATCACTACAACAAAAATACCTTTTAATGACGGCTAAAAAGCGTCATTAATTACAAATCATGACGCTTTTTTTCCAATCCAAGCGTTATAAAAACGGGTGTTATAAATGTTTTTAAAAGCGTCATAAATAATTCTTCCAAAACCGTCATTAATAGGTTGAATTTCTGCTACGGTTATTTTTCAAAGCGTTATGAATAGATGATCTGTATATGGTCATTGTATCACATTTATAACGCTCTATACTGCATGTTATATATTACATTACAAACACTGCTCAATTCAATTCGAAAACAACCACTTTGAACCATATTCATAACAAAATATTAAAATGTAATATAAAGTACCATTCTCCATTTCAGTGTCTCAAAATAGGATACATCAATATCTCACAGATATAGAGTACTTAAGCTAGCTACATTTTATTGTCTCAAAATAGAGTACTTTAGCATATCAATTGAGACCAAATTACTGAACGAGCAGATGTATGGTATACCATCCTTGAACAAGCAACAGCAAGAGAAACATGCTTGACATCATCTTGATGCATCACTAGATCTGCTCCTCATTCCTCTCCCTTATGTTAGAGAAACCCTTCCAAAGTACAGGCACATGATCCTTTGGAACTATTTGCAACAGAACTGCATATCAATTGAGACCAATATAAGCATTTGGAGGTATGAAAAGGAAGCAAGAAACTCCAATGTCTTAAAATTTTGTTTTGAGTTCATAAGCATTTATAACAGAATATATGATTAAAAAAATAAACCTATCAGCTCATGAGGCATCCAACTCATATTTATAGTACAAAAAATAATATCCACCATGTCAAGAGTAAAACAAAAGAAGACATCCAGATTTCTCAGTGCCTAATCTAGTTCTTCCCAAGAGCATTTCCTAATCCAAAGATAAACTATCAAAATGCTGTAATCATGATCAATTTTATCAAGAACTGGAAATAGGCTTAATAACAATGTCATTAATATCTGCAGAAAAGTAGATCTAGCATCCTAACCCCTAAACACCACCCCTTCTAAGGGGTTAGTTGTCTCAACTAAGAATTTTAGAAATAGACTGAGACAGCTCTATTTTGTAACCAAAATCAGTTGTAACACTTATTTGAGTGAGCCAAAAAAAAAAGGAAATAAGAAGTCTGAACCATATCATATTGTAATGCCAAAGAATAAGTGTAAATATTGCACTGAAGAAATAAAGGAACACAATACCAAACTACTAGGCTCAAATGACCAGCATGGGTCAAAAAACAATGGAATTATAGGAATTGCCAGAATTGGATGAATGCACCATCATCAGGAGTAACACAAACTTCACAATGTAGCAAAGTGGGCATCAAGGAAGGCTTCAGCTGGTAATGACCGACTTCCTGATTCGGTTATTACGAACAACAATAAAAAAGAAAAGTTGCTTGGTACCAGATTAGATTGCGGAGAGAACATAGATAGCTTTATACGCTTTGAATCAAAGTTTATCCATCAAATGACAGATTTTAGCATGGAACTGTTGCACTAAAGGCTCGATATCTAAGTATCTATGCAGGGTATTACCAAATACAAGTATGAAAATCTTGCTAGAAAGTATGTTACAGATATAAGATTTTAAATCCGTAATCAAGCCAGACGGGGTTTCTGAGCACGAACGATGCGGCCATGGAGAGATTGAGGAAACGAGGAAGGTGACGACATTGTATTCAATCGAGTCGTGTTTAAAAAAAATGCTGGTCCAACCGAGGACAATCCATTTGTTGCGCAAGTATTATTGTTACGTTTATTGGATCAAAATGACAAAAGGGGGGATGTAACTTAGATGGTAGAGCGCTCGCTCAGCATGCGAGAGGTACGGGGATGGATACCCCGCATCTCCATTTATATATTTTTTAATATTTTTACAACAATTTCGTATAAAAATCCCGAGGTTTGCAGTAAAATTATTCAAAAAAAAGAAAAAGAAAGAAAATAGAATTGTGTGTCTAGGTTCCAACTCACATGCGATGCGAGTGAACGTTGCCTTTAATAAGCTCCTGCACTAGAACCCAAGTTCGCCTTTGATATCGAGTCCGTGTCGGCTAACAGACCCGACAAGGATCCTCCGGGGCATGGACGGAAGAGTCCTCCGGAGATGGGGGTTTCTGAGCGCGAACGATGCGGCCATGGATACATTGTGGAAACGAGGAAGGTGACAATGTTGTATCCAACTGAGTCGCATTTTGAAAAAGTCTTCGGTCCAACCGACGACGATCCAGTTGTTGTGCAAGTATTATTGTTACGTTAATTGGAACAAAGGGACAAAACGGGGGATATAGCTTCGATGGTAGAGCTCGCTTAGCATGTGAGAGGTATGGGGATCGATACCCTGCATTACCATATTTATATTTTTTTAATATTTTTACAACAATTTTGTATTAAAAAAACTCGAGGTTTGCAGTAAAAATATTCAAAAAAAAGAAAAAAAGAAAAAGAAAAAGAAATAAAATAGAAATTGTGTGTCCAGGTTCCAACTCATATGCGATGCGAGTGAATGTTGCCATTAATAAGCTCCTACTTTAGAACCCTAGCTCGCCTTTGATACCGGGTCTGGGCGGCTAACGGACCCGATCGACAAGGATCCGTCGGGGCATGGACGGAAGAGTCCTTCGGAGACGGGGTTTCTGAGTGCGAACAATGCAGCCATGGAGAGGTCGAGGAAACGAGGAAGGTGACGACGTTTTATCCAACAGAGTCGCATTTAAAAAAAATGCCAGTCCAACCGATGGCCCTCCATTTATATATTTTTAAATATTTTTACAATAATTTCGTATAAAATCCCCAGGTTTGCAGTAAAAATATTCAAAGAAAAAGAAAAAAAAGAAAAGAAATTGTATTTCTAGGTTCCAACTCACATGCAATGTGGGTGAACGTTGCCATTAATAAGCTCCTACGCTAGAACCCTAGCTCGCGTTCGATACCGGGTCGGGTCGTCTAGCGGACCCAATCAACAAGGATCCGCCTGGGCATGGACGGAAGAGTCCTCCGGCCGGAGACGGGGTTTATGAGCACGAACGATGCGGCCATGGAGAGATTAAGGAAACAAGGAAGGTGACGACGTTGCATCCAACCGAGTCGCATTTAAAAAAACCGTCGGTCCAACCGACGACGATCCAGTTGTTGCGCAATTATTATTATTTCGTTAATTGGAACGAAAGGACAAAAGGGGGGATGTAGCTCACATGGTAGAGCGCTCGCTTTGCATGCGAGAGGTACGGGGATCAATACCCCGCATCTCCATTTCGGTTTGCAGTAAAAATATTCAAAAAAGAAAGAAAGAAAATAGAAATTGTGTTCCCAGGTTCCTACTCACATGCGATGGGAGCGAACGTTGACATTAATAAGCTCCTACACTAGAACCTTAGCTCGCCTTCGATTTCGAGTCCGGGTCGGCTAACGGACCCGATCGACAAGGATCCGCTGGGACATGGATGGAAGAGTCCTCCGGAGACAGGGTTACTGAGCGCAAACGAGGAAATGAGTAAGGTGACGACACTGTATCTAACCGAATCGCATTTTAAAAAAAGTCCAATTGTTGCGCAAGTATTATTGTTACGTTAATTGGAACAATAAGACAAAAGGGGGGTTGTAGCTCAAATGGTAGAGCGCTCGCTTAGCATGCGAGAGGTACGGGGATAGATACCCCGCATCTCCATTTATATATATTTTTAATATTTTTACAACAATTTCGTATAAAACCCCCTAAGGTTTGCAGTAAAAATATTCATAAAAAGAAAAGAAAAGAAAAGAAAAAGAAAATAGAAATTGTGTGTCCAGGTTCCAACTCATATGTGATGCGAGTGATCGTTGCCATTAATAAGCTCCTACACTAGAACCCTAGCTCACCTTCGATACCGGGTCTGGGTCGACTAACGGACCCGATCGACAAGGACCCGTCGTGGCATGGACGGAAGAGTCCTTTCGAGGCGGGGTTTCTGAGCGCAAACGATGTGGCCATGGAGAGATTGAGGAAATGAGGAAGGTAACAACATTGTATCCAACCTAGTCGCGTTTTAAAAAAGTCGTCGTCCAACGGACGACGATCCAGTTGTTGCGCAAGTATTATTGTTACGTTAATTGGAGTAAAAGGACAAAAAGGGTGATGTACCTTAGATGGTAGAGTGCTTGCTTAGCATGTGTGAGGTGAAGGGATCGATACCACGCATCTCCATTTATATATTTTTTAATATTTTTACAATAATTTTGTTTGAATTTTTTGAGGTTTGCAGTAAAAATATTAAAAAAAAGAAAATGAAAAAGAAAGAAAATAGAAATTGTGTTCAGGTTCCAACTCACATGCGATGCAAGTGAACGTTGTCATTTATAGCTCCTACACTAGAACCCAGCAACGAGTTAAGTCGGTCCAAGACTTGCAGCCCCTTAATAACGAGTCTATAGGTTGTGGTGGATCGGTTTTCCAAAATAACAGACTTCCTTTGTTGGAATTACAATGATGCGACACTCGTGAAGTCCATCTCTTGAATTTTCTGAGTTTCATTGCATACCTCAGTATAGACGGAAATTGAACCTACGAAAATGTGGCTTTGGAGCAATGTCCGGAAAAGCTCCTCGGATTCATTGTCAGCTTGCCTAAGGAGGGGGAGGGATGGAGGATGGAAATTGACCAGCTCGTCTTTGATACCGTGTCCAGGTCGGCTAACGGACGGAAGAGTCCTCCGGAGAGAGTTTTGAGCAGAAACGATGCGGCCATGGAGACCGAGGAAATGAGGATGGCGATGCTGAACCGAACCGTATTTAAAAAAAAACCGGTCCAACCGAGACCGATCCAGTTGTTATGGGAATATTAATCTCAGATAATTGAGCGCTCGCTTAGCATGTCATCATTCTCATTCGTTGACGACTATTACGATGATATCTAGCGTCGATTATACCCATGATGGCAATGTTTTTAACTGCTCCAGTCTCTCCTGCCTTTCTTATGCCGATTCAAAAGCTTCACGTCTTATTTACTTGTATCTAGACATACTAGGTCGAGGCTCACTTTTATTTGTAGCATTTCAGGACTCCACATGTTAGAGTAAAATCAATGTTTTAAAAATCGACCGATGATAGAAACTAAACTTTTTGGTAGAGGTCTGACCGGAGTTCAAATAAGCTTGATTCGGTTCAAATAGATAAGATATCAACATTTTTGATTTGGTTATTAGTATATTTGGTTTGGTTTGGTTTGGTTTGGTTTGGTTTGGTTTGGTTTGGTTTCACAACTATAAGGCCTCTCAAAAACAAACCAAGAACCAAATGGTCCACATATAACGTGATAAAAAAATTTGAGTATTTTTTTCAAAAAAAAAAGCATTAGCTATTTCAATTGTGTACCAGTTCGGCCGGTTCACCAATTAAATTTTGTTTTTGCAAAAAAATTGTCGGTTCAAGTTCTGGTGGACTGCTTTTTGGGCAAAATTCGGTCAAACCCGATCCAAACGCCGATCCGGTACGGTTCATAATGCCGAAATAATTAGTGTCTTCATTGTCACAATAAACTGATACCATTACTTAATTTCACCTACACTGCTTGTAGGCTAATTTATCATAATGTCATTCCAATTGTTGCGTTGGAACATTTTTGCACATCAACTTTCCACTGCTCAATTTTGTCATCAAAACTTTATAAACTGCTATTTTCAATCATTTTCGTCAATTTTATAGCATACCGGAACCACTTCAAAAGAATATATGGCATACGCATATTTAAATTGTGCTTTTGTACTGCATAATATGCTTTTGAATCTCGATTTTGTTGTGCTTCAAAATTGACAAAGGTGCATCAAAAGAGTAATTTATGAAGTTGAGTTACCAAAATTGAGTAATAAAAAATTAAGATGTCAAAAATATCTGAATGCTATAGCTATGGTGTCATTAGGATAATTTACTCTTTGCATGTATCACGGTACTTCCGAGTTAAATCAAACTAGAGATATTCTATTATAATAGATAAGTTGCTAGGTTTTATTTTGTTCTTAGGCTATCATATCATTCTTCCCATCCAATGGCTTCATAATTATTACAAGACTAGATTTTATGTAGTTCCCTGTCACGCTCAGTCAATCGGAGGAATCGAAACACTAACGGCGTTTGGACAGCCACGCAACAGCTTACTCGAAGATCCGTACGGTCGAGGCGACTCCTCGTTCAGGTGGGTGGCTTTGGTGAACTTGCCTCAGCTTGACCTTCGTACTAATAAAACGAATGTTTTCAAATACACAAGTAGGTTTGATAATAAAAGAGATGAATCCACATAGTTAAGGGGATAATCCCAACTTAGGTTGGATTAAGTTAAGAATATGGAAAGGTCCCACGGTCGGCTTAGAAGTGTTGTACGTTGTACTTTCAAAATGACACGGTTCTTCATCCCGTGGCTTGGGAGAAGAAAGTTAGTTTAAGTTGCCACAAAGTTGTGGACTTAGCCTAAGTCGTAGACGTCGCACGTATATATGCTTGATAAAGCATGCACGGTCCCATCGTCCAAGGCTTGACATAGACTTTGGCCATCCTACGGATTAAGTTGTTGCATGATTAAGTTTTATGCTGGACTCTCGAAGTCATAGTAAGCATTGTCCCGCTCTTTCTGCGGTGGTTAAGTCACATAGTCCCACGATCTCAAGGCTCGTCATATAAAACATGACTTGGACGATAGCGTCGTATAGAACACAAGTCAGTTTAAGGCACGAGCCACGGTCTATGGCACTTAAGGAACATATTTTGTTCAAGTTAAGTAGGAAGGCTATACGATAGTCATTCCCTAGGTTCAAAGACAGGAAAGTTCATGCGACCGTTTGTCGTCGAGGTGGTCCCATGTTTTGGGAGTCTCTAGGGATGCACGTTTTGCATCGTATGATTCTGATGCACGTTTTGCATCATATGGTTTCAATGCACATTTTGTATGATTTGGTTTCGAGCACGTTTTTCTAAGTATGGTTCTAGTCGTACCGTAAAGTAGGCCATACATTTACGTGAGTCTAGGTGTTCTCGTAGGTGCGTGGTCATGTACAACTTGTTGACAAAGATTTCTTCCTCGACTGGTATTACGCCGGGGTGCCGGGGCCAGTCGGCCTAGGGGGAAGACGTTATAGCAACGCTGGATTGTACCGCGTGGGTAGTCGGAAGCTTTCCATGGGGCTAGCTACCTTGCATTGAAAGACCTGCCGCCTATCCGAGCTATGTCTACGATGGCTTGGATTGCCAGTGACTTTCATATATATAAGTTGGTGTACTGAGTGGCAATCCGCATGCACCGTGTCGGTCGATTCAAAGAAAGTATAAGCACGACACGTTTGAGTTAAGAAGGTATGCACAGCTGTAACCCAATATGGAGCCTAAGATTTGGCTAAGCAAAGACACATGCTTCGACACGAGATGTGGCGTAGAGTAATAAGTCGTCGGCATAGAGTTGCATAAGTTTGAATTGAGAACTTTCGAGTTAAGTCAAGACGGGCCGTAGGACAAATTCGGTTAAGTCATGTTGAATAGTGAGGCACAACCTCGATATGTTATGGCACGACGATGTTGTTATGACAACAAGTATAGGAAAGTTACTAAGTGGTGAGGCACTGTCTCGATTATGTTATACAAAAAGATTTATGGCACGACCAAGTTGTTGCGTATCAAATATGGACCGAAAGGCAAGTACGAGTCGATAAGATGACGTTGTTGACACGAGAAGGTCTAGAGGCATAGTATGAGTAAGTTGTTGGTGCAAGGCACGGTGATTGTCTAGAGACACAAAATAGGCCAGGGGTATGTCCTAAAACTGATCCTAAGAAAAAGAATAGAAAGACAATCATAAAGGATATGTCGCACAAAGTAAATGTACGTGTTAATTTTGTATGGGTGGGCGAGGAGCTCACTCCACCAGTACAGTTGAGTACTGACATCCATACAGTATTTATGTGCATGCACAAGTAGAAACTCGTTGGCGCGGAGCTCGCTTGGATGCGTCGAGGCTTGGAGTTCCTTGGCGTTTCGAGGCGTGCGGCCGCATGGAGTCTGGACTTATATGGGACATAATGTATGGACATCGCCTATCTGCAGCATCCACTGGCTCGTCAAATTGTATTGAGATATGAGAGAGAGCAGAGTGATTTGTACTGTAAGAAGAGTGAGCTTGACTGATTGTAATCTTGGCCTCGCGCCCACCTATGTAATCTTTGTTTCAATATCAATAAAGAGCATTTTGAATAACTTGTGTTTTGCTTTACGAGTCCGCTGTTGTTTAATCAATATTTCTGTTTGGGACTTCTGTGCGACGATCCCGTCGCATAGCCTGTAATCAGCCGTTATGGAACCCGTCTTGCACGAGCGCAATCTAGGCTCGTGCGGCATCACGCCTTAGCGAGGACGATCGCTCTTATGAGAGTGGGATGTGACATTTTATATGAAGGTGGTATATAATTTCAGTCTAATTTTGTTCTCAGAAATATAAATGTGTTTCTGGCCAATGATTATGAACTATAAACCAACAGAACATGCACTACCAGAATAAGTCATTTTAGCGACGCCAAAAGACGTCGCTAAAACGACAATATTCGTCGCTAACAATATTTAGCGACGAAATTACCGACGTTTCTGGCTGGTCGCGGAAATGTTAGTCGCTGATCATCTAAACGTCTCCAATCGTCGCAATTACCGACGTTTGCCGACGTAAATATACGTCGGTATAATGCCGACGTCTACAGTCGTGTCGTCGGTGGCTCTACGACGTAAAATATGGTGTCGCTACACGTCGGTAAATTTACCGACGAATTACCGTCGACTCGTCGGTGGTTTAGTGACATGATCAAAGTCGCGAAACGTCGGTAAATCCTGGGAATTCCTGGGGCTGAATAGCGACGTTTACCGACGTTTACCGACGTCCTCCGACATATAATGACGTCGCTAATTTCGTCGCCGATATGACTTATTTTGGTAGTGATATTTTTTTATTTATTACAACTCATATACCTATACTTTCTTACGTTTGGAAGACTCGAATGAACTACAAGCATTGAACGATAACAAAACATGCATAGTTTGCAAAAATAATTAAAGTTTTAAAATTTATTATGTGATATTGGTGAATGATAAGTCCGTGATAATACATAGTATTATCTTACTATTTTAAATAATTATATGTTAATAATATTTAACAATTATTTAATTAATATTTTTACAAGATTTTAATATTATTATGTATTATTATAGTATTGGAGGAGTTTATTATCACTTTTTGTATGGTGAGTCCGTTCCACTGAATAATTTCTTCCACTTTTTGTATGTCCTATATTTGTTCCACTTCACACTATTCAGGACTGCTCGATGGACTTCACATGCTACAGTTGGAGCTACGAACAAATCACTGTGGTGTAAGTGTTGCTATTGTTTTTTATATTTAATTTTGGATTATTTAGTAAAATGATCTCAAATAATAGTTGATATTAGAGTTTATGTCTCCAAATTGTCCAATATTAGTGTTTGGATTTCCAAATTACTGTTCACATAGGCGAATGAACAGTGATTTGGAGATCCAAACACTAACGTTGGACAATTTAGAGACCCAAACTCTAATATCTACTATTATGTGAGACCCTGTTACTAAATATTCTTTTAATTTTTTATCAAATGTTTGTTGAATTATGCATATGTTCTTATTTTTTTGGCTAAATTTGTTGGTATCTTTCAGAGAACCATAACCACTCCATGTGGACAGCTTTTTTTGAGTAAAACTTTGATACAGAAAGAGGTATCAAATTTTTTATACTCCTTTGTATGACAAGTGGGCCCATACACTAACTTTAGGTCCACACATTTTATGAAGTGAGAGGGATCCACTTAGGGCTGAAAATCGAACAAACGAGCTCGAACAAAGAGTGTTCAAGCTTGGTTTGACTTAACTATCGAACGAGTTTGATTCGAGCCGAGCTTGGACCGAGTTTGTTTTAATTTTATACCAGTTTAGAGCTTGGACCTAGATCCACTTATCATACAAAGGATGTATCAACTATATCAAAATTTTCTCGACTTTCCTTGGGCAGAAATAAAAATTAAAAAGGAAAATTGAAAAGAGTCGTGTTCTTGGAGCATCAATAATAGGGCTCATCCCAATTTCTACATTCTAGATTTAGAATTTTGAAGTCCATTTCGTATAATAGTAAGGTTCAACTAGCGTCTTATGATAGTCATGTCTCACTCACAGGAGCTATAGCATGGAACCTCAGAATTTCTACATTACGTAGGAACTCATTTTTTAGAATAATAAGGCTGTATTTGAAATCCTAATTTCTAGATTCTAGAATTTAATATAGCCATGTATTATTATACAATTGGACGGACTTATTATTTACCACTATTGTCACATGATGAGTTTGTCCCGGCGAATAATTTCTCCTTAATAAAAATAAAACAGTACGACTACACTACATAAACTCAAATAGGAACTCACGGTAAGAATTTACAATCACGCTAGGACACGTGTACAAATATTTTTATGTAGGTCTATGATTTTTTTAGGTCTTTTAAAAGAAAAAAAAAGAAATGAGATACATGCAATTGAATGCTTTTTATGGAAGAGTTTAAAAAGATTAAGAACTCCTGGATTTCTTTATTAATTTTGAGAAAGAAACTACTAAATTTATGAATGGACTAAGTAGAGTTTAGATCCTAAATTTTATACCAATTTAGAGTTTAAGTTCGAACTTATCCAATTACAAAATTTAGGTCCTGAATTTTTAATATATATTTTTTCGTTATACCCTCTCTCCCATGTTTGACAGTGAAACATTCGTATAACGGAAAAATTAAAACAAATAATAAAATTTTAGGATTTAACTTTTTAATTGGACATGTCAGAACTTAAACTCTAAACTCGTATAAAATTTATGATCTAAACTCCAATTGGCCCTTTATCATTGTTAATTTGATCAACTAATAAATGAGGAGTCCATTTTTGTTCACGCATCAAAACTAGGGTATTTGTTCGTCGTCCAAGAAAAATTAACACATGTCAAATTCTTTAGTCAAAACTATTTTTGAATGTTTACAAGACTACTTTCAAAGAAGTTTGTGTTCAATGGATATAACACGTGTCAAATTTTTTTGTTGGAGGGTGAACAAACATCTTAGTTTTGGTGGGTGTGAACAAGAATGGACTCAATACGTGGGAAGGGAGAAGGATGTTTTGCTTCCTCATTTTGGGTTTGGGAGGAGTGCTTTATTTTCTATTTCAGCACAGGTGAGGAGCATTCATTCCATAAGCAGAAGGGAAGGCTCTCAACTTATTCCTGACAAGGAAGGAAGAACGAAAGGAGGGTGATTGTCACATTTGTGGGGTGGGGGTTCAAGCGACCACATACATACAATGGCACAAAAGTAATGGTGATTGTTGGTGCTTTCTTTACATGGAGAGAGCTTGCTCTCAACATGCCTTGTGAATTTTAGTCCCACATCGGAAATGCACCATGAGTTATCTCAACATATATACTTGGGTGTATTGTTAAGAGATGCACATGGGGTGGTGACCCTAAGGAGGGAACCATGTGGGTGATTTTACAAGGAGGTAAGTATAAGGCTCCAAGGATTAAGCATTAATGCTTTTGTCATTCTCTTGGATTAAATTCCACTTGGAGCTAAGCCCCAACGGGGCTTAGCGACTCGGGCTCGGGCTCGGACTCGGGCTCATGGGCTCATGGGCTCATGAGGCGTAATATGGCGTTTTGTTGGCGCACTTTGCACTTAGCACGTCAGCAGTCATGCGGTCTTTATGCGGCTCATGCGGCTCATGCGGCTCATGCGGTCCATACGGCCATTAGGCTCATGCGGCCAGGCTGCTGCTGCTGCCGCATGAAGGGATCCGCTGACTGTGCAGATTACAAATCAGTTATGGAAAGGCTGAATTAATGTAATTAAATTAGATCCTATCTTTGTGGGATTTGAATTTATTCAGATCCTATCTTTGTGGGATTTGAATTAATTTCGTGGGATTTGAATTAAATCTCGTTGCTATCTTTTGGGATTTGATTCAATCTTTCCATAACTGAAGAGGCGGTTAGGGTTTCCACCCTCTCTCTATAAATACTCTCTTCTGGCCTCCTTTGTGACTACTACGAAAAATACAAGTCAGAAAAGAGAGAAAGAGAGGGAGTTGCTGCCGCCATTGCAAGTCCATCCGAGGAGTCAGAACAGAGGTGACATCGAGCGTTCCACAAGTTCTTCAAACTTGCTGGTTCCTGGAAGCAGATCGTGTGGGGCGAATCTTGCTTTGAGCAACGGTGTTTAGACACCCCAGCATTGTTCTTCTTCTCATCTCTCTAGATTATTGTAACTTGTTCTGTCCCAATTGCAACACGTTTGCAAGGAAGAATAAGAGATCTTCTCTTTGCTATTTTTCTCCTTCATATTGTAATTTGGCTATTTAGTTTTATTCGTAGATCTTGAGTTTGATCGTCACAAAGTTTTGTGTGACATCTCAGATCTCGATTGCATTAGTTTTCATCTTTGATCAAGCCCCCGGGATTAACAATCTCAAAGCAAGATCCGTATAGATGGAAAACATTAATGCTTCGCTCCTCCAATCGGACTTCTGCAAGTTGGAAAAGTTCGATGGAGAGCACTATCAAGTCTGGAAGAGAAAGGTGTACCTAACTCTTCAACTGAAAGACGTTGATCATGTTCTGTTGGAGGAAGAACCCTCGGTTCCAGACACTGGATCTTCTGCCGCCATCAACGCGGCTACCAAACTCCAGGCCAAGTGGAGAAGGGAAAATAGCATCTGCAGGCTTCTCATCCTGAATGCTATGGAGGACTCTCTGGCAGAATCCTACTCAAAGAAGGTACTTGCCAGAGACATATGGGAGTCTGTGGAAAATCTGTATAAAGAAGATAAGAACAGGAGCAAAATATTTGTGGTTGAAAAATATCACAAATTGCTCTTTGAGGACGAAAAGTCCATGCTGCCACAGGTGAAGGAATTTCTGAAGCTGCGTCAGAAACTGGAAGACGAAGAGATGCCCCTTCCCGACAAGTTTGTCGTCGGAGGGATCGTCTCAAAACTTCCTGCTGGATGGAGTACCTTCTATGCAAGGATGCACAGAAAGAAGCTAGACATTAGCTTGGGAGATCTACTTCAAGAGATCCATGTTGAGGACGAGATGCGTTCTCAACAGAAGGTGGACACTCTGTCCAAACAGTTGGCTAAAGTCAATCTTGTGCAGACGAGAGATTCCAAGGGGAAGCAGGCGGCTTCTCATCCCAAGAAGAAGGACTTCGCTAATCTAAAAGTGAAGGGTCCTTCTTTCAAGCAACAGAAGACTAAGTCCCACGTGACTTGTTATAATTGTGGCAAGAAAGGCCACTACAAGAGTGAATGCAGATCTAAGCCTAAACAATCAGAGAAAGGTGAGCCTAATAAGGTTTCATTGGTTTCTAACGTTGTTGCTATAATCGGACAGGTCACAACTGTGGGGGTTGACTCTGACTGGTGGATAGACACTGGTGCGACTTGCCATATCTGTTCAGGCAAAGAATGGTTCGTCACGTACCAGCCGATATCTGAGAAGGTTGTCATGGCGAACCAGGCCCAAGCTGAAGTTCTGGGGATCGGGACCGTGGAACTGAAACTCACTTCTGGGAACACTCTGACGCTTCAAGGTGTGAAGCATGTTCCGACGATTGCCAAGAACCTGATCTCTGGGAGCCTGCTCTGCAACGCAGGCTTGAGGATGGACATCATTGCTGGTCAGATGGTGATGTCCAAGAAAGGAACATACTTCGGGAAGGCTTATCAAACCGAAGGCATGTTTAAAATTCAGCTTGTTAACCAGTTTGAAGACATTAATGCAGTTGCATTTTCTGATTATTCTCTTGAGTTGTGGCATAAGAGACTAGGACATGTTCATAGTAAAAGAATCAACAAAATGTCTAGTCTAGGACTTATCTCCAAATGTGGGGGTAAGGTGGAGAAGTGTGAAGTGTGTGCTCAGACGAAGATCACAAGGAAACCCTTTTATCGGGTCAATCGAAGCACAGATCTTCTGGAGTTGGTGCACTCCGATATCTGTGACTTCAAACATTTCTCCACGAAGGCCGGGATGAAGTATTTCATAACCTTCATCGACGACTTCTCAAAATACGCGTTCGTCTACTTGCTCAAGTCCAAAGACGAAGCTTTCGAGAAGTTCAGAGAGTTCAGGGCCGAGGCTGAACGGCAGACTGGACAACAACTCAAGAGGCTGAGAAGTGATCGAGGTGGAGAGTACAGGTCTCATGAATTCGCATCATTCTGCAAAGAACATGGAATCATATGCGAGACTACTGCTCCATATTCTCCTCAATCCAACGGAGTAGCAGAGAGGAAGAACCGGACATTAACAGAAATGATGAATTCTATGCTGCTCACTGCAGGTCTTCCAAAATGCTACTGGAGAGAAGCTGCATTAACGGCCACTTTCATTCTGAATAGAGTGCCATATGCAACTTCGGACGTAACTCCTCATGAACTCTGGTTCAAAGTCAGACCAAACTTGAATGTCATTCGAGTGTGGGGGTGTCTGGCGTATGTGAAACTCCCAGATCTGAAGATTCAGAAGCTAGGGACAAGGACTACGAAGGCGATCTTCTTGGGGTATACCGAGAAGAGTGATGCTCGAAGATTTCTTGATATTGAGTGAAATCATATCATCGAATCTCGCGATACTGAATACTTTGAAGACAAGTTTGCAAAAGACAAAAACATTATTCTTTCGGACATTCCGGAAAATGATGTAGGCGCAAATGAGACTGAAATCTCATATGAGCCAATAGTCCAAGAAGAAGCTGTTGTTGATGAAACAACTCTTGTACCAGAACTCGCAGAGCCGTCAACTAAGCGAGCAAGGAGACCGAAAGACTTCGAAGATGACTTTGTCACCTATCATGTGGAAGCAGATCCGCTTACCTATGATGAGGCGATGAAGACCAGAGATGCTATCTTCTGGAAGGAGGCAGTGAATGACGAGTTTGACTCTATCACCTCCAATAACACATGGGTGTTGGTAGATCTACCTGAAGGAGAAAAGCCCATCGGATGTAAATGGATCTTCAAGAAGAAGATGAAGGCAGATGGAACTATTGACAAGTTCAAGGCCAGGCTGGTAGCCAAGGGATTTTCTCAGAAACAGGGGATAGACTACTTTGACACATACGCTCCAGTAGCCCGGATGACCACCATCAGGATGTTAATCGCTCTTGCAGCTATACATAAGTTGGTGATACATCAGATGGATGTAAAGACAGCATTCCTGAATGGGGAGCTGACCGAAGAGATTTATATGCAACAGCCAGATGGATTTGTCGTCAAAGGTCTTGAAGACAAAGTCTGCAAGTTGGTAAAATCATTGTATGGTTTGAAGCAAGCTCCCAAGATGTGGCATGAGAAGTTTGACAAAGTTATTAGGTCAAACGGCTACAGAGTCAGCGAGACAGACAAATGTGTTTACACAAAGTTCGCTGATGGAAGAGGAGTCATCGTTTGTCTGTACGTAGATGACATGCTAATCCTAGGTACGGATATAGGCTGTGTCACAGAGACAAAAAAGTTCCTCTCAACCAAGTTCAGTATGAAGGACTTGGGGGATGCAGATGTCATCTTGGGCATAAAGATCATCCGGACAGACACTGGAGTAGCGCTGTCACAATCTCACTATATTGAGAAGATGCTCACACGCTATGGGTATAAGGATCTTCCAGGGATCGATACGCCATACAGGTGTGATCAGAAGCTGAAGCCAAACTCGAGGGAAAGCATCAGGCAGCTGGAGTATTCTAGCGTTATCGGAAGTTTGATGTACGCAACTACTGCCACAAGGCCTGACATAGCTTTCGCCGTGGGAATGCTGAGTCGGTTCACAAGCAACCCAGGGGTTGAGCACTGGAAAGCTGTGAAGCGAGTAATGAGATATCTCAAGAAGACTCAGACATATGCACTGCACTACAACGGGTATCCGACAGTAGTGGAAGGCTTCAGTGATGCTAGCTGGTGTTCAGAGGTGGAAAGCGAGAGATCCACAGGTGGATATGTCTTTTCCTTGGGTGGAGCTGCTATATCGTGGAAGTCGAAGAAGCAGACTATACTCTCTCGTTCCTCCATGGAATCTGAATTCTATGCACTTGAAACTGCAGCTGATGAAGCAGAGTGGCTTCGGGAGCTCATGTATGATCTTCCAGTGGCTGGGGCTCAGATACCGGCGATACCGATATATTGTGACAACCAGGCGACTGCGGCGGTGGCATCAATTGACCTCTTCAACAGGAAGAAGAGAACTGTGCGGTTGAAGCACAGGGCAGTACACGATCTTATCAAAAGAGGTATAATTGCAGTGGTTGATGTTCGGAGTCAGGAGAACCTGGCAGATCCATTCACAAAGGGCCTCAAGTGCCAGTTGGTCGATGACACAGCTTGTAAAATGGGCTTGAAGGCATTTTGATAGTGTGTCTTTGCAATCCTACCACAAAGTTTTATGCTATTAGTTCAAAGAAAAATCTACTAGGCATCTAACTTTTGGTTCAAAGGAGGATCACTGACTGGGAAACTATCAGGTAACGGTGGGTACTTGTTCTATGGAACATGGAGGGGATACGGACCCATAACCACTGTTGTCTACTATGTATTTTTTCTGCGAAAAAACTGATCCTGTGGAAGGTTGGCTTAAACGCCTTAATGAGTTCTCAGGCAGAGTGAATATCTGGTGTGCTTTACAGGAAGCACGGTAGAGCAGTACTACAAGGAGTGAAACTCCATGCTACAGTGGGGTGACTCCACCATGAGGTTCCCAGGTAGGGGTAATGCCTCGGCTTTGCAAGCCAAGTCACAGCGACGTAGCACCGCAAATAGGCAGGTAGCCTAATGCTGTATGACGTAATTAAAGAGTTGTAGATAGCACTACAAAGGGGAGGATGGCCCCATGTTACAGTGGCACGACACCACGATGAGGTACCCAGGTAGGGGTAAAGCCTCGGCATTGCAAGCCATGTCGTTGCGGCGTAACACCGCAAGGAAGCCTCAGGCTTCATGCTGGGTAGTTTGGCACTACAAAGAGGCTTGTGACCTCATGCTACAGTAGTATGACACTACGATGAGGTTCCCAGGTAGGGGTAATGCCTCGGCTTCAGGCCATGTCATAGCGGCGTAGCACCGCAAGGAAGCGCAAGGCTTCATGCTATATCTCTTTAATAAAGAACTCACCTATAGTGTATGGAAAGAGATATCAGGCCGTCTCTTGAGGGTAAACTTGTAGACGCCCAAAATTATACACTGAAACCAGGCTGGCACAGGGCCTTTAATGTGCAGCCAGAAGCACACGTAACTACACTTTGTGAGTGGGAAGAATTACAATTGTGGTGCAGAATTCAAGGCGTAGTCCATTCTTGTATCACATTGTTATTTAACCCATGCGGGAAGATTCAAGTCGTCAGCGACATCTATCCTAATGCAAAATGGACAGTTACTGTGGGGAACGCTCAACCCTGGACACATATATATGTTGTGATATGTGGGGGATTGTTGGTGCTTTCTTTACATGGAGAGAGCTTGCTCTCAACATGCCTTATGAATTTTAGTCCCACATCGGAAATGCACCATGAGTTATCTCAACATATATACTTGGGTGTATTGTTAAGAGATGCACATGGGGTGGTGACCCTAAGGAGGGAACCATGTGGGTGATTTTACAATGAGGTAAGTATAAGGCTCTAAGGATTAAGCATTAATACTTTTGTCATTCTCTTGGATTAAATTCCACTTGGAGCTAAGCCCCAACGGGGCTTAGCGACTCGGACTCGGACTCGAACTTGGGCTCATGGGCTCATGAGGCGTAATGTGGCGTTTTGTTGGCGCACTTTGTACTTAGCACGTCAGCAGTCATGCGGTCTTTATGCGGCTCATATGCGGCCATGCGGTCTTATGCGGCATGCGGCTCATGCGGCTCATGCGGCCATGCGGCCATGCGGCTCATGCGGCACATGCGGCACATGCGGTCCATGCGGCACATGCGGCACATGCGGTCCATACGGCCCATGCATGCGGTCCATGCGGTCCATGCGGCTCATGCGGTCCATGCGGCTCATGCGGCCATTAGGCTCATGCGGCCAGGCTGCTGCTGCTGCCGCATGAAGGGATCCGCTGACTGTGCAGATTACAAATCAGTTATGGAAAGGCTGAATTAATGTAATTAAATCAGATCCTATCTTTGTGGGATTTGAATTTATTCAGATCCTATCTTTGTGGGATTTGAATTAATTTTGTGGGATTTGAATTAAATCTCGTTGCTATCTTTTGGGATTTGATTCAATCTTTCCATAACTGAAGAGGCGGTTAGGGTTTCCACCCTCTCTCTATAAATACTCTCTTCTGGCCTCCTTTGTGACTACTACGAAAAATACAAGTCAGAAAAGAGAGAAAGAGAGGGAGTTGCTGCCGCCATTGCAAGTCCATCCGAGGAGTCAGAACAGAGGTGACATCGAGCGTTCCACAAGTTCTTCAAACTTGCTGGTTCCTGGAAGCAGATCGTGTGGGGCGAATCTTGCTTTGAGCAACGGTGTTTAGACACCCCAGCATTGTTCTTCTTCTCATCTCTCTAGATTATTGTAACTTGTTCTGTCCCAATTGCAACACGTTTGCAAGGAAGAATAAGAGATCTTCTCTTTGCTATTTTTCTCCTTCATATTGTAATTTGGCTATTTAGTTTTATTCGTAGATCTTGAGTTTGATCGTCACAAAGTTTTGTGTGACATCTCAGATCTCGATTGCATTAGTTTTCATCTTTGATCAAGCCCCCGGTATTAACAATGATGCAGATTGGAGTGTCGACTTGTGTCCTAAAATTTCAATGGTGGTACTACTGCCAGCCACAAATAGGAGGCACGTTACACCGAGGCTCGTTCCCACGACCATTACGACATATGAAGAGACGCTGAACAACCTATCACTGTCGTGTTTTAAAAAGAATAATGTTATTCGTACCTCCAAATTGTTCCTCCATTACATCACTCTTTATGTGACAGCTGATGTGACATGTTAAATAATATTATGTGTCATCTAACATGACCGATGACATGACAAATTTTAACCCAAATTATCCAATTTTGTTCATATTAATTTAATAATATTAATTTAATGTTAATAGTAATATTAATTAATGTTAATATTAATTTAATGTTAATGTTAATGCTATTGTTAATGTTAATGTTAATGTTAACGATAATATTAATTTTAATATTAATGTTAATGTTAATATTCACATTAATTTTAATCTTAATTTGAATTTCAAAATTTGCCATGTCAGCTGCCACATCAACATATCACGTTAGCTGCCACGTAAGGAGGGATGGTGTGGAGGTACAAATAGCATTATTCTTTTAAATAGTATCGAACTGTGTACGAGGGTGTAGCCAGTTGGGTATAGAGCTGTCAAGTGGGCCGGGCCGGGCTCGAACCGGGCCTCTTGAGCCCATGAACTGTAGCGGACTGGGCCGGGCCGGGCTATGGATGAAAATTTTAAGCCCGACCCGGCATATGACCCACGGCACGGTGGGCTTCGGGTCGTGCCGGGCCGGGCCGGAATGGGTTGTACTGGAGGCCATCATTTTAATGAATTCATGTATGGATGCAGTCATGTATGTTGTTGTTACAACAACTTGCAACTAACATATATTTGAAATGAATTGAATTGAATTTCAATTCAATTCAGTTCAAACATTCACTTCATTTCAATTCAATTCACTACTATACTATATAATCATAATAATAACAGAGGCCACCACCACTTGCACTTGTTGCTTTAGGCAGTGGTACAAATCATATTTGGAGGGCAGAGTGTTTATTGTGTACATATTTTTCTTTTCTTTTCCTTGTGAAAGTGACAATACTGCTGTTAGCTGGTAGGATTTGGGACAAATCAAAGAGATTGTGCAGGGGATGTTGCAACCAGGTCGGGGTTCGGGCCGGGCCTCGGACCGGGCCGGGTCGGACTTGGGCTTTGGGCCGGGTCGGACTTGGGCTTCGGGCCGAGCCGGGCTGGGCCTATATATTATAGGCCAATATACGTGGCCCGGCACGACCCAATATACTGGGCAAGGCTGCCGGGCCCATGATTAAACGGGCCAAGCCGACACATGGGCCTAGAATCGGTTAAAAGAACACCTCAAAAAAATAAAAATAACTAAAATTTTCAACTAAAGCATAATTTTTTTATAAAATTGTATCCAAATCACAACTTTCTGGAAAATTTGCATATTAAGCACAAAAACGCAATTCGGAAGGACGTTCTCTTCTTTAAAAATTAAAAAAAGTAGACGTCGTTATCCAAAGATTATTACGATAAAAATAAAATAAATCTATATATAAAATGAAAAACGTCCAACAGAAGAACGTTGTACATGGGGAAAATGTCCTTCGGATGGACGTTCTCTTTGACATGTCCCAGCTGCTGTGTCGCCACGTGGCTGCTCGGGGGAGGAAGCGGAGACTGCTACCGGGGGCAGAGGGTGGTTTGCTGTCAGGTAGTGATCTGTCTCACCCAACGACAACAGATCATGTACCCATCCCACCCAACAACCATAGCCACCCAACAATTACCCAGACCCCACCCGCTAAATTTCGGCCAAAAAATATATTAAAAAAGAAAACATCCTTATGAAGGATGTTTTTTTTTTCAAGCAAAACGACTTTCCAAGGGCGTTTTTCAAGAAAAACGCCCTTCCCAATGGCCTTTTTCCTTTTAATATATTTGTCTTCCCGTACGGTTTTTTTGCGTATACAAATGTTGACGGCTGATAAAAAAAAATAATTTTCTACTTATTTTACCGCTAGAACGCCTTTCCGAAGGACGTTCTTATGCTTTACACATAATTTTGTCAAAGTATATGCTTTAGCTGTAATTTGGTATAACTTTTTATGCTTTGACTGAAAATTTTTGTAAAAACAAAATAGTACCGGACAGGCCATTTAAACCGATTAGGGGGTGGGCACAGATCGGACCGAGCCCAAATTTGATAGATCCAGACATTATCTGTTAGTTGACGGGACTGAATGGGACGAGGCCAAAAAATATTGGAGTCGGGCCGAACTCGACCCATTCGAAATAGGTACGAAACGAGCCGACCCACGGGTCCAAACGAATCCAAAAAATCAGTAAAAAAAATTCCATAAACTATAACAGTAACCAGTTACAATATGTTCTATTACATGTCTAATATCTCCCCAAATTTCTAGAATTGTAATATGTTCTATTATCTAACTATAACACAACAAAAATCTAGAAATTGATAAATAAAAAAATAAACCCCTAGAAACGGGTCAAGCTAGGATCCCTTTTGTTTTGAAATATGATATGTCCCAACACGTTAATGTCACAAGACCCGTCATGGCCCTATTTCTTGAAAAATTTAGGAATCGACTTGTTTTGACATTTTACGATTCGGATCGGGTCGGAACCGCGGACCTTAAACTATAGGTCCAACCCTAAAACTGACCAATCCGTAAAGCATAGCTTTTTCAGACTAATTTAGGTACCGTTATTTTTAGAAAAATCTGATCGATCCGATTGGTCCGGCCAGTCAAACCACCAAACCGTCTGACCGCATTAGATTCTAGACCGATTTGATCCTAATTTTTGACTTTTGTTTTAAACTTTACATAAATTAAAATTAAAATATTTATTTCATATATATATATATATATATATATATATATATATGTATATATATATATATATATATATATGAATCCGGATCAAAAGCCCCCCAGCGGGAGGCCCCCCTCCCTAGTGCACCGTTGGATCAAGCGGGCTGCGTGGGGCCCGCGGGCGCATCCCCTTGATCCAGCGGTGCAGTAAGAGGGAGGCTTTTGGAGGACTCCCACATGCATCTCTATTATACAAGTTTCCATATATATATATATATATATATATATATATATATATATATATATATATATATATAAATATATATATATATATAATAAATTTATACAATTACTTCAATCTGGATTAACTTAGTTGGACCAATTTAGAGCGGACTGATCTCCGGTACTATATTTAAGAGTAATGCTATATGTACCTCCAAAAATTCTATCCCTCCATGTCTATCCGCCACATGTCACTCCCTTATTGATCCAAGCAAATAGGGGAGTGGTTGGGGGAAGACATGAGCCAATAGAAGAAGGCCACATGACGGAGGGACATAGAGGAATGAGTTTTTGGAGGTACATAAAGCATTTTCCTATATTTAAAACATTAGTATGAAAACTTTGTTATAAGTTATACATACAAGTAACAAAATACTTGTACATTAATATTGTTGGGTATGCACTGATACCGCTAATTGGGATGGAGATAGCTTACCCACTTAACGTGGGAGTTACAATGAGTTGAAGTTTAGCTTATCCGCTTAACACGGAGGCTAGAGAAAAGAAAAGAAAAACAAACATACAAAAGACAAGAGAATTAACGAGGTTCGGCTTTGTGCCTACGTCCTCGGACAACAATAGTTCTTTTCTTTCTTCCTCTACTAAGAATAGTAGGATTACAGAGTTACAAACTCTCTCTTAGATACACTCAAGAGGATCTCTCTCATACACAAGTATGGAAGACACTTTGGTGAAGAAGCACCCGAGGTAGAAGCACCGTCCGGAAGAACACCGCAAGCAAGGAGCACCAAGAGCACCACCACTTCTAGCACCAAGATCACAAGGGAGGATTAACCCAAACATCTCCCAAACCATCTCCGTATATAGCCATAAGGGAATGAACCTTCTCCTCCAAGATTCGTTCATGCAAGATGAATGAACCTTGGGAACTCTACAAGTCTTTAGACTTTCTCCAAGGTGAATGAACCTTGGGAACTCCAAATCCTCTCTCCAATTAAGGAGGGACCACCCAACAATTTCCCCCTTCCCGACTTAAGTGGAAGGCTCCGTCATACCAGCTGCACTTCTGCAAAAGATGTTCTTGTCTTTAGGTAAAGATTTAGTCATCATGTCTGAGCCGTTGTCATTTGTATGGATCTTCTCAATCTGAAGTTGCTTGGATTCTACCACGTTACGAATCCAATGATATCTCACGTCAATATGCTTTGTCCTTGAGTGAAAACTCGAATTCTTGCTCAAATGGATAGCACTCTGGCTATCACAATAAAAAATATATTCTCGTTGTTCTTGACCCAACTCCTGTAGGAATCTTTTCATCCATAGTAGTTCCTTGCATGCTTCTGTCGCTGCGATATATTCTGCTTCTATAGTCGACAGAGCAACACACTTCTGTAACTTTGACTGCCAAGACACAGCTCCCCTGATAGAGTAACTAAATATCCTGAAGTAGATTTTCTGGAGTCAAAATCTCCAGCCATATCTGCATCTGTGTACCCAATCAACACAGGCTTGTCATTTCCAAAGCACAATCTCATTTTGGAAGTACCTCTGAGGTATCTCAAAATCCACTTCACCGCTTTCCAATGCTCTTTTCCCGGATTGGATAAGAATCTGCTGACGACACCAAGCATGTGCCATGTCAGGTCTGGTGCTCACCATCATATGCATAAGACTGCCAACTGCTGAGGCATATGGCACCGATGCTATCTCTTCTTTTTCTTTGTTGCTTGTAGGACACTGTCTTGAGTTGAGCAAAAATTGATTAGCAAGTGGAGTTGCTACAGGCTTTGCCTTGTCCATGTTGAACTTCTTCAACACCTTCTCGATATAGCACTCTTGTGATAACCACAGCTTCCCATTCCTTCGATCACAGGAGATATGCATACCGAGAATTTGCTTTGCTGGACCTAAGTCCTTCATTGCAAAGGACTTGCTAAGCTGTTTCTTTAACTTGCTGATCTTGTCATTGTCACGACCTACAATCAACATATCATCAACATATAGAAGGAGTATAATCAGTTCACCATCAGAGTACCTTTTGACAAACACACAATGATCAGAAGAGGTCCTCAGGTATCCTTGCTTGGTCATGAAGAGATCAAACTTCTTATACCATTGGCGTGGTGCCTGTTTCAGTCCATACAGGCTCTTCTTTAGTCGACAGACTATATCTTCTTTTCCTTTGACTTTGGAACCCTGGCTGCTCCATGTAGATTTCTTCTTCAATCTCTCCGTGAAGGAATGCAGTCTTCACATCTAGTTGTTCCACTTCTAGATTTAGACTTGCAGCCAAGCTGAGCACTACTCTGATAGATGTCATCTTCACCACTGGTGAGAAAATCTCTTCATATTCAATTCCTTGCTTCTGACTAAAACCTTTCACAACTAGCCTCGCCTTGTATCTTGATTGTGATTTGTTTTCTTCTATTTTCAGCTTATACACCAATTTGTTCTTGAGTGCCCTTCTTTATTTTGGTAATTTTACTAAATCATAAGTGTGATTCTCATGCAAGAACTTCATCTCATCTTGCATGGCTTCCAGCCACTCCCTTTTTTTTTCATGTGTCACGGCTTCTTGATAGTTTTCAGGTTCTCCTGCATCTGTTTGCAATACATGCTGTTGTGGACTGTAGAGGCTGTTAGGCTTCGGTTGTCTGTTTGATCTTCTCAGTTGAGGTCCTTCATGAGCTTGCTCTTCTTGAACATTTTTATATACAATTTCATCATCATGATTGTTGTCACGACCCGATCCCAAATAATTGGGTCGAACCGGATCATGCCTAGCCTGCACCGTTGTTGAGACGGCGGCAGTAAGCTGTTCCATTAGCAGGTAACCATACAACAACATCTATATTTGTCACAACTCAAATTCGGAAAATGAAACTTTATTAAACTTTGAAATGAAATACAAATGAAAAATGTACTGAAATAAATAACAGAGTTTGAAATAAACACAATGCTGAAAAAGAAAAGCTATCTATCAGCCGGCTCATCGGCCTCAGTCCCAACATCCTCCAATGGGGACTCTGGCAGCACTACTGGGTACAGAACAGGGTCGTAGTAACTGCTGTATAACATCTCAGCATCCTCAATATCCCCTAAAAATGTATCTCCAGTCAAGAGAGAGCAAAGTACAATTCATGCTAATTTAAAACAGTTAAAATGAATAATAGAATCATGCACTTTTAAACTGTTTAGAAATTGAACAGTTTTCTAGCAGTAAAACAGTGTGATGTGAATTGGCAATGCATATGACCGGCTTGGGATGATTCAGTAGTATCCTATTGATACGGTACGGCTTATCCCCGTGTGTAAGAGGGGTAAGCTCACACAGTTCTAAGTTACAGTTGGATTTGGTCATAAACATTACTCTATTCCCCCCGTCCCCAATCAGTACAGTAGTCACAATCAGTGCTCTCAGAGAGAGTTTCGTGTTTGCATCGTGGTTTAAACTTGTACTAAAGCAATTATTAAAATAACTGTAAAACTAACACAAACTATACTTGCCTCAAAATGGATTTGACTGGAGAGGATGAAGACTTCGAGACGAAAATTCAGAATCGTCCTCGAATTCCTACATTCGAGAAATTGACTCAGATTCCAGGGTTACCAATCTAGCTACGCTAGTTAAAATCTCTATTTGTGTCCTAATCCAATTTAGTTCTTTATTTAACAAACCACAAACGGGATTACGATTATCGGTGCGTTGATTTTAATACGAGGGAAAAGATGGTTTTAAACTTTGTATTTGGAAAATTCGTCGATAATGGATTAATTGATTAAAACTTTGTATTTTCATAATTATAAATATAAACCAATTTCTTATTTTAGTGAGAAATACATGATCGTTAATTAATATAAAAACTTGTAGATTTTAGGTGAGAAAACCTTTATTAATTTTTATACGAAAATAATTTTTATTCAATTTATTCGTATACTACAAAAACTCGCAAAAACAGCAAACAACCAAAAACCTACTCTACCAAATTACAGTTATAGAACCAACAACCAGCTGGGCTTATGCCCATTACAATTTATTTACATAAATTGAAATAAGACAGAAACTGACATTAGTTCTAAACTTAATATAAATTAAATATGAATAAAAATAAATGATAAAAATAAAGTATTTATCGAGTCTCAGATATGGTCCAATCGTCAACTAGGCTAATGCCTCAACGTCCGGGCGAAGCCGATTTCGTTTGCACTTAGCCGGGCCCATTGACCGATACGGTCGTCGCCCGAAATCTAAATATTAAATATATATTTCCGAAATCCATTTTAAAATCATTTTTAAAATATATTTTAAATTTACGAAAAAATCCGGCAGCATTTCCTCTATTTTTGGTCAACCCAAAAACTGGGAAATATGCCGATAATCTTTCCTGCAAATCCCAAACCAGGGAATCCCAAAATATATATATAAAATAAACCACAACCAATCCACAGATTAATTCGGAACGACCCGAAATAATTTCGGAAGTCCGAATCCAACCCAAAAACGTCACAGCATAATACCGGAAATATTCGGAAGCTAAGATATACCGAAATCCCATTTCCGAAAAGTTCCGAAAATCCAAACAATCAACAGAACCTTTCCGAAGGTTCCAAAAAATACGACGTCGCTAAAAACCGAATTCCTGGGAGGGAATCGGGGACCATTCTCATCACAGACAGTAGAAAAATAGGACGGGACAGGGGTTATATCTCGGGTTGCTCGGCTAGAGCTCTCAGATGAATAAAAGAAGAGAAATAGAGGTCCGAACAGCAACTAAAACTCGGAACAGCGCTGGACTATGCTGTCCAAAACAGCGGGCACTCGCGGAGACCCGGACAGCAGAGAGAACGACAGAAAACAGCAGTTCAGGACCGCGGTGTCGCCGAGAGACTTAGGGCACGGGCGCGGGGTGCGGCTCGCAGGCAGAGGGGGTAGCCGAGAAGGATGCTGCCGGCGAAGGGCTCAGAAAAAGGGTGCTGGGGTCGTGCGCCGAGAGAGGGCGCGCTGGAGAGTCAGGGGCGCGCCGCACGGGGTCGGCCGGAGTTGCGCCGGGGAGTTGGGGCGCCAGCGAAGTGTCACGCCGCACAGGAGAACGCGCCGGGCTAGGGCTCGGCAGACGGGCTTGCGGGGCCGTCCGTGGACGGGGAGCTCGGCCGTACGGAGGGGCGCAAGGAGGCGGGGTCGGCCGGAGAGGAGTTAGGCAAAGGGGTCGGGCGGCCGGAAGTGGGTCGAGCTCGGGAGGAGCGCAGGGGTTGGCGCTAGGGCCGACGGTTGGTCGGGGCTGCAGAAAGTTGTGAGGGAGAGGGAAGCTTGGGGAGAATGGGGGAAATAAGGAGATGGGGAAGTTGTGTTCTGTGGAGGGTTTTAGAGAAAGGGCGTAAAGGAGATGAGGTTGTTCTCTGTGAGGAGTTTGGGGTGAAGAGTGGTTATAATGGTTGGGAGTTATAAGGAGATGGAAGAAGTGCTGTAGTGGTGGGAGTGAATATAGGAGAGGGAAATAAGGGGGAGAGGTAGGAACGTGAGTGTGTGAGGGAGAGTAGGGAGAGTTGTAGGGGAGTGCTGGTCCTTCGTGGACCAGCTCCAACATTTTTTTTAATTAATATTATTAATGACCAATCAGACTTAATAGAAAAAGAGAAGGATTCAGGTCTGGGTTCGGGCTCGGGTCTGGGGCTCGGGTCTGGTCCGCATCTCAAAAATCCATGTGGATTAATTTAGAAAAATAATTTTAACAATAAAAAAAAATAATTATAATAAATATAATAATAATATAGAATACTAATATTAATTTATTTAACAAAAATTGGGTTTCACAATCTTCCCTCCTTAGGAAATTTCATCCTCGAAATTAAAGGCAGGGTTAGGGGTTACCTTAAGTCTCAAACAGGTTCGGGTACTGCTCCCGCATCTGGTCTTCTCGCTCCCAGGTCGACTCGCCTGGTGATTTGTGCCGCCACATCACTCTGACTATTGGCGTCACGGTGTTCCTGGTTCTCTTCTCGCATCTGTCCAATATCGCCACTGGCTTCTCCGGCACTGTGAGGCTGGGTCCAATCTCCAGCTCTGAATGGTCCAAGATATGGCTCGGGTCCGGGATGTAGCGTCTCAGCTGCGAGACGTGGAAGACGTTGTGGACACCTTCGAGACTTGGGGGTAGAGCCACCCGATAAGCCACTTCTCCAATCCTGTTAAGTACTTCAAATGGACCAATGTACCTGGGGCTTAACTTTCCTGCTCTGCCAAAACGAATGGTTCCTCTGGTAGGCGAGATCTTCACAAACACACTGTCGCCTTCTTCAAACTCCAAAGGCCGTCTGCTGCTATCAGCCCAATGCTTCTGTCTGTCTTGGGCAATCCTGAGCTTGTCTCTGATATTTCTCACCTTCTCTGCTGCGTCGGTCACCATCTCAGGTCCAAGCAATACTCGTTCTCCGACGTCGTCCCAAGCAAGTGGAGTGCGGCAACGACGTCCATAGAGTACCTCGAACGGTGTCATACCGATGCTGGCTTGGTAGCTGTTGTTGTAAGAGAACTCTACCAAGTACAAATGGTCTTCCCAAGACCCTCCAAATTCCAGGACACAAGATCTCAGCATATCTTCTAGCGTCTGGATTATTCTCTCTGATTGCCCGTCAGTCTGAGGGTGGTAGGCGGTGCTGAACTTCAGTTGGGTTCCTAAGCTGTCATGCAAACTCTTCCAAAAGTGAGAGGTAAACCTAGTATCTCTGTCAGATACGATACTTATCGGAACTCCATGAATCCGGTAGATGTGCCGCATGTACAGTGCTGCCAACTTCTCGGTGGATAGACCAACCTTGAAGGGGATAAAGTGAGCTGACTTCGTCAGTCGGTCCACAATAACCCAAATGGCATCCTTCCCTCCTTGGGATCGAGGCAGTCCCGATACAAAATCCATCGTTATGTGCTCCCATTTCCACTCCGAAATGTCAAGCAGCTGCAATAATCCTGCTGGTCTCTATCTGCTAGCTTTAACTTGCTGACAAATTAAAAATCTAGCCACATACCTGGATACGTCCTTCTTCATTTCGTACCACCATACTATAGTTCGCATATTCCGGTACATTTTGTTGGCTCCTGGATGTATGGAATACTGCGACTGGTGTGCTTCTTGTATCAGCTCGTTCCTCAGTTTGCCAGTTGGTACGTACAGCCTCGTACCATTCTTCAGTGCTCCATCGCTGGCGATTGAGAATCCTTCAAGTGTTCCTGCCAACACTTGGTCTCTGAGTTTACAAAGTGTCTCGTCTTGGAATTGTGCCTCCTTGATCCTGTCCATAAGACTCGAACGCACTTGCAACTGCATCAATGATGATTCATCCCCTGGTATGATGGCTTCTCTTCCAAGTTTCTTCATCTCCTCCTCGGACAGTACAATTTCTAATCCAAGCTTCTTCATGTCCTCCAGCAAATGATGCTCCTTGGTCAAGAACATTGCCATCGGGTATCGACTAAGTGCATCTGCAACAACATTAGCCTTACCCGGATGATACTGTAGGTTGATGTCAAAATCTTTCCTCAGCTCCAGCCATCGTCTCTGTCTCATGTTCAGCTCCTTCTGAGTGAAAACTTATTTCAGACTTTTGTGGTCTGTAAATATTTCTACTCTCTCTCCATACAGGTAGTGCTTCCATAGCTTCAAAGCAAATATCACTGCTGCAAGCTCCAAATCATGTCTGGGGTAGTTCTTCTCATGAGTCCGTAATTGTCTAGATGCATAGGCAATTACTTTCCCGTGTTGTTGAAGAACGCAACCCAAACCCTTACTGGAAGCATCACTATAGATTGAGAAACCGCCGGTACCTGCGGCTAGCGCAAGTATCGGCGCCGTTGTAAGCCTCTTCTTCAGTTCCTTAAAAGCTGACTGACAAGCTTCAGACCAAATAAATTCCTCGTTCTTCTTGGTAAGCTTCGTCATTGGTTCAGCAATCTTGGAGAAATCCTTCACGAACTTTCGGTAGTAGCCAGCTAAACCCAGAAAGCTTCTGATCTCTGCAACCGAGCTTGGTGCAGTCCACTTCTCAATAGCAGCTATCTTCTTTGGATCCACCGAAATTTCTTTTCCTGTGACAACATGGCCCAAAAATTCTACTTTGTCTAAAAAGAATTTGCATTTGGATAGCTTACCATAGAGCTTCTCCTTCCTCAAGGTACTCAGCACTTTTCTCAGGTGCTCTTCATGCTCTTCCTTCGTCTTCGAGTAGATCAATATGTCATCGATAAAGACGACAACAAACTGATCCAGATATTCATGAAAAACCTTGTTCATGAGGTTCATGAATACCGTGGGAGTATTTGTCAGTCCAAACGGCATGACCAAGAATTCAAATTGTCCATACTTGGTGTTAAACGCCGTCTTGGGAATATCCTCCTTCCTGACCTTGATTTGATGGTAGCCTGATCTGAGATCTATCTTTGAAAATACCTTGGCTCCACTCAGTTGATCAAACAGGTCGTCGATCCGGGGCAGGGGGTACTTGTTCTTGATGGTGATGTTGTTCAGCGCCCGGTAGTCGATGCACATCCGTACGGTTCCATCCTTCTTGGGCACGAACAAAACTGGTGCTCCCCAGGGTGAAGCTCCGTCTCTGATAAATCCTTGTGCCTTCAGCTCGTCAATCTGATCCTTCATCTCCTTTGCCTCCTTGGGGTTGACTCTGTAGCATCTCCGAGAAATAGGGAAAGAGTCGGGTACTAGATCGATGGTGAATTCTACACCTCGATCCAGCAGCAATCCTGGAAGACTATCTGGAAAGACGTCCATGAATTCCGCTATGATAGGGTGAGGAGGCCCGAATTCTTCGGTGATTGAGGAGTAGGTAACACTCTTCATGTCTTCCGGAGCTCGAGAGATTTCAAACTCCGGTTCTCCTGGTGGGCTGAAGATTACACATCCTCGATGACAATCTATCAGCGCATGCTGCTCACTTAACCAGTCCATCCCTAGGACTACATCATAGTTGGGCAGGGGCATCACTAGTAAGGGTGTTAAGAATTGATGGCCTGAGATAGTGATGGGACAGTTACAAGCCTCAGTGATGGGTATGGGTCCACCACCGATCATAACTCTACTAATCACCTTGCTAAGTCCCGAGTCTATGTGGTGTGCAGAAATAAATTTCGATGATATGAAACTATGTGATGCACCCGAATCAAATAATGCTAGAGCAGGATGTGAAATTACATAAATGGAACCTGTGATGACATCAGCGGTGGGTTCCTGCTCTGGTTCCTGTCCATCAGCTGCTAGGGCAAAAGCTTGCCCGGTCTTCTGCTGGTGCTGTCCGAACCGTTGTTGCTGAGTAGGTAGGGGAGCTCTTTGCTGATTGGTTTCGGTTCGGTGGACTGACGAGGGGCAGTCCCTCACTTGGTGGGTGGCAGACCCACAGACCAGGCAGTGTCCTAGCCTCTTCCTGCATATGTTTGACTGATGACCCGGCCTCTTGCAATATTCACAGACCGGGATCTGCCTCTGAGGCGACTTGTCATTAGTCATCGCCTGATGGTGCTGCTGCTCGTGGTACAAAGGCCTATTGTTGTTGTTGTTAGGCCTCTTCTGGTTACCCTGGAAGTTGCTAGTTCCAGGATACTCCCTCTTGGATCGAGAAGACTGGCTCTTCTCCACGTCCTGAGCTCGTATCAGGATCCTCTCGTATGTTTTAGCGCCACCTGCGATCACAGGGGTGCGAATCTCTTCTCGTAATCCATACCTGAATCGTTCAGCACGATCCTTGGGGTCAGCTACCAGGTTCTGGACAAAGCAGCTAAGTCGGCCGAACTCTGCCGCATACTCACTGACCGTCATATTCCCTTGCTTCAGGTCCTGGAATTGCCTTTCCATCTCCCGTATCTCAAATGTTGGAAAGAACTTTCTGCGGAACAGCCTCTTGAAGGTGTCCCAGTCGAGCTGCTTGTCCTGGAGTCGGGGTTTATTCCGATACCAGGTGCTCGCCACATCCTGTAGTTGGAGTCCTACAGCTTCAGTCTTGAGGTCCTCTGGGAGTCGAGCGACGCTCAAGAGACGCTCCATGCTGTCTAGCCATTCATCGGCGTAGATGATACCCTCGGTTCCTTTGAAAGGTCGAGGGCCTTGCTTCTTAAAGCTCTCTATATCTCCAACCTTCATGTAATTATACGCCTCTAATCAAAAGAATGGCCTTAATGATATAAATCTTAACTCCTGAATTATGCTTACCTTGGCAGGTCGTGGCTCTGATGAAGTGGTTCCTCCTCTCTCGAGGGCAGCCACAGCCATATTATGGGCATTCTCCATACCTTCTCTCATGATCGCGGTCTGCTCGCGATGGGCTGCAGCTTGGGCTGCAGTCTGTTCTCGGTGAGCTTCTGCTTGAGCTCTCTGGGCTTCAAGCACTCCTCGTAGCATACCCACTAGATCAGTGGGATCTACGGGCACTGGTGGGGCAACTGGTGCGGACACTACCGCAGGGATCTGCGGCTCAGCCCGAGGAAGTGTAGGGTTCGCCGCTTGAGAAGTAGTGGCGTAAGCGCCGCGGAGTGCTAGAGATTGATGGGGACGGTCGGTCAGCTGCAACGGTGAAGGGTTTGGACGTGCTGGGGGAGATGGGGTGTGTTCAGATGATGACACCTCATCGCCAGCAGGGGTGGTCTTCTCCTTGGTCATAATCTGGAAGGTTTAGGATTCAAACATAAGCAAGGTATCCTACCATTCTATAATCAAACAAAAATATTTATTTATATATAAATCGGACCTATGTTGTGACAAATTAATGTTCTAGTATTCTAATTATTTCTAGGTATGTTTTCCTAAGTTGTTGTTAGGACCTGCATGGGCCACCAATAAAAACATGTCACGACCCGATCCCAAATAATTGGGTCGAATCGGATCATGCCCAGCCTGTACCGTTGTTGAGACGGCGACAGTAAGCTGTTCCATTAGCAGGTAACCATACAACAACATCTATATTTGTCACAACTCAAATTCGAGAAATGAAACTTTATTAAACTTTGAAATGAAATACAACTGGAAAATGTACTGAAATAAATAACAGAGTTTGAAATAAACACAATGCTGAAAAAGAAAAGCTATCTATCAGCCGGCTCATCGGCCTCAGTCCCAACGTCCTCCAATGGGGACTCTGGCAGCACTACTGGGTACAAAACAGGGTCGTAGTAACTGCTGTATAACAGCTCAGCATCCTCAATGTCCCCTAAAAATGTATCTCCAGTCAGGAGGGAGCAAAGTACAATTCATGCTAATTTAAAACAGTTAAAATGAATAATAGAATTATGCACTTTTAAACAGTTTAGAAATTGAACAGTTTTTTAGCAGTAAAACAGTGTGATGTGAATAGGCAATGCATATGACCGGCTTGGGATGATTCAGTAGTATCCTATTGATACGGTACGGCTTATCCCCGTGTGTAAGAGGGGTAAGCTCACACAGTTCTAAGTTACAGTTGGATTTGGTCATAAACATTACTCTATTCTCCCAGTCCCCAATCAGTACAGTAGTCACAATCAGTACTCTCCGAGAGAGTTTCGTGTTTGCATCGTGGTTTAAACTTGCAGTAAAGCGATTATTAAAATAACTGTAAAACTAACACAAACTATACTTGCCTCAAAATGGATTTGACTAGAGAGGATGAAGACTTCAAGACGGGAATTCAGAATCGTCCTCGAATTCCTACATTCGAGAAATTGACTCAGATTCCAGGGTTACCAATCTAGCTACGCTAGTTGAAATATCTATTTGTGTCCTAATCCATTTTAGTTCTTTATTTAACAAAACACAAACGGGATTACGATTATCGGTACGTTGATTTTAATACGAGGGAAAAGATGGTTTTAAACTTTGTATTTGGAAAACTCGTCGATACCAGATTAATTGATTAAAACTTTATATTTTCATAATTATAAATATAAAACTAATTTCTTATTTTAGTGAGAAATACATGATCATTAATTAATATAAAAACTTGTAGATTTTAGGTGAGAAAACCTTTATTAATTTTTATACGAAAATACTTTTTATTCAATTTATTCGTATACTACAAAAACTCGCAAAAACAGCAAACAATCAAAAACCTACGCTACGAAATTATAGTTACAGAACCAACAACCAGCTGGGCTTATGCCCATTACAATTTATTTACATAAGTTGAAATAAGACAGAAACTGCCGTTAGTTCTAAACTTAATATAAATTAAATATGAATAAAAATAAATGATAAAAATAAAGTATTTATCGAGTCTCAGATATGGTCCAATCGTCAACTAGGCTAATACCTCAACGTCCGGGCGAAGCCGATTTCGTTTGCACTTAGCCGGGCCCATTGACCGATACGGTCATCGCCCGAAATCTAAATATTAAATATATATTTCCGAAATCCATTTTAAAATCATTTTTAAAATATACTTTAAATTTACGGAAAAATCCGGCAGCATTTTCTCTATTTTTGGTCAACCCAAAAACTGGAAAATATGCCGATAATCTTTCCTGCAAATCCCAAACCAGGGAATCCCAAAATATATATATAAAATAAACCACAACCAATCCACAGATTAATTCGGAACGACCCGAAATAATTTTGGAAGTCCGAATCCAACCCAAAAACGTCACAGCATAATACCGAAAATATCCGGAAGCTAAGATATACCGAAATCCCATTTCCGAAAAGTTTCGGAAATCCAAAAAATCAACAGAACCTTTCCGAAGGTTTCGAAAAATACGACGTCGCTAAAAACCGAATTCTCGGGAGGGAATCGAGGACCATTCTCATCACAGACAGTAGAAAAAGAGGACGGGACAGGGGTTATACCTCGGGTTGCTCGGCTAGAGCTCTAAGATGAATAAAAGAAGAGAAATAGAGGTCCGAACAGCAACTAAAACTCGAAACAGCGCTGGACTACGCTGTCCAAAACAGCGGGCACTCGCGGAGACCCGGACAGCAGAGAGAACGGCGGAAAACAGCAGTTCAGGACCGCGGTGTCGCCGAGAGACTTAGGGCACGGGCGCGGGGTGCGGCTCGCAGGCAGAGGGGGTAGCCGAGAAGGATGCTGCCGGCGAAGGGCTCAGAAAAAGGGCGCTGGGGTCGCGCGCCGAGGGAGGGCGCGCTAGAGAGTCAGGGGCGCGCCGCACGGGGTCGGCCGGAGTTGCGCCAGGGAGTTGGGGCGCCGGCGAAGTGTCGTGCCGCACAGGGGAACGCGCCGGGCTAGGGCTCGACGGACGGGCTCGCGGGGCCGTCGGCGGACGGGGAGCTTGGCCGCGCGGAGAGGCGCAAGGAGGCGGGGTCGGCCGGAGAGGAGTTCGGCAAAGGGATCGGGCGGCCGGAAGTGGGTCGAGCTCGGGAGGAGCGCAGGGGTTGGTGCTAGGGCCGGCGGTTGGCCGGGGCTGCGGAAAGTTGTGAGGGAGAGGGAAGCTTGGGGAGAATGGGGGAAATAAGGAGATGGGGAAGTTGTGTTCTGTGGAGGGTTTTAGAGAAAGGGAGTAAAGGAGATGAGGTTGTTCTCTGTGAGGAGTTTGGGGTGAAGAGTGGTGATAATGGTTGGGAGTTATAAGGAGATGGAAGAAGTGCTGTAGTGGTGGGAGTGAATATAGGAAAGGGAAATAAGGGGGAGTGGATAAGAACGTGAGTGTATGAGGGAGAGTAGGGAGAGTTGTAGGGGAGTGCTGGTCCTTCGTGGACCAGCTCCAACATATTTTTTTTAATTAATATTATTAATGACCAATCAGACTTAATAGAAAAAGAGAAGGGTTCAGGTCTGGGTTCGGGCTCGGGTCTGGGGTTCGGGTCTGCATCTCAAAAATCCATGTGGATTAATTTAGAAAAATAATTTTAACAATCAAAAATAATAATAATAATTATAATAAATATAATAATAATATAGAATACTAATATTAATTTATTTAACAAAAATTGGGTTTCACAATTGTCCTCGATATGATCATGGATTTCAGCTTCATTGTTCTCGACCGGATCTCCCCTTTGTTCCCGGGGCTAAGAAACTGGATCTAGGTTGACAGAAAATTCCCTGGAGCTATCAACATTTTCTCTCTTCTGAAAATCTTCAATTGTTTGATCTTCAAAGAAGACCACATTTCTGCTTCTGACAATCTTCTTATTGACAGGATCCCAGAGTATGTAGCCGAACTCTTCATGTCCATAGCCAAGAAAAATGCATGCTTTTGATTTGACATCAAGCTTGGACCTCTCATTTTTTAGGAATGTGCACAAATTCTCTATACCCAAACACCTTCAAGTATTGGTAGGACACATTTTTTCCTGTCCATAACTTGTTCGGTACATCACCATTGAGTGGAGCTGATGGAGACAAGTTGATTAAGTGAACTGTTGTCATTAATGCTTCACCCCAGAAACCCTTTGGCAGCTTGGAGTGAGATAACATGGTTCTGATCCGCTCAACGATCATTCTGTTCATCCTCTCTGCCAAACCGTTGTGTTGAGGGGTCTTTGGAACCGATCTTTCATGTCTGATCCCATTATTCTTGCAATAGATTCTGAAGTCTCCTATGTACTCTCCACCATTGTCAGTACGGATGCACTTCAGAGTCGTACTAGTCTTACGTTCAACGCTGGCATGAAACTGCTTGAACACATCAAAGACTTGATCTTTGGATTTGATTGCATATGCCCATACCTTCCTGTAATGATCATCAATGAAGGTGACAAAGTATCTTGCACTACCAAGAGTGTTAGTAGTCATAGGCCCACAAACATCAGAGTAAACAACATCCAGTACATTGGATTTTCTAGTTGCAGCCTCATAATGAAATGAAACTCTATGTTATTTTCCAGCCAAACAATCAGTGCAAGGTTCAAGAGGTGTACCTTTCGACTTCAGCCCGATCAATACCTCTTTTTTGGCTAGAATTTTCAATCCCTTCTCACTCATATGACCCAGTCGCTTGTGCCATAACCCAATCGTTGATCCTGATTGGTCGATTGCTGCATTAACATACTGATTGTTGATCTTAGCATATGTCATAAAGAGTATGTTCTCCTTCTTCCCTCTAGCAAGCACTAGGGAGTCTTTGCTGAGTTTTCATTTGCCTCCACCAAACACATTGGTGTAGCCTTCATCATCCATCATGCCAGTGGATATCAAGTTGAGACGCATGTCTGGAACTTGTCTCACATTCTTGAGAATCAAGGGGCAGCCAATGTTGGTCTCAAGAGCTATTTCTCCTTTTTCCACAATCTTGAAAACTTTTTCATTTCCCATCCTCACATTTCCGAAGTCTCTGCTTGTGTAGGTTGTGAAGAATTCCTTTCTGGAAGTAACATGGAATGATGCACCAGAATCTACAATCCAGCATGAATCTTGAGAGGTTAGATTAACCAGACCATCATCACAAATGATGATTATCTCATCGCCTTTTGAAGCAGTGGCAGTTATGTCTTTGGCTTCATTCTTCTCATTTGATTCATTTCTCTTTTCCTTTTTGAGTTTTCTGTATCCTCTTTTCATATGACCCTTAAGGCCACAATGAAAGCATTCTATCTCCTTTCTTGGTTTGAAAGTGCCTCTGGAATGATCTTTTGGCCTGCTTTTGGAGCGGTCACAGTTGTGGAATTTTCTTTGATGAGTTCTTCCACGATTCTCAGAAACAAGAGCATCTGACTTGATTGTTATGCCTTGTTCTTTCCGCCTCATTTCTTCATTCAATAAACTATCCTTCACTAAGGTTAAAGTGATGACGCCTTGAGGAGTGGAGTTGCTTAAGAAAACCACAAGTGTGTTCCAACTATCCGGCAACGAGCTGAGTAGCAAAAGTGCCAATAGCTCATCTTCCAGTACCAGTTTCATGGTTGAGAGTTGATTTACCAACTCTTGGAAATCACTCAAGTGTTCAGAAACACTTCGTTCGTCTTTGTATTTCAGGTTCACCAAACGTCGAATGAGTGACATTTTGTTTTGAGGAGTCTCTCGCTCGTACATCGATGCTAAATTCATCAACATTTGATGATGTAGTGCCACGTTCCGCTCAGTCAATCGGAGGAATCGAAATGTCGACGGCGTTCAGACTTAGCCTAACAACGGCTGCTCGAAGACATCGCTCGGTCAAGGCGACCGCTCGCTCAGGTGGGGTAGTTTCGGTGAACTTGCCTTATCTTAGCCTTCACCTAATAAATCGCACGTTTTCAACTTGCACAATAGGCTTGCTAATAAAGAGACGAATCCACATAGCTAAGGGAATAATCCCGACGGGTCAAAATGTGTTAGAACATGAAAAAAGGTCCCAGGTCTGCTTAGAAGTCGGCTCAGCGTGCTTTGAAAATGACACTCGTTCCTTCGTCCCGTGGCTTGGAAGAAGGAAAAGTTGGTATTCGTCACAAACTATGAGTTAGCCTAAGTCATAGGCGTCGCCCGCGTAGATGCTCGATAGAGATGCACATTTTCTCGAATGCAAGGCTCGGCGTAGCCTTGATCGTCCCACGAGCTAAGTTGTATCGTACGGCTTATGGATTAAGTCTAGGTACCCAAAAGAATTTGGGTGTTCAAGTTAAGCGTATGCACGGTCCCACAGTTCTACGGCTGCATATAGCCATTTGTTCCCACGGTCTTAAGGCTCGTCACATAGAGTATGAGATGGTCCCTCTGTTGGGAGTCTCTCGTTCCTATGCACGTTAAGAAGTATGAGGCGGTCCCTCGGTTGGGAGTCTCACGTTCCTATGCACGTTAAGAAGTATGAGACGGTCCCTCGGTTGGGAGTCTCACGGTCCGATGCGCGTTATGCAAAGTGTGGTTCAGAGCACGAGTTGCTAAGTATAGTTCAAGTCGTACCAACAAATTAGGCCATGCATTTACGTGAGTCTAGATGTCTCGTAGGTGCGTGGTCATAGGACAACTTGTCGACAAGGATTTCTGCCTAGACTGGTGTGAGCCCTTGACCCGAAATCCCCATTTTACTTATTATTATTTTTCTAAATTATTCATTAAGACACTTATAATTGAACAAATAGGTATATATATGTAATATATACATATAATAGTATCTCTTTGTAAATAATAGGGGAAGGGAAGTGATTTTGTAACTGTCAATTTTGTAAGGGCTAGAATGCAAACTTCTAGATTTAAATTTAAACGACCAGAGCTGAATTCAAATCCTTTGATCAAAAGATTTCGAATCCAGCTCTGGATAGGAGAGAAGATATTCGATCTGATCCTCCCCACCCTCCAAACCATAGTATAAATTCAAGGGAGCACCATGACCCTGCCTTTCCCGAACCCTAATCCCTCTGCCGATAGTTCCTTACTCTGCATCGAAAGACTTTTCGAAGTTTCGAAGCAACTAGCTTTCGATAGGTAATGTCCTGACCACCATAGCTTTGATTCATTGAATTGATTCATAGATAGGCTTGCAATTGATGTTTTTAAATCAACATAGGATTAGAGAAATAGGTGTTCGACTGAATGTCCAAACCAAGGGTTTATGAGTTGCATTCATGCCTCGAGCATGAGATGTTGATGGTGCGGAAATCCCATGTCCTGTTTTGGGTTGACCAATGCTTACATACCAAGAGCATTGATGGGAACAAGGGGTATTAACAGGAACAGTCTTGACATCAGGATGTACGCTGGGTACTTGAGGCCACCCTGACTCTGGATATCTTGTGTTGCCATAATAGACAATGGGACATGATCTGTGTATGTTGACCTGTGAATGCAGTCCTTCTAGGCTAAATTTTTCCCAGTCCAGACCTTTAATTTCATTATGCAAACTCCTTTAAAGCTTTCAGCCCCTATCCCTATCACCTGCAGGTTCATAAATCAATAACTTTGGTTGTTAGATATATGGGAGTTGGCTATTTTTTAAGCTTTGTGTGTGTACCCTAGAGCATTGGCAGGTTATTCTCTGTTTCTGGAAGGCTTATGAATCCACTTAAGGTCAGGACAGGTAGAGGAGAGAATAGCTTGAGATACCATCTCATTGGTTCAGCCCTTGTCTAATGTCAGTCCATCAGCCACATAGTCGTGTTCAGTCTAATTACTCTGTCCTACATTCAAACGATCAGTCAACATACCATGTTGCAAACCCATATATGCCTATGTTCATTCTCTCTCAATACCATATCAATTCATACATTGTATATCCCTCAGTCCCTGTTTTTGTTCCAGTTCAGTAAGCTCAGGTGAAGCAGTCCCAGTTGCAGGTAAGAGTTTAATTTAATATACCCTGATCATTAGCTTAAGACCTTAACTCAGTTAGACCTATGTATTCAGATCATTGCCTTCACATTATAGTGTATGCATTGCAATACAATTGTCACATGCATTTAGCCTTAGCAAGTGCAACAGGACATTGCCTGGACTGCCATGCTTGGCCTTGATTAGCAGCTGGGGATTTATGCCCTGTAGGAGTATGTGTCTTTGTTATATATGTGAGACTCATGGTATGTCCTGCACGAATGTCCTACAGGTTACATACAGTACATTCACCCTTCATCTTCTGTGGTTGGAATGAATTACACCAAGACATGACCAATATCCCAATTTAACTACTGCAAATTACATACACGATTTTCATTCCATTATTACTATACACTTGTCCATGGCAATACTGGTATTCCATACTCATAGTAGCCCCTACCCCATGTCCTGTCACATTGGCCAAAATTGTTCAGGCCTATGTATAGTTATGTCATGTTCAGTCCTCAAGTCCATACCTGGACAAGGAGGTTGACATGATCAGTCCACTGATTGCAGTTGGCTTTCAGTCTTTCTATTGGTTCTGTCCATTTTGAAATCTTGTTCACTGCAAACCATTAGTTCCACTGCTCTGGGGTATCATGTATGCACTAAAAGTAATATTCAGTTCTCCCAAATTGAACAATCACCAGGTTATGTCTAACGTCAACATGTTCAGACATTAGGTGAACTCTATTGGTTTACTCTAAGGAATGACTCGAGGCACGTATTATATGTTAAATCCAGATTCTGAACTATCTGTTTAAGTTTACTACATAAAGTTGCAGTCTATGGCCATATGGTATCAGTCCCCTGGCATTTCATTGTTTAGAGATCTCTAGACTGAAAGTGAAGATGGGAAGATGAGAGAAGTTAAGAAGGTGATTTATAGAGAGAGAGGTTGAGTGACAATACCAGAGAGAGGATGGGGCATCGACCGGCTGGCGGGATCGGCGGGGGATGGGCTCGAGGCGGAGATCGGGGGAGTGGACGTTTGCAGAAGACATGTTGGATGGGATGTGAGAGAGAGAAGGACAGACGCGCTCGATGGCGTGTTCTGCTGAACTTCTGAGATCTGCGAAATCTCAAATCTCCCGGAGTGAATGAAGGGAGAGGAGCGGGTGCAGGTTCTTAGCCTTTTGGGTGGCCTGGTTCAGACTTTTGGGTGGGCTGAAAACGTGGGCTAAACTTTCTACAAGTAAAAAAAAATTGTCAAATTTTTGGGTGGGCTGTAGCCCACCCTAGCCCGGGCTACAGTTCCGCCCATGTGCGCGGACCCGCAGCAGAAGAAGAGGAGCTTCGCCAGGGCACGCCACCCCCTCGGCCCCGCACCGAGGGCGCCGCCCGCGCCGAGGGTGGAGGCCATGCGGGAGGCACGGGAGTGGCAGAGCTCGCGCCAGAGGACGCGGCCGACGACGGCACGGAGGCGGCGGCTGATGCAGGCGAAGACGGAGACGACGCGGGGGTCGAAGTTGATGGAGCGGAAGACGAGCAGGAGGACTTCCTCGTCCTCGATGCCGGTGTTTCTGGCGGCGGTGTCGGTGCTGCTGCCGCTGCTGCTCGAGGAAGTGGATCCATTCTGCAGAAAGTCTGGAAGTGTGTCTGTGTCCGTGGGGGAACCGTTCTGGTCATCGAGACCGACTAGAGCTTATTTATACAGACAATTCCCAAGGAGAGTTGGGTGTATTGATCTCTAGGAACTTTGTATTGTCCACTTTGTTGTTGACATGTATAGAAGTCCCCCTTTTTTTGGCTTTTTATAAAGGCACTTCACTTTTTGATCAGGGCTAGTCCATTTTAAAATTTTGTATTATTTACAAGTTTGCCATCAAAAATTGATCAGGGATATCCCACTCTTTGGTATAAGTCACTAGTGCAAAAAAGGACTGCCCAATTTTCTGGCAGTCCTACAAACTGAATGGACTGCCAGAAAACTGGACAGTCCTAAGTCACAGCATGTGAAACAAAGGACTGTCCATTTTTTTGGCAGTCCTTACTGTATGTAGGGCTGCCAGAAATTTGGGCAGTCCTTGTTTGCACTAGTGACTTATACCAAAGAGTGGGATAGCCCTGATCAATTTCTTCAATGGCAAACTTGTAAATAATACAAAATTTAAAATGGGCTAGCCCTGATCAAAAAGTGAAGTGCCTTTATAAAAAGCCTTTTTTAACTACCAAATTTAGTATAGCTTAGTAACAAAAATTAGTATTAATAAAAAAAATTATTGGTCTCAAATTTCGTGTTTCAAATTTTCAATTTTATGTGGACACGGTTGGAACACGAAATTTGAGGATAGCATATATTGCTCTGGGTGTGAAAAAATTATTCTACGTGCCAGATTCACCGCGCACCATTCGTCATCAATCGTTAGGTTATATAGAAACATGTGTATGTAAACATTCTCATTCGATCTTAAACACATCGAATAATTTCTTCTAGGTGTGAATGTTTACAAAGTTATCTATAATGTGATTTAAGGTTGGATAAAAAATGACACAGAATATTCATCATAGTTTTGATAGATGAAAAAAATAGACTCATGTCTCATTTGATTTGCGGAATCATCGGATTGGAAAAAAAAAGTGATTATTTTTCTATGTTTGGGTGCCAAATGAATTGAGGAGGAAAGGAAAGAAAAATAATTTCCAATAGAAGAAAAATTAGGAGAGAAAGTGATTCCATCCATCTAAGAAATGAATCATTTTTTCACATTTAAATATCAAAAATGCTATTTGGCTCCCAAAATATTTGAGTGATGTTATCTTCCATTATGTGGCATATGACATAGCTGCTGACATAGCAGCTGACATGACAAAATTTAATATTAAAATTAAAATTAATATTAAATTAACATGATAATTAATATTAAGATTAACCTTAACATTAAAATCAACCTTAACATTAAAATCAACATTAACATTAATATTAAAATTAATCTTAACATTAAAATTAATATTAACATTAACATTAATATATTAATATTAATATTAATATTAACATTAACATTAACATTAATATTAATATTAATATTAAAAAAAAATTAAATATTAACATTAATATTAATATTAATATTAATATTAATATTAATATTAACATTAAAAATTTTTTTTGGATAATTAATGTTTTGGGTTAAAATTTTGGAAACTAGTCACACGAGTACTCATAAGGAGGACTAGATCCGTATCCGACACGTATTGGACACAATATTTCTTCGACGGTCTAAAAATATATGTTTTCTCACATGCCGCCCATAAAAATAAGAATGACTACAAGGATCAATTTAAGAATATTATTTACCGAATTTAACACTCCCTCTTAAAGTGTCGTCACGAACGGGGCTCCGAAAAACCTTGGCAAAAAGGCACGGTGAAGAGGTCGTCAGGGATTATTTTTATGTTTGCACTGGGGATGGCATGTCTTAGTGCATTTAGATTGACAATGTCATGTCTGATATGTGTCCGACACGACACGGTATGGACACCGCACCTGATATTTTGGAGTAAAAGTGCGCAAAATTTGAACTTTTTCGCATAAATATTCAACAACAAAAATTAAACAATAAAATGAGGAAGGTAACGGTGAACTGTGCCTCGTTTTTTTTTAAAAAACAACTGGTTCAACTGACATCGATCTATTAGTTTTATGGTTATTTATGTCAATACTAGATTCAGCAAACTAATTAACAAGGGGATGTAGCTTAGATGGTAGAGTGCTCTGTTAGCATGCGAGAGGTTCGGGGATTGATACCCCGCATCTCCATTTAACTATTTTTTAAAATATTTTTACCAGCACCAGTAGCCCCACTATCGGGTCGGGTCCGCATAGTTCTAGACCCGGACCCATCCAAGTTTTAAGACTAGACTCCACGCCCATTGGACCAGGTATTTCACTTTGCTATATATACTTTTGTATATGTACTATTTCATACTTTATAAATAAAAAAAAAATTTAATTCTATAAATTTTACCATCCAAACTTTTCAACTCCTTATCCTAAATTTCACTTTAGTTTGTATTTTATAATAGTTTAAACACGATTGCTATTTAATTACGTGTTTAATATTAATCTTGTTTAAAATTATTTCAAATATTTTATTAGAGATCGATAATTCTGATGCACCCAACCCAATTCGAGGACTTGGATAATTTTCTATTCCTCCGAGCTCGGTATTGGACTTCATATGTTGAACCTCAGGTCGAGTCGGGCTCGGGCTTGGACTAGGCTTACGATTCATCGGGTTGGGCTCAGGTTTTGCTCAAACCCGACCCAACCCGCTCAAATTGCACCCTTAAGCTAAGCCCTTGCATGAAATAATTCATAGTCAATGTGAGCTTCGCCATCCTGAAAACTAGGAATCACGGTAAGACCAACTGAGCTGGGAGCAGGGACGGTCCTGACCCAGGACAGACAGAACGACGATCCAGTTAAAGGGCCACAAATATGGTTGTATCTAAAATAGTATTATTATCTATCATTGACCGTCTTTAACACAAAATAGTTGTTATGTAGTGGTTAATATATTAATCTTGTACTTTAAAGATGCTTAGTATAAACCTTTGTGACAACATTTTTTTATTTTAGTTTCTTAATTTTTTTATACATATTATGTATGAGTCCATTTTGAAAGTTTACCTTCCCCGTGAGAGGGAGGAGTGGATGCTGATGTAGAGTTATTACATGTCACGACCCGATCCCGACTAATTGGGTCGAATCGGATCATGTCCAGCCTGCACCGTTGTTGAGACGGCGGCAGTAAGCTGTTCCATTAGCAGGTAACCACAATAATATCTATATTTGTCACAACTCAATATTCGAAAATTTAAAACTTTATTAAACATTGAAATAAATATAACTGGAAGTAAATGAACTGAATTAAATACTGAATTCAAATAACAGAATTTTTCAAAAACAACAATCAAACTGAAAACAGGAAAGTCTAGCTAAGCATTCGGCTCATTGGCCTCAGTTCCTGCGTCCTCCAAATGGGACTCTGGCAGCACCACGGGGTACAGAACCGGGTCGTAATAGCTGTTGATTAACAACTCAGCATCCTCAATATCCCCTAAAAATGTATCTCCAGTCAGGAGGGAGCAAAGTACAATTCATGCTAATTCGACAATTAAAATAATAATAGAATCATGCAATTTTTAAACAAATTGAAGTAACTAGCAGTTAAAAACATTGTGATTTGAATAGGCAATGAATATGACCGGCTTGGGTTGTACAGTTGTATCCTATTGATATTATATGGCTTATCCCCGTGTGTAAGAGGGGTAAGCTAATACAGTTCTAAGTTATTACTTTGGATATGGTCATAATCATTACACTATTCCCCCAGTACCCAACAGTCAATCAGTCAGTGCTCTCAGAGAGAAAGTTCCGTGTTGCATCGTGGTTTAAATTTGCAGTAAAGCGATTATTAAATAATTGTAAACTAACACAAAATGTACTTGCCTTGGTTGACTGGATTTGAAAGGTTAAAGACTTCGAGATGGAAATTAGACTCGTCCTCGAAATCCTACATTCAAGAAGTTTGACACAGATACCAGAGTTACCATGCTAACTATGCTAGTTGCAATCTCTAAGTTGTGTCCTAATCAATTTTAATCTTTATTTACACGATCACAAACAAATCCATTATCGGGTGCGTTGTAATGAATTACGAGGGAAAGATCAATTTAACCTTTATTTTGGAAAAACTCGCAGTTACCAATTTAATTGGTTAAAACTTTGTATTTTCGTAATTATATATATAAAACTAAATTTCTTGTTTAATGAGAAAACATGATCTTTGTTTAAAATATTACAAACTTGTAAATTTTAATGTGAGAGAAATCTTATTAATTTTCTATATCAAAAATATTATTTATTTTAGTTTTACGCGTCTACGCTAAAAAACCAGCAAAACCAGAAAATAAAAGAAAAACTACGCTACAATATTTACAGGCCACAGAGATAGGAAATAAAAAAGCTGGGCTTATGCCCTTACGAATTATTTTACATAAATTAAAATAAGAAGAAATATTTGTTTGTTATAAAATTATCCTATAATTTAATTATAAAAAAAAGATAATAATTAAAATAAATTTAATAGCGAGTCTCAGATATTGGTCCAATCGTCATATAGGCTAATGCCTCAACGTCCGGGCGAAACCGGTTTCGTTTGCACTTAGCCAGGGCCCATTGACCAATACGGTCATCGCCCAAAATCCAAAATAATATTTTTTTTCGAAAAATCATTTTAAAATTATATAATTAAATTTATAGAAAATCCGGCAGCACTTCCTCTATTTTCGGTCACCCAAAAACTGGGAAAATGTGCCATAATTACCTGCAATTATCCCAAACCAGGGAAATCCAATTTATATATATAATAATCAAAATCATCTCCCAGTATTAATTCGAAAAATCCGAAACTATTCGGAATTCCGAAACCACTCCAAAACATTCCGAAAAAGAAATCAGAAATTCTAAAATAATTCCAACCATCAGAACACTTCTGAAAAGTTCTGGAAAACCCGAAAACTTAACAAACTATGAAAAACCACAGAAACCAAATCCAACAGTGGTTCCGACAATTCCCGGAACCAAGCACTAACCGAAAACCGAATTTTCGAAGAAAATTCGTAGACCAAATCTCATCATAGACACGGGAGAGACGAACTACTGTGACTATTCAGAAATTACACAAAACGACATAATCGAAGGGATTGCCTCGGACTCGGGACACGCGAATCCGCGGAAACAAACTCGAATCGAATCGAACCACGTCGAAAGCACACGCAGGTACCGGCCACTCGGGACGGGGCTACGTGCGGACGGATCGGGGCTGCCGGGGGTGGCAGCGGTTGGAAAGGGGCGCCGGGCTGGGTCGCACGCGGGGTTGGCGCGGGGTGGGGGAGAACGGGGGCGGCGGGAGAACGTCGGGGCGGTCGGAGAACGTCGGGGCGGGCGAAATTTGCCGCGGGGTCGGCACTCGGGCGGATCGGGGGCGCTGGCTGGAGGGGTGCTGGCTGGAGAGGTCGGGTGGGTTTGCTTAGGAGGAGGGAGAGAGGAGTTGCTGTTAGGGGGCTGGTGGTGGTGGGTTGTCTTTAATAGAAGAGTTTGGGAAAAATACGTGGAGGAGAGGAACAAATGAGTGTGTGGAGGAAGTTGTGTGGAGGGAACATTTGAGAGAGAAGGGGGCTTCTCCAACGTGGGTGACTGTGTCAGTCGGGGGTTTAGAATTAGGATTAGTATATATATTTTTTTGTAAAAGAAATCAGGATTTTCAAATAAAATGGAGTGGTTCCAATTGGGTTTCGGGCAGTTGGGTTCGAACTGGTCCAGGATCGGGTCAGGTCGGCAACAAAAATCCAAATAAATTTTAAAATTAATTTTGAAACCATAATATAATAATAATAATAGTAATAATATTATAATAATATTTATACATTGTAAATCAAAAACTGGGTTCACAATCTTCCCTCCTTAGAAAATTTTGTCCTCGAAATTAAAGTCAGGGTTAGGGGTTACCTCAAGTCTCAAACAGATACGGGTACTGCTCCCGCTATCTGGTCTTCTCGCTCCCAGGTCGACTCGCCTCGTGAGTTGTGCCGCCATATGACTCTAACTATCGGCGTCACAGAGTTTCTGGTTCTTTCTCTCCTCTGTCAATATTGCCACTGGCTTCTCTGGCACTGTAAGGCTGGGTCCAATTTCCAGCTCCGAATGGTCCAAGATGTGGCTCGGGTCCGGGATGTAGCGTCTCACTGCGAAATATGGAAGACGTTGTGGACGCCTTCGAGACTTGGGGGTAGAGCCACCCGATAAGCCACTTCTCCAATCCTGCTGAGTACTTCAAAGGACCAATATACCTGGGACTCAGCTTTCCTGCTCTGCCGAAACGGATGGTTCCTCTGGTAGGAGAGATCTTCACAAACACACTGTCACCTTCTTCAAACTCCAAAGGCCGTCGACTGCTATAGGCCAACTTCTGTCTGTCCTGGGCTATCCTGAGCTTGTCTCTGATCATTCTTACCTTCTCTGCTGCATCGGTCACCATCTCAGGTCCAAGCAATACTCGTTCTCCAACGTCGTCTGTCACGACCCGCACCCTAGAGTTAGGGTACGAGAAGTGGGTACGTCCAGCCTACGCGTAGTGTCGACGGTAGAACGCTGTCCTAGGTCTCATACTAACAGTATAAGGCTAAACAGTTTATACTCCCCGAATGGGGTGACATAGCAGGTACAGACTCAATCACATCTAAGGTAGAGCATGATAAGGACAGATAAAACATAAAATCCAAAAGAGGTACAACAGAGAGAAATCTAAGTGTCTAAGATACACAAATCCAGAAATACATCTCAAATCTCCAAACTCAGATACAGTAATCCATAAAGTAAATAACTCCAGACAATTGAAATAACTATCTAAACAACCTCTAATGTGTCTCCTCTAGGCTAGCAGTCAATCTCCAAGCTATCTAAAATTTATCAACGGGTCCAGTCATGACAGGAGCGAGTACAGTACATCTCAACAATATCATAACAGGTTAGGAAATATAAACATGCAGAGAGTAAGATACAGGATCTGAAGAAATAACATGATGAAAAAGAGAGAGACTGTAAGTAAATAGCTACAATATATAGAGAACTATCAGTGACTAGTGATTCAGAGCACAAGATGGTTATGTAAACGGCACGATGTTGTACACGAGTAATCTACAGAGGTTGTACACGAGTAATCTACTGGATTGATTACATAACCACTTCTACTCCCCGCCCCAATCAATACACAAGGATCAAGCTAAGTTATGTTATTGCACACGAAGTATAGTCGCACACGAGATCATGTGAATACATGAATATACATGATTTCACACGATTTGTACACGAATGTCACGAATACAAGGAGTACACGATGCTCACAATAAAGTACATGAATACGAATACCCGATGTATCCGCTAAGGGGATAACATCGCACAACAAGATCCATATAGTACTAATACGTGTTTCCAACGTGTCAGTATCATGTAAAGTAATCTAAAGCAGAAAATATAATCCTAAACAAGATATGAAATGATCAGAGAATGTACTCGCCTGATATCTGAATGTCTAAGGTAAAGATACTGTCCGAGGAGAGGTGTCTGACTCCTAATTAGAACAACACAAGTCACAACATGTCCAGAAGGGTAATATAAAGCACTACAATGCATTCTACATGAATCTAGGTCAAACTAGGCCAAAGTCAACCCTTGGTCAACTCTGGTCAACTGTACTAGTCAAACTAGGTCAAACTAGGTCATGTCCTAACCCAGCAAGTCTTACTAGGCCTAACCAAGACTATCCTAGCAAGCACACATCAATACAAGGCTATACAAGCCAACATACACCCAACTCTATATAGCATGCAATTATTCAATACTCAAATAGGCAAGAATTCACATTGGATATACACTAGGTAATCTATTACTTTAAGCTATATATGTCTACACATATACACATGCATATATTGGTATTCAACATTAGGTCTATAATCATGGCATTTCAAATGGTTATATAAACTTATATATTACAACACAATATGCTAACATATATATAATATACATACATAGCTAAGTTAACGATATTCATAAATACTTATTTAAGAGGCTATGTGTGTGTGAACATGGCAAAGGGGCAAGTGGGTTAAATGGGCATACATAGTGTATACATATCAAGAATGTCAAAGTGTAAGTGAACAAAGTGTCAAGTGTGATAGTGTCAACATAGTGTAAGGGTACATGAGGTAATATAGGATTTGTGTTAACATAGAACATTACATCTCATTAACTTGTATATTGCATATATTACATCTATTATTACATTACATTCATGCTTGCATTCATTCATCATTCATTATTCTCTTGCACTACTATATGCACCATACATTACATACTATGGAACCTACATATTCATTACAAGCATACTTATACATGCTTACATAGATAGGATACTTACCTCATACATATTTATTTAACCATTTACTCATGCTTGCATTCTCTATTTAATTACATAATATATATACATTAACATGGGTTAAAATCAAATAGAACATTATATTACACACAAGGGTGCACAAAATGCATATGCCGAATAGTAACTCCTACTAATAATCAATACTGTACCATCTCAGCATGAATTAAAATCTAGGATTAAAGTAATTATAGATCTATGTGTTAGCTTTTCGAAACATCAAACGGATCGCGTTTTCGTTTCCGAAAACTCCGGAATCGCAAAAACACCGAGAACGCATTTGTCTTTCGTACAGCTGACACTCAAATAATTCCTAGAAAGTTACAGAAAGAATTAGGCCTATTAATACATGTTTTTGGAAAGCTAACTTCAATACGCTTCTTTTAAAAAAACGGAAGATTAAACCGAGCTTTGAGCTAGAAGTTATGACATTTCTAAGTTAGGGCTGAAATTAAAAACGTGGATAAAAATATGACGGGTTTAGATAGTTTGAGCCAAAAGAATACACAATATATCCTAATTATCCACAACAATAATGACAATAATAATATGAGGAACCACACTGAAAAACTTGATTATATAATCATCATGAACCATTTATTACATATATAAATATAGATACACTCTCATTACAATATATATATATATATATATATATATATATATATATATATATATATATATATATATATATATATATATATATATATATAATACACAAATCTATATATGTAACATGAACACATCTATAAGAGATACATGAATGAAATGTAAAGTACTCAAGAACACATCTCTACATATTCAAATCTGAGATTTAATATGAATTAATTCATTTAATCAATATTTTAAATATAAAGTATGTCCATGTTTGGGGGTTTTCCCATGAACACAAGACACAACAATAATACAATAGAAATCCCTAAAGGACACATAATGGACACAAGAGGACACAAAATAGGGACACAACAATGGGGTCATTCCTATGGTTAAAACTTTCCTAAATGCAAAATGGAGAAATAAAAGAGAAGAAAATATTACCTAAAGGAGAGAAAATCCAAGGAGAAAGGCTTCTTCCTTGGGAGAGCTTGAGAGCACTTGGGGAAGAAGACTTCTCAAAGAAAGGAAATGAGATGGGAGTCCTATTAGGGCCGCCCACAATGGTTATCCCCCCTCTCATTGAATATTACAAGTTTGCCCCTCCCTTAGTTACAAGTGTTTAAAATAATTTTGGTTAGGGTTTGGGGGTAAAAGGGTCAAAATAAAAACTCTAAATGGTTAACCTAATAATTAGGATTATGACTAATCTTTCTAACATGACTAATTAAAATATGGGCCATGGCTAACTAATGCATGGTCCAACTAGAGTCTAAGTTACCCCGGGTCCCCGTTACAAGTCGGATTGAGATGAAATTCGAACCCGACTCAAATAATCCCAAAACAATATCATAAATAATAAAATAATATCAAAATAATTCAAAGAGGTCAAATGCAAAATATTCTTAGGCCAGAAATGACATTAAAATATATAATTACATGGTTAGGCTCTAGGTCAAACAGTCTCTAGGGTTACACTAGCAAAACGTCAAAACCACAAGTCATTAATTTAAATAATTTTAAAATAATTTAAAATCACCAAAAATCATATCATAAATTAAATATCATTATTAAAATAATTATAAACACGAAATTTTGAAATTACCCTCATTTAAAACTGGGTGCTACAACTCTACCCACCTTAAAAAATTTCGTCCTCGAAATTTAAGATCGATAGTACTCCTTCTAGAGCCTCTAACCTACCCAATATCTAAGGTAACACTTCCTAACACTGGAATAATAAACGACATCTAAATAGTGTCAATCTAGGAATACCTCCAACACTGCTCTGCTGTACGGCGGTAATGGAACTTCAATAAAATATGGACTGGAACCTATATCCAAGGGACTGGACCTATTTTAAAGTGGTCTTAACTAAGGATGAAAAGGAACTAATCATAGGCTATAGGTATGCTCAAACTATTATCTTCTAACCATCTATTAATACATTCTATTACCATAGGAACGATGCATTACTGAGACATATAGGCCCCTATCTCTCATAACACATTTATACTCACCAAAAGACTAGTACATCCTATCAAGGCTGATACTATAATCTCTCATAAATCTCATAAGCTACATGTTTATAGACACACATCCCCACATCAAGGACTAACCTATATATCTACAACTGACACTAATAGGGTAATGTCCCTATTTCCAACAATCAAGGTATAAATTTTTTATCTAAATCATGCAATTTGAAGGAATAGTATACAAGGTCAGGGCATACCGTAGCAGTTGGAAGTCTCACCTAGGTACACAAATCATTCTAAGTCAAAACAGTACTATGGTATCAACACACAAACAATCTAGGGTGTCCTAATTGGGAAGGTAAGGGAACAACAATCATCAAGGTTATAGGGCTGTCTACCATCTTATATAAAAATTGGTCATTAACAAGCAACTAAGAAATTATTAAAAGGTTACTATTCCATAAAATGGCAAAAATTGAAAATTTAGGCACAACAAATCACAATAGATTTTTGTCTTGACACGATCTAAGTTGATCAATTTCGGGATAAAACGAGATTTGGCAAGAAGGAAAATCAATGAAATCAAAGATAAGCACGAGCATCCAATGATGGAGGTTCAGGTCATGATTAAATTTAATTCGACTGAGTACGAATACGAGGTTCATAGGCGATGAAAAGATTTCAAGAGAATTGTCAAGGCTATCGCGAATGAGACTCTAGGGTCAGTTCAACTATGTCTCCTTTCTCGTAGATTGATACATGAAAAAGCGAACCAAAGTACAATAGGTTGATCAGACCATCATGTACCGGTTCTGATTAGACAATATGTTAGGGTGGCCACCCAATAAAATATGTCATGACCAAGCTCGAAAATAGATAAGCTTGCAAAACTAAGGCTAATTTAGCAGCACAAGATATAGGGTGGTAATGATGAAAGGAATTACATAGTCCATCTTTCTTAACCAACGGGTCAAGTAATCAGATAAGGTACAAGGTTAGCATCTAAGGAAACAAGCAGAACACCATCACAAGTCGGGTCGAAAGAATTGAGTCAAGGCTGGATTTCTAATTAAAATAAGAAGAAATTTAGTATAATGTAGAGGTTATAGTTTAGCCAGTTGACCAGAAAATCATATCAAGAAAATAGATTACAAGAAGACGGGTTTTAGTGGGACATGATATACCTACACGAAGGTGAGCTCGTCTAGGTCTTGCATATAAATTTGTTGGAGGGTAACAGCTAGTATTACATTCGAATATCAAAGTCACGATAAGGAACGTCAAGGATCTCAATTAGAAAGTGGGAGTTCAAGAGGTGGTAATTAATGCACAAAAATAATAAGATCGAGTTAGTCATCTGCTTCTGATACTCTTAAGTTCATCTGGTCATAACTTGCCAATCATATCTTTACCTCACCAGTCTCCATATGAAAATTTAACCTTTACTTAAACCCTTACCATGACTACTGTAGGCAATTCCAATTTCCAAACATCACTCTTGAAGCACAGCCCTCACATTTAGGAATCAACATTAACATTTATTTAAATTTCCAAGTTCTTTCACCTTGTCTTAAATTTGACCCAAAACCTCTAAATCCCGTTTACGAATTCCTTGAACTTGTTCAAATTGTTCTCCTCGTATTATTTAATTTAAATCTCTAGGCCTTACAAAACTTATCTTCTATCATAAAATCAACTTCCGTATTTTTTTCGATATACACCCTTGAATATTATTCTCCTAAAAATATTTCACAACAATCTCTAAACTTCCATAACTTTGTGTTCTCTCTATCCCTAGTCATTTTCTCGCAACATCTTGTTTAATATCCTTATTAAACACAATTACTTTCTTTTCCATTACTAACCTTCTACATAGCCTCAGAGTAAAAGTTTTCCCCAGAATCAATAACCAAGATTTTCTAAGTTTCAAAACTAGGTCGACCTCTGATATCCTCATTAGTTTTGAATACACCTAAACTATCTCATAACCCCAAAATTTCTCTAAATGTAATTGTTTCCAGATTGGCAGTATACATCTCTTTATTCTATTCGAGACCTTTACCATATTTCTATCTCAAGTTTCCATATGGAACACTCCACATTTGATTTCCTTTAGATCATCATAAAATAACCAGTTACGTCTTCTCTGAGCTACATAATTTACGTCACTTCCTTAGCCTTCACCATGCAAAAGATACGAAGATTCAAGAGTTTCGAAGTACATCTGGTAGGGACGACAAGATATGGGTAATTAATGTAATGAGACAGAGTTAAGATAAGAGTAAAGTAAATTAGAATGCAAGAGAATAATGGCGAGAAAGAATAATGAAATATGTTCCTTTTCATCGGTTTAAACGAGAGGAACCCATCAAGCTTAAATTCAATAGCAAGGAATGAGGGTGAATCCAAACAAGAGGAAAAGAATTCAATTGAAGTTCAAAATGAGTTTCTCAGGGGTCGTCCCAGAAATCCCTCAAAGAATCCTAAGTGTGATTGAGTACCTTGGATTTGAAAATATTAATCTAAATACAAAATTAAATCAACAACTACAAAATTTTATCAAAATTATCAACTAATACCAGGATTCAAAGTTCTACAATGAATCCACAAAATTAAATTCAAATCAAGGAAAAAGGTGAATCAAAACAAGGAAAAGGAGTTTAAATCGGAATTCAAAATGAGATTCTCAAGGGTCATCCCAGGAATCTCTCAAGGAATCCTAACAGTGATTGAGTATCCTCTCATCCTAACATCTTAATTTATAATCCTATAGCAGGCTCGTAGTAGTACAACTAAGTCGTTGCGCTACTACGAAATCGTACTAATGCGAATCTCGACCTGTATGGGCCACCACTAAAAACGTGTCATAACCCGCACCCTAGAGTTAGGGCACGAAAAGTGGGTACATCCAGCCTACGTCAGTATCGACGATAGAACGCTGTCCTAGGTCTCATGCATCTAACAGTATAAGGCTAAACAGTTTATACTCCTCGAATGGGTGTGACATAGCAGGTACAGACTCAATCACATTTAAGGTAGAGCATGATAAGGATAGATAAAACATGAAATCCAAAAGAGGTACAACAGAGAGAAATCTAAGTGTCTAAGATACAAATCCAGAAATACATCTCAAATCTCCAAACTCAGATACAGTAATCCATAAAGTAAATACAACTCCAGACAATTGAAATAACTATCTAAACAACCTCTAATGTGTCTCCTCTAGGCTAGCAGGCAATCTCCAAGCTATCTGTAAAATTTATCAACGGGTCCAGTCAGGACAGGAGCGAGTACAGTACATCTCAACAATATCATAACAGGTTAGGAAATATAAACATGCTAGAGAGTAAGATACAGGATCTGAACAAATAATATGATGAAAAAGAGAGAGACTGTAAGTAAATAGCTATAATATATAGAGAACTATCAGTGACTAGTGATTCAGAGCACAATATGGTTATGTAAACGGCACGATATTGTACACGAGTAATCTACAGAGGTTGTATACGAGTAATCTACTGGATTGATTACATAACCACTTCTACTCCTCCGTCCCAATCAATACACAAGGATCAAGCTAAGTTATGTTATTGCACATGAAGTATAGTCGCACACGAGATTATGTGAATACATGAATATACATGATTTCACACGATTTGTACACGAATGTCACGAATACAAGGAGTACACGATGCTCACGATAAAGTACACGAACATGAATACCCGATGTATCCGAAGGGGATAACATCGCAAAAAGATCCATATAGTACTAATCCGTGTTTCCAACGAGTCAGCATCATGTAAAGTAATCTAAAGCAGGAAATATAATCCTAAACAAGATATGAAATGATCAGAGAATGTACTCGCCTGATATCTGAATGTCCAAGGTAAAGATACAGTCCGAGGAGAGGTGTCTGGCTCCTAATTAAAACAGCACAAGTCACAACATATCCAGAAGAGTAATAAAAGCACTACAATACATTCTACATAAATCTAGGTCAAACTAGGCCAAAGTCAACCCTTGGTCAATTCTGGTCAACTGTACTAGTCAAACTAGGTCAAATTAGGTCATGTCCTAACCCAGCAAGTCTTACTAGGCCTAACCAAGACTATCCTAGCAAGCACACATCAATACAAGGCTATACAAGCCAACATTCACCCAACTCTATATAGCATGCAATTATTCAATACTCAAATAGGCAAGAATTCACATTGGATATACACTAGGTAATCTATTACTTTAAGCTATATATGTCTACACATATATACACATGCATATATTGGTATTCAACATTAGGTCTATAATCATGGCATTTCAAATGGTTATATAAACTTATATATTACAACATAATATGCTAACATATATATAATATACATATAGCTAAGTTAACTATATTCATAAATACTTATTTAAGAGGCTATGTGTGTGTATGTGAACATGGCAAAGGGGTAAGTGAGGGTTAAATGGGCATACATAGTGTATACATCTCAAAGAGTGTCAAAGTGTAAGTGAACAAAGTGTCAAGTGTGATAGTGTCAACATAGTGTAACGGGGTACATGAGGTAATATAGGATTTGTGTTAACATAGAACATTACATCTCATTAACTTGTATATTGCATATTACATCTATTATTACATTACATTCATGCTTGCATTCATTCATCATTCATTTATCTCTTGCACTACTATATGTACCATACATTACATACTATGGAAACTACATATTTATTACAAGCCATACTTGAACATGCTTACATTAGACAGGATACTTACACCTCATGCATCATTTATTTAACCATTTACTCATGCTTGCATTCTCTATTTAATTACATAATGTATATACATTAACATGGGTTAAAATCAAATAGAATATTATATTACACACAAGGGTGCACAAAATGCATATGCCGAATAGTAACTCCTACTAATAATCAATACTGTACCATCTCAGCATGAATTAAAATCTAGGATTAAAGTATGTTATAGATCTATGTGTTAGCTTTTCGAAACTTCAAATGGATCGCGTTTTCGTTTCCGGAAAACTCCCGGAATCGCAAAAACACCGAGAACGCGTTTGTCTTTCGTACAGCTGACACTCAAATAATTCTCCAGAAAGTTACAGAAGAATTAGGCCTATTAATACATGTTTTTGGAAAGCTAACTTCAATACGCTTCTTTAGAAAAAATGGGAGATTAAACCGAGCTTTGAGCTAGAAGTTATGACATTTCTAAGTTAGGGCTAAAATTAAAAACGTGGATAAAAATCATGACGGATTTAGATAGTTTGAGCCAAAAGAATACACAAATATATCCTAATTATCCACACAATAATGACAATAATAATATGAGGAACCACACTCACAAACTTGATTATATAATCATCATGAACCATTTATTACATATATAAATATAGATACACTCTCATTACAATATATATATATATATATATATATATATATATATATTATATATATAATATATATATATATATATTATATATATATATATATATACATACACAAATCTATATATGTAACATGAACACATCTATAAGAGATACATGAATGAAATGTAAAGTACTCAAGAACACATCTCTACATATTCAAATCTGAGATTTAATATGAATTAATTCATTTAATCAATATTTTAAATATAAAGTGTGTCCAAGTTTGGGGTTTTCCCCATGAACACAAGACACAACAATAATACAATAGAAATCCCTAAATAACACATAATGGACACAAGAGGACACAAAATAGGGACACAACAATGGGGGTCATTCCTATGGTTAAAACTTTCCTAAATGCAAAATGGAGAAATAAAAGAGAAGGAAATATTACCTAAAGGAGAGAAAATCCAAGGAGAAAGGCTTCTTCCTTGGGAGAGGTTGAGAACACTTGGGGAAGAAGACTTCTCAAAGAAAGAAAGTGAGATGGAGTCCTATTAGGCCGGCCACAATGGTTATCCCCCCTCATTGAATATTACAAGTTTGCCCCTCCCTTAGTTACAAGTGTTTAAAACAATTTTGGTTAGGGTTTGGGGGTAAAAGGGTCAAAATAAAAACTCTAAATGGTTAACCTAATAATTAGGATTATGACTAATATTTCTAACATGACTAATTAAAATGTGGGCCATGGCTAACTAATGCATGGGTCCAACTAGAGTCTAAGTTACCCCGGGTCCCCGTTACAAGTCGGATTGAGATGAAATTCGAACCCGACTCAAATAATCCCAAAACAATATCATAAATAATAAAATAATATCAAAATAATTCAAAGAGGTCAAATGCAAAATATTCTTAGGCCAGAAATGACATTAAAATATCATAATCACATGGTTAGGCTCTAGGTCAAACAGTCTCTAGGGTTTCACTAGCAAAACGTTAAAACCACAAGTCATTGATTTAAATAATTTTAAAATGATTTAAAATTACTAAAAATCATATCATGAATTAAATCATTATTAAAATAATTATAAACAAAATTTGAAATTATCCTCATTTGGAAAACTGGGTGCTATCGTCCCAAGCAAGTGGAGTGCGGCAACGACGTCCATAGAGTGCCTCGAACGGTGTCATACCGATGCTAGCTTGGTAGCTGTTGTTGTAGAGAATTCTACCAAGTGCAAATGGTCTTCCCAAGACCCTCCAAATTCAAGACGCAGGATCTCAGCATGTCTTCTAGCGTCTGGATTGTTCTCTCTGATTTTCCGTCAGTCTGGGGATGGTAGGCGGTGCTGAACTTCAATTGTGTTCCCAAACTGTCATGCAAACTCTTTCAAAAGTGAGAAGTAAATCTAGTATCTCTGTTAGACACAATACTTACCGGAACTCCATGAATCCGGTAGATATGCCGCATGTACAGTGCTGCCAACTTCTCGGTGGATAGACCAACCTTGAAGGGGATAAAGTGAGCTGACTTCGTTAGTCGGTCCATGATTACCCAAATGGCATCTTCCCTCCCTGGGATCGAGGCAGTCCCGACACAAAATCCATTGTTATGTGCTCCCATTTCCACTCCGGAATGTCAAGCGGCTGCAAATCATGCTGGTCTCTGTCTGCTAGCTTTTACTTGTTGACAAATTAAACATCTAGCCACATACCTGGATACGTCTTCTTCATTCGTACCACCATACTATTGTCCGCATATTCCGATACATTTTGTTGGCTCCAAGATGTATGGAATACTGCGACTAGTGGGCTTCATGCATCAGCTCGTTCCTCAGTTCGCCAGTTGGTACGCAAAGTCTCGTACCATTCTTCAGTGCTCCGTCGCTGGCGATTGAGAATCCTTCAAGTATTCCTGCCAGCACTTTTTCTGAGTTTACAAAGCGTCTTATTTTGGAATTGTGCCTCCTTGACTCTGTCCATAAGACTTGAACGTACTTGCAACTGCATCAATGACGATTCAGCTCTTGGTACAATGGCTTCTCTTCCCAGTTTCTTCATTTCTTCTTCAGGCAGTAAATCTCCAATCCAAGCTTTTTATGTCCTTCAGTAAATGACGCTCCTTGGTCAAGAACATTGCCATCGGGTATCGACTAAGTGCATCTGCAACCACCTAAAATAACCCATTTTAGCGACGTCAGGAGACGTCGCTAAATAAGGAAAATACGTCGCTAAAACCAATTTGTGATGTATTTAGCGACGAAAACCGGACGTCGCTTATAGGCAAGTCGCAGATGACACTTTAGTCGCTGAACGTCGCTATTTGCGACGCAGAGTTCATTGTCGTTAGACGTCGCAAAATTAGCGACATATAGCGACGTATCACTACGTCGCCAAAATTGCGACGTAAAGCGACCACTTGCGACGCTGTAAACTTTAATGTCCGTTATAGGAAACGTACCAGACGACGAAAATGCTCCGTCATCGGAATGGAGCCACCACACCACTTACCGGCGCTCGACCGCGCCACCTTGGCCTTCTCAGACCGCTCCTGGTACTGCGCTCGCTGAATCTAGCCTTCATCGCAGTCCACTGCTCTGGCGTAATCCAACCCTGGATCGGCAGTTGGAGCGATCACGATGCTTCTGGTCGTCGATCGCATCACGGATGAGCTTGGCTGTGACGGCAGAAAATTGGCCCTCGATCCTTGCCGCCCGGTGTGGTGGATAGAAATAGGTCCTCTACAAGAAGTAAAATACAAAAGTTGTATAATATACACAAATGATTATTAAAATTTAAAAATAAATAAATTTTTACCTTGAAGTGGGCGAACCAAAAGGCCTCTTATCTGCGGGAGCATCTGAGTAGTTAATCCAAGCCCCACCATAGTTCTGTCTCAGAAATGTTTCCAGCTGTCTCTGTACTGCAGAAGGCCGATATCTATACAATAATAATTTTTCATGAATATATATGTACATATAATCATTTGAGAATATATATAATTAATTAACTTACTTCATAGGCCCGTCCGTCCAAATCTCCATACGCGTCTCGCCCGGGGAGCATGGAGGGTCGCTCTCACCTCTGCCTGGACAGGATCAGTCTGATCGCCGTCCTCCATATGCTCGACGTGGGCTCCCTCCATAGAGCCGTCGACAGGAGGAATGCTGGACGGGGGATCAGGATACTGGACGCGGGATCAGGAAGGCTGGACGACGAGGAGGAGTCGCCAACCTGCTGGAACTGCCCTGTCCCGGTAATGGACCGGGAACAGAACGGTACACTGGCGTACTCGGAGATGAGGATGAGGGTACGGAACTGCCCTCTCCATCCCCAGGCTGAGGCTGACGGGACTGCCTAATGTAAAATCCTCCGCGTCGTCCTCCTGGTCTAGTCATACCTGAGAATAACATATGACAATAAAACAAAAATACATATTTATATGATAGACATCACAGATTTTTGAAAAATATCATAGTCATAAAGTGTCACTGAAGTGTCAATAAAAGTGTCAATAAAGTGTCACTGAAGTGTCACAGATTTATATGATAGAAGTGTCACTAAAGTGTCAAATATGATGATAAAACAAACGTACATATTTAATCCTCTTCTGAAAATTCATCTAGTTCGTTTAGCTCATCTACTTCTTCTTCTCTTCTTCTTCTTCTTCTTCTTCTCTTCTTCTTCCCCTCCTCTACATCTTCACTTTCATCTGCATCTTCCTCTTCAGATAATTCTACTTCTTCTACACAATTAGATGTGTAATAAGGAACTTCCGTCGTGTCCACTTCTATAATATTTGTTACAAGAGGTAGTTCATCCTGTTGATAAGCTATATCGTCAACCTTAAAGGTATTTCTAGCTTTGGTCTTACATACTGCCCACCAGTCCGACCTTGTTGTTCCCCGTTTAGGATAACTTGTAAAGTACACGAGCTGAGCCTGACTTGATAGGACAAATGGTTCATAGGCTGATATCGACGCCGATATTTTATATCAACAAGATCGTGCTTGTCTACTTTCCAACCTTGACCTTCAATCGGATCGAACCAATCACACCTAAATAACACAATCTTAGCAGGCTCTATTCCATAACTATATGTCAGCTCCACGATCTCCCATAGCACGCCATAGAAATCGTTGCCCGCATCAACATCTTTGTAGTTTGAAGATATATCACAAACAGCTGTTTTTGGTGGAGTCGAGATCCACAAAGTTGTCTCTGATTGGGCAAGTTGTTGACTTGAACCTAAACCCATTAACACAGTAGCTTAGCCATATTTTTGCAGCATAAATTGGTCCCTTGGCTAGCATTCTAATAGACTCATTCTCAAGTCTTGCGTATGGCGATCGACCTAAATACCATAAAAGAAGCAATTAAGCTCATTCTTAATCAAGTGCATATACAGAAAGGTAATTACAGAGTTCTCAAGTCTTACATATGCACTCAACCGTGATGGAAAATAACGCCTCATTTTTGTTCTAGTTCTTCTTCTGTTATGTGTGGCCTACCTGACCTCACATCATCATTAAATATGCTGAAAACAATATTGTGCAATTAATAATAGTATCATTCTCAATACTATTAAAATAATATAGACGTATTATTTACTTACCCCTCCAGTTTCTCTACTTCCTCCTCGTCGCAGTTGAGTAATACATACACCTGAGCAGCCCTTAGCTCATCATCGTTCAGATATCTTTCTTCATCTTACCCGATGGCTTTCCTGGAGCATTGAATACCTTCAGTATTATTACTTTCATGATCTCCCTCGTCGTTTCTGGAAGCTCTCGTTTTATTAGTTGCAACATGAGGCTTGAAATACATCGAACAAAAGTTTGTAATCTCCTCGAGAACATAGGCTTCACAAATAGAACCCTCGACCCCTGCCTTATTTTTATCTTTCTTTTTAGGTGATTCAAATATCGCTCGAACGGGTACATCATCGATATTCGACGGGTCCACCAACACGTGCCTCATAGGATAGATGAATCGGCAAATGCTCCATAGAGTCGAAAAATCCAGGAGGAACACCCTCTCTAGCTTGCATAGTGTTACCGCAATGTCCTTCTCTTGCTTTTCTAGACGATCAACGAGCAATTTCTTAGAACAAAGATCCTGATCTCCGTCAATGGATCCTAAACTGCCTGCGGTAAGAATTCTCGAAATGCAATCGGAATTAACCTCTCCATGAATACGTGACAATCGTGGCTCTTCATACCCGTCAATTTGTTTTCCTTCGGATCGACACATCTTCTCAGATTTGACACATATCCGTCTGAAATTTTAGGCCCTGGATCCACCAACAAAGTCTCACTTTATCCTCCTTGTCCAGCGAGAAAATTGACTTCGGCAGGAACTGTTTTCCATTCTGCTGTATCAAATGCAACGCAGGGCATTTGCATATTTCTTCTAAGTCCAACCTGGCCTTGGGATTGTCTTTCATTTTTCCTTTACGTCCATCACAGTATTAATTATGTTATCAAACACATTCTTCTCAATATGCATGACATCAAGAAGGACATTGCGGTAACAATACCTTAAGTTGGTACCCTTTACCTTATCGCTATTGGTACCCTTTACCTTATCGTTATTGTACCCTTTACCTTATCGTTATTGGTTAACAGTCAATTCAATTTCAATTATTCAAGGGAATCAGTTGACATTCAGTGGATTTATCTCAGGAATAGGAAAACCAATCTCAGTCCTATTTACAATTTAAGAAAATGAAATCTACAAGACTGTTACTGAAATAGACCACCTGTTGACTGATACAAGAATACCTATCATCAAAAGCCCAAACTCGAGCCACACTCCAAACACTGACCCATTTGTGAAAATAGGACTGAACCTGTGTGGCATGGACTGATGCATGGTAGGTAGGTGACTAGACACTTGATGTTAGGGACTGATACTCAAGTATTTAGTCAAGTGACCTCAGGAACTGAACTCATATTAATAGGGGACTGAACTAACCAATAAGCAATTTGGGGGCTGAATAATTGATTCAAAACTGATTTAAGGACAGGCTGGACATCTAAGTTGATAACTAATATCGATGTGTAAGGGTGGAATGAACTTAAAAGGTAATCCTTCAACCAAACAATACCTAATCTATATGTCAGTCATGGGACTGAACAACTGAATACAAGACAAATAATAGGACTGGAACTAAATAAATGCCTGGACTGATATGAAGAGATAATATGGACTGCAATAAACAAACTGATACACATAGTTGATACCAAATGGATATGGGACTGATCATTAAACTGTGGTAATCCCCCAAACTGGACTGTACAGTGGTAAATGCTAACATGTGGATCAAATGTGGACTGTTCAAAGCTCACTGACTGAACAAAGCTAAGGGATTGAATCGATATAAAGGCAATGGACTGGCCTACTAAGAGACTAACAATGTATACATTCACACTTACAAACTTGAGTCTATATATATATACAATGACTGGACAGCCATACATGGTTGATCACATATGGAATAAATAGCCCACACAAATACACACCCACAGTCCACTTAAACCACAAATCCCCCAATCAATATAACTACTTCTTATACTCTTGTATGCTAGATTATCATACCAATGCTAAAGCTATAGCAAAGCACTCCTAAACTAAAGGTTAAAATTTGAATTTAGAGCATTGATGCTCTTTGAGTCATTTTGACAAACACTTGGCGTGCATATCAGTGTCTGTGTGTGTGTGTGTGTGTGTCTGTGTGTGTGTGTGTGTGTGTGTGTGGTATGTGTCCGTGTCCGTGTGTCCGTGTGTGTGTGTGTGTCCGTGAGAAGGAGGAGGAAGGAGAGGAGTTAGGTTAGGGTTTACCTGAGGAAGAGGAGGAGGAGGTCGGATTGGGGAGGAGAGCTCGAGGAGGAGGATCTCGAGGAGGAGCTCGCGAGGGGGAGGGAGTCGCCGGGGGGGGGGAGGGGGTCGCCGGGGGGGGGGGGGTCGGGGGGGGGGAGGGCACTGACAGAGGGGAGGCAGTCGCCGGGGGGAGGGGGTGGGGGAAATTAAAATTTTCGGGTTTTCGAGTGAGAGTGAGGAGGAAAGAAGGCAGCGGCGTGCCCTAAGTAAAATAACTTAGCGACGTCACGTGTTGACGTCGCTAAACGTCGCAACCATGGCGACATATACTTATAATATGTCGCTGAACGTCGCTATTCAGCGACGTAGTATACTCCTGTCGCAGAACGTCGCAAGCCAGCGACGTTTTACGACGTGTTTATAAAAGTGCTACTGGCGACGTAATTTCTTACCGTCACTACATTATGTCGCTATTTGATGATATTTTAGTAGTGAACAACATTAGCCTTACCCGGATGATACTGCAGGTTGATGTCAAAATCCTTTATCAGCTACAGCCATCGTCTTTGTCGCATGTTCAGCTCCTTCTGGGTGAAAACATATTTCAGACTTTTGTGGTCTAAATATTTCCACTCTCTCTCCATAAAATAGTGCTTCAATACAAATATACCACTGCAAGCTCCAAATCATGTGTGGGATAGTTCTTCTCATGAGTCCGTAATTGCCTAGATGCGTAAGCAATTACTTTCCGTGTTGTTGAAGAACACAATCCAATCCCTTACCGAAAGCATCAATATAAATTGCGAAATGCTGGTACCTGCGGGTAGCACAAGTATCGGCGCCGTTGTAAGCCTCTTATTCAGTTCCTCAAAAGCTGACTGGCAAGCTTCAGACCAAATGAATTCATCGTTCTTCCTGGTAAGCTTCGTCATTGGTTCAGCAATCTTGGAGAAATCCTTACGAACTTCCGGTAGTAGCCAGCTAAACCAAAAAGCTCCTAATTTCTGAACCGAGCTTGGTGCAGTCTACTTCTCAATAGCAGCTATCTTTTGGATCTACCGAAATTTCTTTTCTGTGACAACATGGCCCAGAAATTCTACTTTGTCTAAAAAGAATTCGCATTTAGATAGCTTACCATAGAGCTTCTCCTTCCTCAAGGTGCTCAGCACTTTCCTTAGGTGCTCTTCATGCTCTTTTCAGTCTTCGAGTAGATCAGTATGTCGTCGATGAAGACAACAACAAACTGATCCAGGTATTCATGAAGACCTTGTTCATAAGGTTCATGAATACTGCAGGAGCATTCGTCAGTCCAAACGGCATGACCAAGAATTCAAATTGCCCATACTTGGTGTTGAATGCCGTTTTCGAGATATCCTCCTTCTGACCTTGATTTGGTGGTATCCTGATCTGAGATCTATCTTCGAAAATACCTTGGCTCTACTTAGCTGATCAAACAGGTCGTTGATCCGGGACAGAGGGTATTTGTTCTTGATGGTGATGTTGTTCAGCGCCCGGTAATCAATGCACATCCGTACGGTTCCATCCTTCTTGGGCACGAACAAAACTGTTGCTCCCCAGGGTGAAGCCCCGTCTCTGATAAATCCTTGTGCCTTCAGTTCGTCAATTTGTCCTTCATCTCCTTTGCCTCCTTGGGTTGACTCTGTAGCATCCCCGAGAAATAGGAAAGAGCCGGGTACTAGATCGATGGTGAATTCCACACCTCGATCTGGCAGCAATCCTGGAAGACTATCTGGAAAGACGTCCATGAATTCCGCTATGATAGGGTGAGGTGGCCCAAGTTCTTCGGTGATAGAGGAGTAGGTAACACTCTTCATGTCTTCGAAGCTCGAGAGATTTCAAACTCCGGTTCTCCTGGTGGGCTGAAGATTACACATCCTCTATGACAATCGATCAGCGCATGATGTTCACTTAACCAGTCCATCCCTAGGACTACATCATAGTTGGGCAGGGGATCACAAGTAAGGGTGTTAAGAATTTATGGCCTGAGATAGTTATGGGACAGTTACAAGCCTCAGTGATGGGTATGGGACCACCACCAGTCATAACTCTACTAATCACCTTGCTAAGTCCCGTATCTAGGTGGTGTGCAGAAATAAACTTTGATGATATAAACTATGTGATGCACCCGAATAAATAATACTAGAGCAGGATGAAAACACATAAATGGAACCTGTGATGACATCAACGGTGGGTTCCTGCTCTGGTTCTTGCTCTTCTGCTGCCAGGGCATAGGCTCGCCCGGTCTTCTGCTGGTGTTGTCCGAACCATTGTTGCTGAGTGGGTAGGGGAGCTCTTTGCTGAGTTGCTCCAGTTCGGTGGACTGACGAGGGACAGTCCTTCACTTGGTGGGTGGCAGACCCACATACTAGGCAGTGTCCTAGCCTCTTCCTGCATATGTTCGACTGATGTCCTGGCCTCTTGCAAAAAACAGATAGGGATCTGCCTCTGAGGCGCTCTGTCATTGGTCCTTGCCTGTTGGTGCTGCTGCTGATGGTGCGAAGGCCTGTTGTTGTTGTTGGGCCTCTTCTGGTTACCCTGGAAGTTGCTAGTTCCAGGATACTCTCTTTGAACGAGAGGGCGGCTTTTTCACGTCCTGAGCTCGTATCAGAATCTTCTCATTGTTTGGCACCACCTGCGATCACAGGGGTGCGAATCTCTTTCCTTAGTCCATACCTGAATCTTTCAGACGGTCCTTGGGGTCAGCAACCAAGTTCTGGGCAAAGCGGCTAAGTCGGTCGAACTCTGCCGTATACTCTCCAACCGTCATGTTCCTTGCTTCAGGTCCTGGAACTGTCTTTCCATCTCCCGCATCTCTGATGTTGGGAAGAACTTCCTGCGGAACAGCTTCTTGAAGGTGTCCCAGTCAAGCTGCTTATCCTGGAGTCGGGGTTCATTCCGATACCAGGTGCTTGCCACATCTTGCAGCTGGAGTCCTACTGCTTCGGTCTTGAGGTCCTCTGGGAGTCGAGCGACGTTCAAGAGATGCTCCATGCTGTCTAGCCATTCATGGCGTAGATGATGTTAGGTTATATACTAAAAGCATCACTTTTGTAGTAACCTTATTTCCTTAATTTTTGAATGAGAATCATAGCAAATGTTTGCATATTGTATTTGTTGCAAGTGTTAACAAATGTCTGATATTCTATATTATAGATAATATGGTGTGTGTGTCACACAGAAGATCATATTATCAGTTTCTATGGAGTATATAAATAGTTCACAACCTAGATGGACTTGGACAATCTATTGGAAAGGTTGTAGTGTAATCTGGTATTAGTCTATCTTGACTATAGGTTTATACTAGTACACTTTGTGTGTATTGAACATGACCATTGAGGTTGTTCTCTTTATACTGACTACATAAGAGAACAAACACCTCTGTTATTATGGATGCTTGTACTCTTAATCCGATATAATAACGGACATGTATATGCAATGTGCATTACTTTGACTCATAAAAGAGTGAGATTCATTATGGATCAACAACCTCTATGAATTGGGTAATAATATTGTATGTATGATGGGCTATTGATTATAAATAGAATCCATGTCCCGATACATCGGGTTGATGATGTCCTCTTAAGGAGCTCATAAGGATTGTCATGTAAATCCTGCAGGTGGATTATATCCGACATGACAAATAAAGTTGAGCGGTACTACTTAAGGATAAAAGATGTCGAATCAATATAGTTGTCAGTAACTTAATTTGATCGACGGACATACGATATCTTAACATGGGGAGCCAAACGAGCATATAATAAAAGAGCCCACAAACATAATTTGGGATTAGGGAGTAGTGCAACAATAGCTCATTAGTGGACCGAGCTATTGTTAATGGGCCTGGATTGTGTGTTCGGACTGAACACGGGATATCCAGATCTTAGGAGGCCTAACCCTAATTTCTCCTCATGGTCCATGCCGTAGCCTATATATCCTCTATTCTCTGGTCGCCAGATTACTGATCAGAAATCTAAAATTTTCTCTAAATTCGTGATTCACGTAAGGAGAGAAAGAGAGTGCGCCAAGGAGAAGAAAAGGTTGGGAGATCGTCGCCCACACGACGTCCAACTCGAGGAAGAATACGTGCAGAAGATCTTGGGGTCGTCGCTCGAGATTGCCAGGAATTACTTGTCTCCTTTCCGTCGCAGGTATAATTCGTGAACCCTAGTTTCCGCCTATGAAGGGTTAGAACACGTATTAGATACGTTCAACTTTCTATCGATCAATACGCACACCAAAGGAAGGGTCCTGGGAATCCCCAGTTCCATCAGATGATACCCTCGGTCCCTTTGAAAGTTCGAGGGCCTTGCTTCTTGAAACTCTCTATATCTCCGACCTTTATGTAATAATACGCCTCTAATCAAAAGAATGGCCTTAATGACATATAACTTAACTCCTGAATCATGTTTACCTTGGCAGGTCGTGGCTCCAATAAAGTGGTTCCTTCTCTCTCGAGGGCAGCCATAGCCACATTGTGGGCATTCTCCATACCTTCTTCATAATCGCGGTCTGCTCGCGATGGGCTTCAGCTTGGGCTACAGTCTGTTCTCGATGAGCTTCTACTTGGGCTCTCTGGGCTTCAAGCACTCTCGTAGCATGCCCACTAGATCTATGGGATCACGGCACTGGTGGGGCAGCTGGTGCGGGCACTACCGCAGGGACTGTGGCTCAGTCGGGAAGGTGTAGGGTTCGCCGCTTGAGATGTAGTGGCAAATACCGTAGTACTGGGGATTGATGGGGACGGTCGGTCAGCTGCAACGGTGAAGGGTTTGGACGTGCTGGGGGAGATGGGGTGTGTTCGGGTGATGACACCTCATCGCCAGCAGGGGTGGTCTTTTCCTTAGTCATATTCTGGAAGGTTTAGGATAAAACATAAGCAAGGTATCCTACCAGTCTATAATCAAACAAAAATATTTATGTATATAATTCGGACCTATGTTGTGAAATCATGTTCTAGTGTTCTATTTCTAGGTATGTTTTCCTAAGTTGTTGTTCTTGACCTGCATGGGCCACCACTGAAAAATATCACGACTCGATCCCAACTAATTGGGTCGAACCGGATCATGCCCAGCCTGCACCGTTGTTGAGACGGCGGTAGTAAGCTATTCCATTAGCAGGTAACCACAACAATATCTATATTTGTCACAACTCAATATTCAGGAATTTAAAACTTTATTAAACATTGAAATAAATACAACTGGAAGTAAATGAACTGAATTAAATACTGAATTCAAATAACAGAATTTTTCAAAAATAACAATCAAACTGAAAACAGGAAAGTCTAGCTAAGCATTCGGCTCATCGGCCTCAGTTCCTGCGTCCTCAAAGGGGACTCTGGCAGCACCACGGGGTACAGAACTGGGTCGTAATAGCTGTTGATTAACAGCTCAACATCCTCAATATCCCCTAAAAATGTATCTCCAGTCAGGAGGGAGCAAAGTACAATTCATGCTAATTCGACAATTAAAATAATATAGAATCATGCACTTTTAAACAAATTGAGGTAAACAGTTTTCTAGCAGTTAAAAACATTCTGATTTGAATAGACAATGAATAACCGGCTTGGGTTGTACAGTTGTATCATATTGATACGATATGGCTTATCCTCGTGTATAAGAGGGGTAAGCTAATACAGTTCTAAGTTATTACTTTGGATGTGATCATAATCATTACACTATTCCTCCAGTACCCAACAGTCAATCAGTCAGTGCTCTCAGAGAGAGAGTTCCGTGTTGCATCGTGGTTTAAATTTGTAGTAAAGCGATTATTAATAATTGTAAACTAACACAAAATGTACTTGCCTTGGTTGACTGGATTTGAAAGGTTGAAGACTTCGAGATGGAAATTAGACTCGTTCTCGAAATCCTACATTCAAGAAGTTTGACTCAGATTCCAGAGTTACCATGCTAACTATGCTAGTTGCAATCTCTAAGTTGTGTCCTAATCAATTTTAATCTTTATTTACACGATCACAAACAAATCGATTATCGGGTGCGTTGTAATGAATTACGAGGGAAAGATCAATTTAACCTTTATTTTGGAAAAACTCGCAGTTACCAATTTAATTGGTTAAAACTTTGTATTTTCGTAATTATAATATAAAACTAAATTTCTTGTTTAATGAGAAAACATGATCTTTGTTTAAAATATTACAAACTTGTAAATTTTAATGTGAGAGAAATCTTATTAATTTTCTATATCAAAAATATTATTTATTTTAGTTTTACGCGTCTACGCTAAAAACCAGCAAAACCAAAAAATAAAAGAAAAACTACGCTACAATATTTACAGGCCACAGAGATAGGAAATAGAAAAGCTGGGCTTATGCCCTTACGAATTATTTTACATAAATTGAAATAAGAAAAATATTTGTTAGTTATAAAATTATCCTACAATTTAATTATAAAAAAGATAATAATTAAAATAAATTTAATAGTGAGTCTCAGATATTGGTCCAATCGTCATATAGGCTAATGCCTCAACGTCCGGGCGAAACCGTTTTCGTTTGCACTTAGCAAGGGCCCATTGACCAATAAGGTCATCGCCCAAAAATCTAAAATAATATTCTTTTCCAAAAAACCATTTTAAAATTATATAATTAAATTTTATAGAAAATCCGGCAGCACTTCCTCTATTTTGGTCAACCCAAAAACTGGGAAAATGTGCCATAATTTCCTGCAATTATCCCAAACCAGGGAAATCCAATGTTTATATATATAAATAATCACAAATCATCTCCCAGTATTAATTCAAAAAATCCGAAACTATTCGGAATTCCGAAACCACTCCAAAAATTTCGAAAAAGAAATCAAAATTCTAAAATAATTCCAACCATCAGAACACTTCCGAAAAGTTCTCGGAAAACCCGAAAACTTAACAGAACTATGAAAAACCACAGAAACTAAATCCAACAGTGGTTCCGACAATTCCGGAACCAAGCACGTAACCGAAAACCGAATTTTTGAAGAAAATTCGTGGAAATCTCATTATAGACACGGGAGAGACGAACTACTGTGACTATTCAGAAATTACCCAAAACGACGGAATCGAAGGGTTGCCTCGGACTCGGGACACGCGAATCCGCGGAAACGAACTCGAAATCGGAATTGAACCACGCCGAAAGCACACGCAGGTTTCGGCCACTCGGGACGGGGCTACACGCGCGGATCGGGACTGCCGGGGGTGGCAGCGGCTGGAAAGGGGCGCCGGGCTCGGGTTGCGCGCGGGGTTGGCCGCGCGGCGGCCGGGAGAACGTCGGGGGCGGCCGGAAGAACGTCGGGGCGGCCGGGAGAACGTCGGGTGGGGCGGAGTTGGCCGCAGGGTCGGCGTTCGGGCGGATCGGGGGCACTGGCTGGAGGGGCACTGGCTGGAGGGGTCGGGTGGGTTTGCTTAGGAGGAGGGAGAGAGGAGTTGCAGTTAGGGGTGGTGGTGGTGTTGTCTTTATAGAAGAGTTTGGAAAAATATGTGGAGGAGAGGAACAAATGAGTGTGTGGAGGAGAGTTGTATGGATGGAACATTTGAGGAGAAAGAAGGTGGCTTCTCCAACGTTGGTGACTGGGTCAGGTCGGGGGTTTAGAATTAGGATTAGTTTTATATTTTTTTGTAAAAGAAATCAGGATTTTCAAATAAAATGGAGTGGGTTCCAATTGGGTTTCGGGCAGTTGGGTTGAACTGGTCCAGGCTCGGGTCAGGTCGGCAACCAAAAATCCAAATTATAAAATTTGAAATTAATTTTGAACCCATAATATAATAATAATAGTAATAATATTATAATAATATTTATACATTGCAAATCAAAAACTGGGTTTCACATTACATGTGAAATGAGTGGGAGGAGCTAAGGGTGAGCAACAGTTCGGTTCGGTTCAAATCGAATATGTAAAATCCAAATTTTAATAAATTAATTAATTTGAATATTTGCAAGAATTGTCGGTTTAATTCCTATTAGTATAATTTAAAATTAGAATATTATAGTTAGTATTATTAGTATTACTATTATTTATATTGTAGTATTATTATTATTAGTCGTTAATTAAATTACATTTTGGTTAAATTGAAATAAATGATTTTTGCATTGTGTTCTTTGTTTGGACCCTAGCCAGCCCATTTATTCCCAAGCCCAAACTTTTTCTTTAATAAAAAAAAGCCACTCACGCATTCACCCCCTAATTCTTTCCACGTTCACGTCCCCCCTAAATTACTCTCCCTAAAATCTCTCTCTACCACACTCTAAACATTAAACCACCACCACCACCTAATTCTCTAAGTCAGAGGAAGCAAACACTCACATCAAATCGAAAGCATCGAAAGGTGCGTATCGACTTCGCGGACGTGTGGGCTTTGACAGAATTCAAATTGGTTACATGTGACGACGAATTTGATACGTATCCGTCGAAATTCACCGTATCGGTCTCTTTGCAAATTTCTTAATTACTTTGTGCACGTTCGTCAACTCGAGATAAAACTTGTGCCAAAAGGATCGTATTTTTTTTGGTCTTGTATGCCAAGTTTGGTCCAATTCTGAGACAGTTGATCGGATCGCCGTTTCACGGGCTCCACGATCCGACTCAACGGGCGATTTTGTGCACGACCTGCCAGAATTTAACTTTGGACATATGATTGGTTCCTATCGAAAAACCGGACCCGTAGACATGTAGTTTGACGACTTTAGAGACCATAGACTCTGGCACGCTTTTTGATGCAAAGCGGGTCCAACGCGGACATCGTTTTGACCAGAAATGATCGTTTTGCCCTTGTGTCTAGAATTAGACTTATGGGTAGGCAATTCTAGCTAATTTGACTATTTAAAAATATTGGCAATGTCTGTTTCAGCATCCGGAGGCATTTGCGGAGTTTGGATTTTATGACGCTTTGATTTGACGAATTATTTACGAGACATGTTGCTACCACCAGGCAAGTATACCTTGCCTGTCTATACAGTTTATTTACATGCTTATTCCTATTATTACCTAGTTTTACTAGTTAATTATTGACATGTGATTTGTACATCATGCATGCTAGTATATATATAGTCCTTGTTCATAGTTAGCTTTGTAGTTCATATTGGACATGTTCTCTCATGTATCTTGACTGAGTCGTGTCGTGTCATCACCTGTACTTCGACTGAGTTGTATCGAGTCATAGGATAAGAAATTCATAAATTCTTGAAGCTAACCTGCGAGTCCCCACTAGGGGCGAGGGTTGGAAGTTGTTCAAACCTGCGAGTCCACTCTAGGGGCGAGGGTTTGAGTATCCGATTGATTATTGTTGACATCGTGACATTGTGTTCCCTTGTTCTCCTCCAGCAGTTCGTTTATGCGTAGTGGTTCTCCCAGTCGTGTATAGTCATATCATGTTGATTGGTCATTTCCTGTTTATACCCAGTATTTTCTTTATTGCATAAAACTGCTAGATAGGCATATTTTTATGCTTGCTATGTCCCCTGATGACTTGACGATCTCTTCAGATTTAGCGATTGCATGAGATAGTTAGCTGAGCAGGATGGTAGATGATTATGGTGCACTTGCAGGATCCAGGTATTGATATTACGTTTATTATCAGTTCGTGTTTTCATTCCTTATCATGATATACACTGCTTGTTAGCTTACTTTATAGACTCATATTACTTCGTGGAGTCTGTTCGGACATGTATGCTAGTAGGCTGCAGACCACGACCCATAGTGTTCATTCATGTTTCATATTCTTATTATGGAGAATAGTTTGCCTTGCCATGATTAGGCACATTACCATAGTCCAGACAATATTTACGTATTCGAGTTGGGCTGGAGTCCGCTTGATACGTAGCTGGCTTGCTCACGAGCTCACGTCCGAAAAGCGGGTGCGGGTTATGACACCATTTCGCAGAATCTGCCACTCGTCGCTTGAATGTATTGAGAAATGAGAGAGAGCAGAGTGACTTGTAATATGAGAGAAAAGTGAGCTTGAGAGACTTGTAATTTGGCCTCATGCCCATTGTAATTTTTGTTCAATAACAATAAAAAGAGTATTTTGCATCACTTGTGTTTTGCTTCAAATTTTCGCTGCTGACTATTCAATATTTCTGCTTGGGACTTCTATGCGATGATCCCCGTCGCTTAGCCTGTAATCGACCGTTATGGACCTGCCTTACGTGAGCACAATTTAGGCTCATGCGACATCAGCCTTAGCGAGGACGATCGCTCCTACGGGAGTGGGGCGTGACATAATGGTATCAGAGCACGACTTTACATCCTTGGACTTCGATTGAATTCTTTAACTCCGTTGTTCCGCAAACTCTGATGTTGTTTCCGTAAATCGGTATCGTTGGTGCGCTCTCTCTCAAATGTCCAACAACATGTCCATACAATAGTCTAAATATTTTGCAAAATCGTACGAAAGAAATTTGGTTAAACAAAAGTTCAAGTAAAGAATGGTTGGCTAAGTCGAGCTAGGCATATACACCAAGAATCGTGACGACCTTAGCAAAGTCGCGTACGGGATACAAATTGTGTCGAACAAGAATGAGTTAGACTCGATTGAGTATATGGGATGACTAGAAAGGGATGCCATCCGACGATGTTATCGTCGATGTGATATAGATGAGCGTGTTTGGGCTCGAATAAAAATCCGAAGTATGATTCGAAACTTGTTTCGAGGATTTGTTGAATGACTTTATCCCCGAGTGGTATATGGAATTGCCTTAGGAATGTTAGTCGATTGAGGATGCATGGTCCCAATGAGTCTATCAGCAAGCATCATATGTATGCAAAGCCTTAGATCGAGTATCGTTGATTAAGTTATAATATTGAAGATTTTGACGAGTTGATTTGAAAGAAATTATAATCGACGCGCACGGGATTGGAATTTGAAATGAGCACGAAATGCAAGTGATAAGGAAAAAGATAGATTGAATCGAGAAAAAGTTAGGGTGTACGAACAGATGACTTGATCGAGGAAATCGATATGAATCGTACAAAAAGTTAGCACGATTGGACGATAGCGTGCATGGAAGTGATTCAAATATTTGAGAATGACTCTAAGGATTGGAATTGATGTTGCTCGATGGTTTGAGTTAGCAAGGATTGAGGCAAATTAATGAAATTCGTTGTTCGATGACTTAAGATAGTCGGATGAATGTATGTGATGATTTGGATTTGAACGAATTGAAAATATAGCTAGTTCGAGGAATAATGATCGAAATTTATCTTGAATATTGAGAAGATTGTCCAGTTCGGACAATAGCATTAGTCGCACGAATCAGATTCTTTGCAAATGAAGATCGTCAGGTTACGTATATCATCGATGGTATTGAGGCGTCAAAGATCGATATGCGATAACTCGGGTGTAATCCCACTTTTCCCATTTAGTGGAATTTAAATTTTTAATAATAATGTTTCATTCATTTTATTTTGTGTATATATATATATATATATATATATATATATATATATATATATATATATATATATATATATGAGGAAGGATAGGCATCCCCTCACTTTTTGCATCCCCATGCATCCCCATGTTCACATCCGTTGGATGTGCTTTAAGTCATCTAATCTTAACCATTGGTAAATCAACGGTTAAGATTAAATGACTTAAAGCACCATCCAACGGTGTAAGTAGGGGGGATGCATGGGGATGCAAAAAGTGTGGGGATCTCTATCCTTCCTCTATATATATATATATATATATATATATATATATATATATATATCTATATATATATATATATATATATATTTGAAAATTTTGGAGGGAAGAAAGTTAGGAGCATGAATTTTTAAATTTGAAAATTTGTTGTAACCAACTATTGGTGGTCCCCACCTCTTTCTAACTAATTAATATTCTTTTATTACTGATTGCTTTATACTTTCTGTAAATTATGAAAGGGGGAGGACTAAAGTGGTTATATGCCATTAGTTGGGGGGTCTATTTGTAAATCTTGCTTTTTTTTTTAATTATCTGGCTGGAGAGAGAATGCATTAGCTAAACTCTCATCTCCAGTTCCTCTTTCCAAAAATTTCTCTCGGCCCCCAAATTTTGGAGGAGTGGTGGCAGCACCCTAGTTCGGCGGAAGCAGCACAGATGGCGGCGGTGGCAGCACCCTAGTCCGACGGTTGCAGCACCTAGTTCGGCGGAGGCAGCACATGTGGCGGCGGTGGCAGCACCCTAGTCCGGCGGTTGCAGCAGCTAGTTCGGCGGAGGCGACGATTCTTCCATAGCGGAGGTTCGTTCTGCAAGCAACAGCTAGGAGATCCTTCCGAGAGCGGCGCGGAGGTCTCACTCCCTCATCGACGGCGTCCGGCGCTATCCTCGGCGGATGATCGGCTTCCTGACAAGTTCTTCGGTGACGATCGATCACACGCATGGCTGCGGCTCAGTTCTCCACACCTTGACGACAGCGGACTTCTCCGATGACGCGCGATCCTCGGCGGAGCACGGCCACCACAGAAATGTTCATCTCCAGCGACATCGGGATCTGGATCGGGAGTGACCGGTCCATCCACTCCTCCGACGATTTGTTCTGATCAATGTATGGATTATCGGATCCGCGGCGAATTGATGACGGCGACACGGTAAGCTCGATCTACTTTCTCATTTCAGTCCCGATTGATTAGTGCAAATTGCTTCCCCTGTTGATTCTTTCCAATTTTTCCTTTGTGTTGAACCTTTCAGTAGGAATTTCGCTGAAATTGAGTGATCGGTCAGATCTCCTGGTTTGGACCAATCGATTGTGCTGTGGTAAGTCTTGATCGAATTTTCTATGTAAATGTTCTATCGTTTCGTTTTGATCGATCTCTTTGTTCGACCGAAAATTACCAGGTCAGATCTGGAGATTGAGTATTGAGTAGAGTTCTTCGCAGGGGCATTCTCGACCAAGTCGATTGGCCTGTTGCGACGGTGAGCTCTCGAATCCTCTTATCTTTGATTTCCCTTTGATTAGTGTGATCAATTGTTTTGTGTCTGGAACTTCGTTGTAATTATTCTAATTGGGTTCCCGAGTTGTTCTTCCTAATTTGTGTACGGTTTTGCTTGTCGAATGGATGCAGTGTTCTGATATCAGTTCTGTCGAAGTACTGGACTCGCGTCCTTGCATCTAAATCCAACCATCAGGTAATTCTTCGCAGAATTCATATTTACTCAGTTCTATGCTTGGGGTGTGGGTTATAATTTCCTGTGTATTTGGTCCTTTTCATATGATGTGATCGTGTGTCCGTATTGCTCCTGATGGACGGTCCGTGTCCGAGTCGCATTCATTTCGACTGTATGTGTTGCGGTTAGGATCGGAAGTGTTCGACCTTGGTGTTTTGTTTTTCTTCTAATTCAGAAGACTGATGCAGTGTTCGTGTCCAAATGGTGTGTACGTGTCCAGACTGTGTGCGTGTGTTGCTGCTTCATTGGAGTAAGAATTTGGAAGTCAGGGAGCAGGACCCCTACCAGTTGAATTTCTTAATTCAATTTGATTGTACATTTGGAAGAAGATTATTCATGAGCTTATTTTGAGTTTCCTTTATGTTATTTTTGGTTGTTTAAATTGTATTTAATTCTATGATTTGAGCTTTTGTAGGAATTCCTTATTTCTGTTTTATGGAGTTGAAATTCCAATTTGTATTAATTCTCAATGAAGGGTATTATGGTTACTGGTACTAGTTTGGAAGATTCATATTGGATTATGTTAAACTTTTTTTAATGTTTTAGTTCAATTGTTGATAAACTTGAGACTTTTGTACCAAGGGCTTGATTCTATTTAATGAACATGACATTGTGATATATTGGCTCAGTAGATGAAACTAAAATTATATATCCAATATTGATTCAGTCTGGATCTAACATTGGCAGTGTTTTGGTTTAGTCGACTACACATGCAGTTAGTTCAGTTTATTGAGCCTGGGATTGTATATTCAGTCTCAGTGCAATAGTATGGAGGCATTTTAGTTTTAATGTCTAAACTAGTTAGTTTATTATGGATAATCTGTTGTTAGGAATTTACCAAATTTGGGCTTAATACTAGTTATCAGAATAGGTATAATTAAGAATTATATTGGTTATATTTTTTTTAGTCAACTTATAACAAATAGGACAGTTGTAATATTGCTTTTTATCTAGAGCTGTCAACTCAACTGTCTAATAGTTGAAATACATGTGAATATATTAATATATTATATATATATATAATATATATATATATATATATATATAAGTACATATCAGTTATATATACAACTTGTAACCTTAGGTAGATTAGAGTATAGCTAATATCTTATGATTGCTAAAAAATTAGGCATGATTGGAATTAACTTGGTAACTAGTTCAACTTATTTAGATTTTAACCAGCTTGTACTTAAAATAAACCAGGAGGACATCCAGCCCCACTGATTACCTGTACCTTTCCGGAGCAAGGCAAGTACTTTTCTACGGTTTTGTGCATTTACCTTCTTGTACTCTTTCTTGTGACACATCCTGGCACGATATCATGTACTACTGTACTCTTGTTCTTGTACTTATTAGTGTCGGGTGGGGAAATACACTAGCCATGTGACCAATCCCGGTTACTATACTCATGTGCCTAGCTTAGGCCTCGTATCGTGCACGCGGGCCCTAAGTCGTACCATATTCATGTACTTCTGTGCATGTTCTCACCCCAGTCGGTCACATGGACTAGATGTATTTCAATATTGTGCACTTATCATGTCTGGTACTTCAGGATTATAGTTTTATTTCTGTACTTTACATGTTCCTGTACTTTACATTCCTGTACTGTAGTTCCTGTACTTATTTCCTGCACTACTTTCCTATACTTTTCTGTATTTTATTTTCATGTACTCCTGTACTCAGTTTATGTCATGTTCATGTTTCATTACCTAGAACTGTACTTTGCTCCGCTCCTGACTGGATATTTGTAGGTATACTTGCAGGATATCATTCTACCTTATGGGCTAGAGCCCGGGATATTAGCTGAGCAGGATGAGACTTAGCTTGAGGCTTCAGGTTTAGACCGTTTTTGCTTACTCCTAGATATTGATCTTAGAATTCATAGTGTAGTTCATTCTTGTTGTCTCTAGTACATTTATGATATATAGAATTGTGGATTATGGTGATCATTCTGGGATCGTGTATAAATGCTGTGATTGTGTACATTATGTTTATCTGGTTATATTTCCCTAGCTTGGTACAGCTTACTTCGTCGTGTCTAAC